>JAVANC010000021.1:47483620-47996120 GCA_033319125.1 Parnassius glacialis | reverse complement strand
CTCGTGAATGTGTTTAATTGTGGATATCTTTGGCGTTTGGTTTTTTGTTTGGACTTTGGATTACTAACTTTGACTCTGCTTTTATTTTATGCAATTAATGATTTACGTGAGATTTCGAATTCGTTGATATCGGATATCTGTATTCTGTAGAATCACATTTTGTATCAGTATGCAGGTATGTACTAAAAATGTTTCCTTAGGCTATTAAAAGCATTTGAATGACATGCTTCTATCTGTAGTCTGTTAATAATTATTAATTTCTATATATAAGTTCATCATCAAATCTTAATATGATGTAATTATCTTTCAATTCATCTGTTAAAATAGGTTGCACTGTTTAAAATGCGGTTCTGCAATATAGATAGTTTATTAAAATAAGATTGTTTTGTTCTAGATGGATGAAAATGCACCCATATGTTACCAAAGTTTTGCAAACGTATTACAAGAATTATCTGTCGGCACAAATCTTGAAAATGAGCTCCAGCGCCCTAATGCAAATACTATCATTATATTGTATGTTTGGTATCAACGAAGACTGGGTAGCAGATAAGTTGTGACACAGTTAATATCATCCCAACAAGACTCTGTTTTAATAAGAGGCCGTATAAAATCTCGCCATCACTCGGGCACAGGGTATTATACATATATAGGTACTGTTGGCGAGACAAGGGACATGTTGGGATGAGATGATTGCAGGTTAATATTGCAGTTGCACTTCTGGACAAGAGACTTGCTGTGCCCACATATTGACCGTTGTCTGGTATTTGTGTTGGGCTCGGTATCAAAATTCCATAACCGCACCGGCCTCAATTCTGGATGGCATTTTAGTAAGAGAGGATTTTGAAGTAGGATAAATAAGTAAAAAATAATAAAATTAAGCTGTTTTATTTATATTACCTTAAGTATCCAAAACATAATTGACCTAATATTTCACTTTTTATAATTCATAGGACTGTTAACCTTTGTTATGACATTATCCAAGCTTTAAATGTTTGTCAAGGCTCAAGGCATACTCTGACAAAGTAAAATAAGTTAAATAATATATTCTTAATTATTAGTGCAATAAAGTAGTATCTCAGGGTGAATTTTTTAGGGTAGGGAAACGGAGTTACCCGCTATTGACATATAATCTCGGATTTGAGCTATCTGGCACAAAATTTTTGTATAAGCTAACAAAACACTTAGGCCTCATTTCCCCATGTAAAACAAAAAAAAAGTCCTGGATGCCCCTGGCACTGAAGTGTGCATTAGTACACACTAATGAATGCAATTAAATAATTTTGTGTGTAGACACCGTTGATTTATCTCAACAATCTTCTTGTCTGGAATTAAGCAGTACATTTTACATTTGTTTTACAAATATCAACAAGAACGTAAGTTGTTTTAAGATCAAAAAAGCACATACACAATCTTTATTACACATTATTCTTGTTTTGATCAAAAAATACAACTATTTTGCCTTACTTTCCTACTAGTGTCGAGACATTTTAGCTATTTTACATAATAAATCTACCTGATAGGCGATATCAGAGATATCAGAGTTGACAGCTAACGTCAAATCAAAACGACTTTAATCCGCCATTAGTGTTGCAAATTTTGGTGAGAATAAATATTAATACCACTGAAATTAAGGCAAATTCGTGGATTTGAATGATGAAAAGTGGTTTAATAATTTATTTTAATTTATTTCCATACTAGTACATAATTTAGGCCTACGCTTCATACAATTTTGGACCGTCTCCTATTGTGATAGAATTAAAAAAAAATTACAAACTTATCCAAGTTAATCTAACTTAGTCTAACTTATCCTTATAAGTTACAAAAAAAAAACAAATAATAAAATAGTGGGATGGCGTCAGTTTTTAAGAAGATATAACAAAAATAAACAAAAAAATAAATTTCAAAAAAGTTCAGTATTTAATTGATTATATACCGCTGACATTTAATCACGCTTTTCGAAACCACGCTAGTTGTAAACAATACTTGTGTGAAAAATGGTGTACACAAGATAATTAACAACAGACAAAATCTTCTTTTCAAATTTCCGCCGAGTTGTAAGTAGAAGGCTAAATAGTTCATGTGTCAATTTTAATTAAATATATTTTATATGAAGTGATTTTTTTTTTCATTATTTTTATTATAAATACCTATAAATGTATATATTATTAATAAATAATTCCCATAATATTTTGTTTCATTTTTTATTTTGCCCTATCTGCAATGTTCTACGCTCTATAGAAAATGTGGCGTATGACATGACTGACAATCTTTATCAAGTTTTATCTAGGTACAAAGATGTTTTACGTTTTCGTCGCCTCCACATGATATTTTTGTCAGCATAAGGTATCCTTCTGTATCTGAAACGAATATGAATATTGCTACAAAGTAAAGTAATAGGCTATATAAGTCCCTCTACTGGGCACAGGACTCTTTTTATTTCTGAGAGGGTTTAAGGGCAAGAAAATGCACGCCGCACTGCCCCAATACGTGTTGACGAAAATTGCAATCACAAATTTCTTTCGTGCTGTCGGGGATCAAACCCGGGAAAAATTTACAGCGAACGCTTTGTTACCCAGATCTACTAATACGACACAAATAAATATGATTTAACATATATAATAAAAAACACTTGATAGCTCGTGACGCCGACCGGACAAAGCTACAGCACAATGTAATTGAAAATGCGTAACTAGGACATAATTTTCAGTGATGCGCAAGCATAACAGGCAGTATGTCACTTATATAATTGTCATCTCTGCAGTCTATTAATCTTTGCACTTTTATAAGTAATACAGAACGTAGTTGCTAGACGGTGTTGACGTCGGCTAAAATCTCTGCGATCGCCGTTTCGTCAAGGTTATTCAGACTAGTTAAAGCCTTAAACTTTTTAATCAAGTAAATAAACAAGTGAATAAGCAAGTAAATTGTCAAGTAAAAAATTACGTACAATAAGTAAGTATAATAATACAATGGAATAAAAAATGCAAATAATGAGACACATTACTTACTGTTTTTGATTAATATTCATCATTCATCATCATTAGAGCCTATTACAAGTCCACTGTTAGACATAGACCTCCCCAAAGTAATGCCACAAAGGACAGTCCCGAGCCACCTGCATCCATTGACTTCCTGCATGTCTTAGCAGGTCGTCACTCCATCTAGTGGGGGGATGCCCTACGCTTCGCCTGCCGGTCGAGGCTGCCACTCAAGAACCTTTCTTCGCAATCGGTTGTCGGTTCTTTGACCTATATGGCCGGCCCATTGCCACTTCAACTTACTAATTCGTTGGGCTTTGTCAGCTACTCTGGTTCAACTGCGTATATCCCCATTTTTAAGTCTATCACGCAGAGAAACCCCAAACATAGCTCTCTCCATAGCTCGCTGAGAGATCTTGAGCTTCCTAATATGGCCAGAAGTGAAGGACCACGTCTCAGATCCATAGGTCATCACTGGCAACACGCGCTGGTTGAACAATCTTGTTTTGAGATTTTAAGGTAAGCCTGACAAGATGGGTCGTAATTTCCCGAATGCTGCCCAGCCCAGTAGGTGAATCCGTCGATTGACCTCTCAGTCGAAGTTGAACTTACCTAGTCGGTTGCTTAATATTACTAGAGGCTTATTCCATGTAATCTACAATATTTAAACTTTTTTATTTTTACCCTTAATATTCGTTTGTCACCCTAATTCTATAAAAACGCATTTAAAGACCCTATAGAGAACCTAAGATTCAGGAGACGTAATCGCTATTATGATACAAAATGTTACAGCCTGTATACGTCTTATTGCTGGACATAGGCCTGAGAATGGGAAATGGCTCGGAAATAAGAGGCTTTTAAGGCAATATATCTGGCGCGCTGCCATAATGCGTGTTAGCAGACTTGAAGGTTTTCCTGATGTTTTACTTCAATGCAAGCACGTGGTAAACCAGCACTTAAAATTTTTGCAATTAACAATTTCATTGGTGCCGGTCGTTAACGGTTATGTACACTTACTATTAATCTATTTTACAATTGAATTTTTTAACAATATTCTTAACGCGTTTTTAAATATATGTTTGATTGTTTCACAACATTTTTAGATATATTTTCGTTACTATTTTAAGCCAATTAATTTTCAGTGTCGTTTGCTATGCTGCGTGGTTTAAGGTTAATAGTTTTGCGCATAATTCCGTATAGAATAGAATAGAGTCATTTTTAACAATAACACTTATTGAAATACATTTTACCACGTTTTTATTAAGTCACTTTTTTTGTTTGTCTGCCTGTCTATCTGTAGTCCCGGGTGGAATTTTGCAATTTAAATTGCGGGCACTTAGCGATGAGTTAGAGACTTCCAATTTTGAACAGAGCTCAGAATGAGATGACAATGTAGGAATATGGAAAATGTGGTATATTAAATATTATACTAAAAAATTAGTACGAAATTAAAAAAAATCACTTGTTTTACTTTTATCACTGGTTCGGAAAAAAACCTCTGTCCTGGGGATCAGCATGAAACCCAGTGGGACTTTTTTTAAATAAATCAATTTTCAAAATTTTATTTTATACAATTGGTATGAAGACATTAGAAACATCATGGTAGCGATCAGCTCATTCCCGTGGGTTGTTCAATCATGTACACTTTAGTAGTATAATAAAAATTATCAAACAATTTTTGCTTAGTAAACTTTTAAACCTTTTCATAGATAAGGCCTGCATAATTTCAGGGACTTTGTTGTTAAAACGTATACACTGCTCTATGAAGGAATTACTGACGCTTTGGAATCGAGTGACTGGTTTAACTAAATTGTGCTATTTCCTGGTATTTACAGAATGTATATCACTATTCTTAATAAAACTATTTTCTTTTTTGTGTAGATACATTAAATTTTCATAAATATATTGAGAGGTCAAAGTTAATAAATCTATTTCAAAAAAAAAAATCTCTAAGGGATTTCGGACCTAGATTATAAATAGCTCGTATGGTTCTCTTTTGCAAAATAAAGATAGTTTCAATATCAGTCGCATTACTCCATTGCAAGATTCTATATGATATTATGCTATGGAAATAACTAAAATAATCTAATTTACCTCTTTCAACACATGTAAGGCATCTCATCTTTTTACAGCATATGCTGCAGAAATAATTTTGCTTCATATATCTAAACTGGCTAAGTTTAGATATATGAAGCTTTGAAGCTTGAAGTTTCGCGTCAACCTTAATTCCGAAAAAAAAACAGTGGATTCAACAAGACTCAGGTCCTCCCCATTTTAACACACACTTTAATTCACCTGTTTAACATTTGATGTTGTAAATTTAATACATTTCGTTTTATTACCGTTTTAAAGCAAATTATGGAAGTTCAACTAGTGTCATATTTTAAAAACTGCCTTCTCAGTCGGAAAATCAATGAGGTGTCATCAGCAAATAAAACTATATAATGATTATTGAACAAACAGATCTCCAAATACATGCATACACATTTAACAGTGGTAGAGCCACGCGGCAGCTTTTGCTGTCGCACGTATGGGCCGGCTCGAATCGGGGTGGCATCACGAACTCACAGAATACCAGCGTGAAGTAGAGGTTTACCTCTGCGTTTCGCTTGGTGAGTGCAGGGTGGCCGGAGACCCTTTTTACTGGAATTGAGACATTCCATCTTAGGCCTCACGGGTGACAACGCATCTGCATTTTGATTCGCGAACCAGGATAGATGTAGATGTCTATGGGCCGCAGCAACCACTTACCATCAGGTGGACTGTGTGATCGTTTGTCACCCTTATCCTATAAAAAAATGCGATGGAACTCAATACAGTTGAGCATTGGAAGATAACTTCAATACAGTTGGTATTGAAGAAGCGATCGAGCGAAACCAAGGCTCCAAAGTTTTTGCCAGATATCTGTCTGCCAGAAAGAGCCAACTGTCAAATCTGAAGATCGAGTGTGGCAGCATAGTTTCCGGGACACCTGAGATTTTGAGTGAAATTGAGAGTTTTTATGGGCAGCTGTACACGTCATCATTGGAGCCACACGGGAGTATGAGTAACGATCCAAAAGCAAGTCTTATCCGACACAATTCTGATGATATTCTGGACGTCAGTCTATAATATATAGCCTAGATTAGAATGGCTCTCCAACACCTTAATAAATAATAGTTTAAAAAAACTAATAAATACGCTTTTGTAGATATTCGAACTAAAAAGTAGAAAATAATTTTCAATAAGTTTAAAATAAGAAAATAGTGATTAACATAAAAAACTCATTTTATTGTAAAAAAACGTGGGATGCTTGGTGTCATTTGTTGTTTTGTGAATATTTGTAAAAATTAACTTCATCATAAAATATATGAAAAAGCACCTAAGACAAATAGTCCGACCAGGTAAGTTCAACTTCGACCGAGCGGTCAATCGACCGATTTAACTCGGCTTGGTAGGGTGCGGGAAATTACGATACATCTTCTCGTCAGTTATACCTCAAAACGTGAAAACGAGATTATACAACCAATGCGTGTTGCCAGTGATGACTTATGGATCTGAGACGTGGTCCTTCACTGCTGGCCGTATGAGGACGCTCAAGGTCGCTGAGCGAGTTATAGAGAGGGCTACGATCGGGGCTTCTTTACGTGATAAACGTAGAAATGAGGATACCCACAGTAAAACCAGAGTGACCGACATAGCTCAACGGATTAGTAAACTGAAGTGGCAATTGGCCGGCCATATAGCTCAAAGAACCGACAAGACAACATCTGTTTTCGTTCTTTTATTTACATATTATGATGTAATAAGTGATGTAGTATATATTATGATGTAGTAAGTTTAAGCGCTATGTTTTTACACCATAATGACAGAAATCTTGGAAAAATCACAAAATATACCCAAAAGCATCTTCTGAATTCTCCAATGCACAGAAAATTTCTCTAGAAAATCTTTGATCAACAGCGGCATCAGTTGTCAAGCGACCCCTGGTCAAACCAAACTGTTTTTATGCAGCAATTTTTTTACATTAAAATACTTAACATTTGGTCTAGAATAATTGTTTCAAATATTTTACTAAGAATTGCAGTGGCGGTACGAAATGAGGTCTAAAATTAATGGGTCCAATGTACTATAACATTTAAGGCAATAACTGTTGCCACACAATTGCATTAACGCATTGTAAAGAGTTAGCCCACACGTGCAGGCTTAGCACTTCAACCATGCTAATTTGGGAAGCAATTGTGATTAGTGAACCTTGGCCTTGAGATGTCTTGCTTTACTTTGTGACTTTAGCATCAATTAAAATTATTAATTTGGACGCCAACGATGTGTTAAGTGAAGCCATTGTTTAAGACAATGAACGTGCGAATTTGCGATACGGTTTTAATGATTGAACGACGACGGATTTCAATAGAATAATTAAATCGTTTTTTTTAATCGACTTTGAGAACATTTATATTCGTCACACATATTTTATTACAAATGCTAAGCCAACGCCATTCATTGAATAAAACTACTATTACGGATTTTTTCGTATTTAGTTTACTTATATAACTTTTGACTTGACGTTTCGGGTGCTTTACAGCACCTGTGGTCACGGGGGACTGAGGTGATTAACGTCCCGATGTCAGAGTAAACCCGGAGTACCTTCAGCTTTTTTAATTATTAATTTTGGTTCGATCTATGCAGAATGAACTTACTGTGTTTTGAAGTCTTGCAATGGTATGCTTGGTTTTAGTTTTAATTTTATTAATTACAGGATCCCAAGCATGTGGTAGTACCCAGCCTCCCTCTCTATTGAAATTAGGATGTTTCTTAATTTCAATAGCCTCACGTGTCATCCTTGGCAGGAATCTATATTGTTTCACGAGAATTTGTGGTTTATTAAATCTAATGTAATGGCGGAGGCTGTCTAGGATATGATCACAAACTACAGACTTCCCGGAACATTGGTGCTTCAGTTCAGCTATGTGTTCTTTTACGCCGGTTTTTATTGATCGTTTTGTTTGCCTTATATATGAGAGACCACATTCACAATCAAGCTTGTACACAGCTTGATTGTGAATGTTGTCTCTCATCACATATCCTGCATCTTGTATAGGTATATTGCACTTGACGGATGGTAAGAACTGACTAATCATCTTCGGCGGCTTGAAGAATGTTCCTATAGAAGCTCGCTTCAAGATGTAGCCAATCTTGTCAGTTACAACTTTGACATATGGTAGTACAGCAGGCCATTTAGTTGATCCTACCAAAATTATTAAAAAACAATTATACCTAGAACAAAATGAGTTCGCCCTTGAATCAGGTTCGGAGCCGGAAACAAAATGTTTTTGATGACAGGCCTCTAGACATTCCGGTCAATATTAGTTGACCGAAATTTCAACAAAAGCTACTTTTGACATGAGCCTGCAGTCAAAAATCCATTTGACTGCTATCGTCGATCAAAAGTAAATTTGATCGGGTCACAGATTTGAGAGGGATGGACACTTTGATTTGATGGACAGTTTGGTAAGAGTGGCAAAACGGGGTATGAAATTAAAACATAATTATTAAGACCATATTCTTGTTTGCGGTATTCCTTAGTCCACTGAAAAGGGTTAACAAATGAAATTTTTAATAAAATGTAAAAGCCATCTTCAGGGAATTAAAATGTAATAAAATATTTCCACATAAAATCTTTTGAAGTCGTGACAGTGATTTTTCTATACACTAAGTCCTTCAAAAAATTTTTATTAGTATATAATAGAATAGAAATAATTTGTGTATAATGTCGGAAATTTTATATTTAAGTGTATATAATACATATTACACGAAATACTATTAGTCGTTGCCTTTTTATGGTCCCGTAGTAACACAACAAGGAACCCTTATTTATAGTTACGCCATGTGCGTCCGTCCGTCCATCTGCGGTTTTACTCAGAGACCCTAGGTGCTATAAATATTATATTAATCATGCCCACAATAAAATCTAAAAAAATATTTTTATTTTGGGTAACTCTCATACAGGTAAAAGATATTTTTACCTCTCTATTTCTTCGTGTGGGATATCGTTAGATAGGTCTTTAAAACATTGGTAATATGGAACAACATATTTTCAATTCAGGGGTCTGTTTGCGAAACATTTAGCTTTAAAGTGATATTTTTCATTAGAGACATGTTTCAAGATAGTTTTATATACAGGGTTGTTTATCAAAGAGTAGCCAAATTTTAAACTTAAGTTAAAATAATATATAAGTAATGATACACCGTTCTTGAGGTTTTTAAAACCACGAAATATTAATAAGGAATAATTTATGGGCAATAACGTTTTCGCCTACCGATCAACCCTTAAGAATGTGTGAGTGCGCAGTAAAATCAGATAATATAATACGTAAGGTATTATATTATCTGATCACACATGTTGAATTTAAAAGATAAAAAGGACAGAATATTTGAAATTTTTTTCTAAATTATTTTTTCGTCACCATTGTTTATATTTCTTATTCTGAACCTTCTCTTCAAATTTGGCCGGTTATTGCAAAATAACCCTGTATAATGAAGTAAAAAGAAAAACAATCACAGCTAAGCAGAATTAATGCCTAAATGAGTAATAGTTGATCAACTTATGAAATACACTTGGATTAGTAAAAAATTCGTTACAATTCCATAGAAAATTAGCTAAAACTAGCTGCATTATAACTTTATAACATTATTGCAAACTTTAAGAAATAAACAGCTTATGAGGAAAACGACTTAAAATGTGCATTACTTTTTAATTTGCGGGATAGGCAGGGAGGATCTTTCTTACTTACTTACTTACTACTTACGCTTATTTTTTTAGTAGGTAGTTATTGTAGGCCTAATTCATGGTATTCATACAATCATAGCCTCATACAGTTTGATTTGTCATACTCTTGATTTACGCGGGCGACCATCAGAATAATTTAGGGCAGTTGTGGCTTACGGGAAGGTTCGTTACGGTCATATATATCTTAGGGTTGACTGCCGGGAATATCTAGATAGATAGTCAAGTATGACCATCTTTGTACGGTCTTGGCATGTGAATGATTTGATGTAAATTGTTACCGGTTTGCAACATGTTATTGATATGCAGATAAAACGACGGTGGCGATAGCACGCAGCCTTGTGGAACGCCAGCGTTAATGAGCTTGTAATTGCAGCATGTGCCGTCTACTACGACCTTAATGCTCTGATCTGCAAGAAAACTGGTGATCCAATTGCACCATTTCTCGGCAAGCCCATAAGAAAGAAGCTTCGGCTAACGGCCAACGGCTCCCTCTTGGACTCTACTGCCTCCGCCCATTTATGAGTTAGGTAACACAGAAGATCACCAGCCGAGCGAACGCGACGTCAGTGGTCACTAATCAGCTGGTGATCTCAAGGTCGGTACCTGCGATCATGAGCTGTCTGTTAATAATGGACTCGATTATTTTAGAGAAAAAGGAGGTGATGGCGATAGGCTTATAGTTGGACGGATCAGATCGGTTGCCTTTTTTGGGATCGGGTGCAAGAAAGCTGTCTTCATTGATTTTGGGATTTCGCCTAGGGAGTAGGAGTACCAGAAAAGACGCGGTAAAACCGGTGTCAACTCTGGAGCACACGTCCTCAGCACAATAGGAGGGACGCTATCAAACCCACACGATTTATTGACGTCCAGGGGGGTGGGGGATTACTCTGCGCACCGAGCATTGGGTAAACAGCACATCCTGCATGGAGCCCTCACACCGCGGAATGGTCGGCGGTGCGTTCCCCCCGTCATCTAGAGTCGAGTTGGACGCAAAGAGAGAGCCCAGCAGATCGGCTTTGTCCTTTGCGGCATGGGCCAGTGAATCGTCCTCCCTCTGCAGAGATGGGAGAGATGGCTGACAGAAGTTCCTGAAGGCTGAAAAGAAAACGATGGCGGACAGCCTTGGCGAGAGATCAGAATGCACGTATACCCGAAGTAAGACAAACTAGTTTCTCGCCAATTCAGCCGATTTGCTCTGACTTTGCTTCTAGCTAAGCAAAGTCAGAGCAAATCGACCACTCCAGTAATATTTAAAACCGACAACTTCCGCTTTTAATACAAAATATTTAATTGTCCATGAAGTGCATTAAAAATCCTTTGAAAATCAAAAGTAGCAGCGTACCTTGAGAAGATTTGCTTTCATTTTTATCAAACTTCATGAGTTGTCGGGATAACTTCTTGTTTGGCGTGATTTTCATGATCTGTAATTTGTTGTTCAGTAGGGTTGTCAGTATTTCTAAAAATGTGACATTGATGGCAATGATTTTTCTTGCTTGAGCTTAAAATTTTTATTTTTTTTATTTTTATTATATGTATTAGACAGAAACCACTCATTACGCATTTCAAATAATATATGAAAATTTAAATCTGCATCCAAATATAATTTTTTGAACTTTGCCTCGTATAATGTGATTCTACTGGCTGCAAGCTCTTCGTGCGGTCACACACACTGGTAATAACAAAATGTGGTTTTGTTACAGGATGTTTTGGGTGTCTTCCTCTTTGATCTGGGATTAGTACTCCTGCCGTCGTATCCATTTTTCTAAAGCCTTATTACAACCTGATCACTGATAGATATAGTGCTTAAAAATGCTGATTGCTCACATCCACATAATTAATACTATCTTCACCATGACTTTTTATAACATTCCCTTTATTGTTCCTTGATTGTCGACGGCGGCCGCTTGTGCTGGCACTATTATTTGAAATATCCGATAGTTTACTATTGTTTATGGTTGTATACATCAAGAAGCTAAAAGGGTTACTATAAATTTTCCTTTTGTATATAATATGGACATAAATCATTATCACAGTCGTAGTGTAAGTGATTGATACTACAAGTAGGGGAAGGGTGTGGTGTCTCAAGATTTGCAGTATCAGAATATGTTTTGTTAATTTGTAAGTTATGTCTCTATATTTTATATGTGCAAACTCATTCAGTTCTGATTCATTAAAACTTATTGGTAATGGAGACTAAAACAGTTTTAATTAAATTGCTTAGAAGACCCAATTTTAGAAAAGACTTTTGACACACAACATTTAATTTAAGTAAAAAAAGTAATAGCTACGTAAAGTACATATGTCATCATACAACAAAGTTTTGAATAACAACTTCCGAGGTAAAATCTTGTATTTATTACATACAACAATATTTTTATTTTTATGTAAGCATAAAAGGTTGTATGTATTACATACAACATTTTCATTGAATGGTCTACAACGTAAATTGTTGTAAGTAATCTATAAAGACGATGCAGAGATTTGTTTTATTACATGTATTTTCTAATAAATGTTGTGACAAAATATATATAAAATATTAGGAGTGCATAAAGCCCGAGGCAGTTAACAAAGGGCTAGTGACATCTATGGCAGTGCTTACTATTCAAGAGACTTAAAATAACATGTGAGTAAAACCATCGCATTTATTAACCTATATAAATATATAGGACACAGTATAAGACACCACACGTTTGCAACACAATAAGAGAAGAGACAGTTATATTTTTATTTGTACGGTTGCATTACGGGTAAGAGTTCGCAAATTCATTGTATTCACACTTCCTAACTCATAGTGCCCTGGTAATTAAACATTGACCGGTTATAACCGTACACCGCCACCATCCTCGCCCGTGCCTATGAGTTCCGATGATACACCGCAGAGGCGGTAAATCGACGCGATGGAACGGACGACGATATTTTACTGTGCCAAATCAAATCAACAGAGCATGCCGTTCATAATCTCACAAATTTTATATCATCGTATTTAGACAATGGAAAAAAGTGTATCTCAGTTTTTTTAGATTTGGCTAAAGCATTCGATGCCGTGTCAATAAAAATACTATTAAAACTACTAGAGAATCTAGGTATCAGACGCATTCAACTCATTTTTTTTTTCATTTATTCAGACAAACAAACAGTCATTTAACAAAATATATGTGGGTATTCACAAAAGATTAAGATACAAAAAGAACTAATAGTGCCATAAAACTAAGTATTATACTAAAAATTTTGTAAATATTGAGTTACATGTAAAGACGACCTATATGATCTGTAGTTATATATTACAATAATTGTGGTTTAAACAAACGCTAACATAATATTTGCTTTAGTTTTAGTTTCAATATTTTCAAAGACATATGGAACAGATCCAAATCAATAAATTAATTGCTTATTAAACATGTTGGTGGAACGAGAAATAAAAGACTTACGCGTGTATTTATTATGTGATTTGGGGTGGAACGAAACATGAAATGGTACGTGAGGAGCACAAAGGAAGCCGCAAACGAATAATGAAAGACACCTTGCTAAGCAGAGTTGTGGAATAGATCAGATTGTTAAGAATTTTGAAAAGGAACACTATATCAATCATTTTTCGTCTATTGGAGAGGGAAAGTATATTGAAAGTTTTAAGGGATTCGTTATAAGTTACTGAAACATTGGTACGGAATTGTAGCGATTCAATAACTTCTGTTACGGCCCACAGCTGCCCCTACAAAGCTAAAATATCCCGGGGCCCATCACCTGAAGATTCGACGGGCAGCCGAGGGTTTGGGGCCAAATGGCCATATGGAGATATGTGTCAAAACAACTTCTTTTGGACCTTTTCAATTCTGTCAACGAGTACTTGGTAATTAGGATTCCAGACAATACTGCTAAAATCTGGTATAGATCGGACAAAAGCAAAATATAATATTTTCAAAGTTTTGATATTTTTAAAGTGTTTACTAATTCTTCGAATAAAACCTAATCTTCGGAATGCCGACGCTAATATATGGTCAATATGTTTACTGAAGGTTTATTTTGAGTCCAATATAATGCCTAGATCTCGGATACTGTTTACCCTGTACAGGGTTTTGTTATTTAGAGAGTATTCGTAGGTAAATGTTTTTTTTTCCTAGTGTATGATGTAACTTTACAAAAAAATTATTCATAAGTTATCTTTCTGAGAGATATCATGGCGTTGGTTTAAATAATATTAACAGCAGCAATGTATTAGTTCCAGATAGCGTGCCACAAGAAAATATACTCGAGCCAACCTTCTTTATAATTTATATTGATAATTTAACAAAATTTGATCTTTCTCAGGGACATATTATCTCATTTTTTTATAGGATAAGGGTGACAAACGAGCACACAGTCCACTTGATGGTAAGTGGTTGCTGCGGCCCATAGACATCTACATCTATACTCTATTACAGTTCAAAATGTAAATGCGTTGTCACCCGTGAGGACTAAGATGGAATGCCTCATTTCCAGTAAAAAGGGCCTCCAGCCACCTGCACTCACCAAGCGAAACGCAGAAGTAAACCTCTACTTCACGCTGGTTTTCTGTGAGGTCGTGGTACCACCCCGGTTCAAGCCGGCCCATCCGTGCGACAGCAAACGCTGCCGCGTGGCTCTACCACTGTTAAATCACTGATGAATGATATACAGATGACACTCATATTTGATGGACAGATGTATTCTCATCAGCAAAGACAGGTATAAGTGCAATTACTAATTGGCTTTACAGTAATAAACTCTCACTTAATATTAGGAAAACAAAATATATAGTTTTTCATTAAGAAAGCTTATTCGAAACCTTGAAAATTTTAACTTAGTGATTCATTCATATATGTTCAACAAGAGATAATAGCTATTCCTGCCTTTCACTTGACTCTGTTGAATATATAAAACATCTGGGAGTTATAATAGATGGTAATTGAAATTTTAAACAACATATTAACACACTTAGCACAAGAATTCATAACTGAATATATATTTTTAAAACCATTAGACACCATTGGATATGGATATATTAAAACGAGTTTACTTAGTTTTCTGTCAGTCTATTATAACGTACTGCATATCAAAGTGGGGTGGTGCATATCTTATTTTGCCTATTATTGACTATGCTGATGTATGTTTTCCTGATCACAATGAGATTTTCCTTGATAAGCTGGATCGACTCGTCAATAATTGTATACGTTTAATTTTTCGTCTTCTGAAGTTTGATCATGTATCTTCATTAGGAACTCAGATTAAGTGGCTTCCAATTCGTCAGCGAAGACACATTAGGATACTTAACGTAGTGTTTTTCTATTTTATTTGATAACCACTATTCAAATTATTTCCAACATAAGTTTCAGTTTTTGCGGGACACTTATGACAGACAGCTTCGTTCATCGGAGACTCTTACTCTCTATATACCCCTTCAACGTTCAAGTTTCATATCTTCATGGCTTGCTGTCTAAGCCGCGAGCCTATAGAATGGCCTGCATGAAAAATTAAGACAACCTACCTGCAAACAAACATATAAGAAAAATGTTCGAGATCATTTTCAAAAATTGCTTTAAAATTGCTAAGCTCCGTCATCATTATAGTTGTAATCTCTGTATATTAGTTTCTTCAGTATATTACGTCTCTTTATGTAACTTGTATCATATTATATTTTCTTATAATGTATAAATTTATATATTTGTGTATGTTATATATCGATGCTTCAGTGGCCTAATGGCAGGGCGCGAAACGCGAACTCGAAAGGTCGTGGGTTTGAATCTGCCATTCGATTACTGTCGTGAACCACTTCCAACACAAGCATTTTACGCTAACCAAAAGTGGTTAAAGAAAATATTAGTAATATGTAACAGCATTAATAGTATTTAAAAAACATTGATGTATGTATATATTTATGTATATGTATGTAAAATATGTATATATACATATGTGTGTATGTATATTTATTTGTAACCGCGTTCGTAGTTCTATCACTGTCCTAAGGTTGACTGGCAGAGAATGCTTTTAGCATTAAGTCCGCCTTTTGTTCCTCTACTAATTATGGAAGTTTCAATAAAGTTTAAATAAATAAAAAAATAAAACGGTGTTACAAAATATTGAGATCTCTCAACATGCAATTCTCAAAGTAGCAACATTTAAAACTTTCCTATACCCTACATCACAACTTTATGATAACTATCAGGTCCTTAGGGTAAAACAACTATTTATATTAACTATTATTCAGAAGTAACATAGTTTATTGCTATAAAACCCAACGAAATTAAATAAAAGCAGGAAATTTTCCGTTGATACAACTAATTTTAAAACAGCTTTAATAAGAAGATTCTTGGCGTTTTTAGGACCACACTAATATAGTAAACTAAATAAAACATTAAATATTTACCATCTTAATAAAATTGTAAAACAACTGTACATACTTACAAAAATTTACTAATAATCAAACTGAAAACCGTCTTATTATTCAGACTTAAACATAAATTCTTATATAACTTTAAGCCGCAATGCTACCCGTGTAAAAATAATACTATCAGACACACACACACACACACACACACACATACACACACACACACACACACACACACACACACACACACACACACACACACAAACACTAACATATACACACACATTACACAAATTATACTCATTACACAAATACTTCTTACAATCATACATTACAAATCTTAATAGAGAGGAATGACATTATTAGTATTAATTATTTTCTTGTTTGTACGTTAATATAAGTAATAACTTAGCATATAAAACTTAACATGTGATCCATTAAATTTCATTGTGCCTAGGTTATGATAAAAGTCCTCAAATAAATAAAAATCCTACCAGATGGAAGCCCTCGGCAGAGGAGACTAAACGGCCGAGGGTTAGGAAAAAAGGGAAAGAAACTGGCGAACGATGCGGGCGATATCGAGGAGGAGGAGCACCGCCTTCTGCATTTAAGCCCGGAGCGCTCCGTCACGGAAACCCAGTCGCCTCAGATGATGTGAGAGGCTGACTGGGATTAGTCCGTTCATAGAAATGATCACAGGAATAATTTCGGTCGGCAGTACACCCCACATGTCGGTCAACTCGTGAGCGAGGTCTAGATATTTTGTTCGCTTATTTGTTCGGCTTTCACGTGGTTCTCGTCATACGGAATGGTAATGTCGACTAAAAATATCCTCTACTGTGCCGGTCCATCAGCTAAACATTAGGCTTATTTTATTATATTCTTTTTATAACTTGATCCTGTATTGCACAGACAAAACCCTCGGTTTCCCCGAAGAGGTCACCAAAACGTAGTCAGTGGAAGGAGGCAACTGTGTCTACGAACAGCTCATGAAGAGCCTTGTAGAACCTCCCGTGTAGCTTTTTCTCCTTCCATATGGGCTCCCGATCGGAAATGCCATGTACTCCTAGGTCTTGCAATTGAAAACTGTTTAGTTCTATTTCATCTAAAGAAACAGTGTTATTTTCAATGGGTGTTTCGGAGTTACTATTTTTGTAATCGAATAATGGACCAAATCACGTAGTCTACGCCCTCTAATTATTATTACAGAACATTTTATTGTTATTTGTCTGAATTACTGCTAATTACTTAGGTTAATTTTTAGAGAACTTAAACGCACGTAAACAATTGTAACGGTTTATACAATACTTTAGTCCGTTCACGTTCGAAAGTAAAAGAAAGTAAAAACAATTTACGTCTAACAAACCCTTGAAACATCGTGTTTACGCTATTTTTCCACTTTAAAATGCATTAAATAATGCAAATTAAAATAGTTTTCAGTGAAAATGCCAAATTAAATTTTTGTAGCATACAACAACTTACGTGGGAGGTATCGATGTAGATAGTGCTATTATGAAACATCTTTATCCGCCATAGGACTAATAGATGATAGCTGATATGAAAATTAACTTACAAAGAAAGGAAATACGACACCCTACTTTTCTGAAGTTCCGTAATTGGACAAAGAAGAGCAGTATTATCATACCAAATTTCATGGAAATATGTGCTGTAATTTTTGCGCGAATCATAAATACCTGCAGGCTGATAGACAAAAATTTTAAAAACCGCAGCTTCAGTATTCTTTAATTTTTATTTATTTGCTTTTTAGTATTTATGTTACATGAGATACTATTAAATACTATGTATAACATACTAAGTCTCTAATGAAGACATGCAAGTCATTCTTTAAAATTTTATTAAAATTAATATATCAAAATCAATCACTATCAAATCATTAAATCAGTAACAACAAATGATTCATCCCATTATATTATAAAGATATCAAAAGTGTAATTAAGAAAAAATTAACAAATGAACTAGATTAAATTGAACAATATTATATATCACACATATAGTTTCCTGGCCTTGTTTTTTCTAGGATATTATATAATTCTTAAAATAACAGATACAAATTTTCAACAGATTTTTTTATTTTATTAAAATGTATCATAGTCATCAAATAAAATTACCTGTTTAAAAAAGGAAACGAACATTAGGCAATTTCGCAATTAAGTTTTTAAGTCATTATATTATATCCTTTTCAATTACGTTATAATGAGGCACAACATTTTCTGCCACTAAGGCGGCGCCACTATGGAATAAGATAAAATATTTGACGAATTTCATGGTGGGGGAAGTTATATATTAGAAAAGTTTGATGATTATTTCTAATTTATATATTATATTTTACATTTAATTTACATTATGAATTGACAAACCAAAGTACCAATATTCCTAAAAGTAGATGAAATATAAAAGATAAAAATGTATAAAAAATTAAATAACACACAACTGAGGTATTGTTTTATATATAATATAATGGTCTAGAAAGCAATACACATTAATTTTAACTTTTTCAATGATGATGAGACTGTGTGAACATTTTGATGATAAATTAGTTCACCTCAGTCCTAACTAGCGACATCTGGTCAGTGTAATGATTATTAATTCTCATTGCTTTTATATTTTTTTTATTGGAGATGGAGCAAACTAGCATGCGGTTAACCTGATGGTAAGTGACTACCGCCGTCCATGAACAACCGCAACACCAGGGGAATTGCAGATGCGTTGCCGACTTCTTAAAAGGGAGTAGGCTCTTTTCTTGAAGGTCCCTAAGTCGTATCGGTCCGGAAAAATCGCTGGTGGTAATCGATTCCACAAGGAAGTTGAGCGAGGAAGAAAACTTATTCTAAATCACACGGTGGTGGACCGCCAATTATCAAGATGGTATGGATGGTGTCGCGATGTACGATGGTAAAATTGAGCTGCTGGAATTAGTCCGAACGATTCCTCAGAGCACTCCCCGTGATAGACGCGATAAAATACGCAAAGAGATGCAACGTCTCTACGCAGTGCCAGTGAGTCAAGCCGATCGGAAAGAACTTGGTCGTCGACGATTCAAGCGCTCTGCGCTGGATGCGGTCAAGTGGAAGGAACTGGCACTGGGCAGCCCCTATCCAGAAATGGGAACGGTATTCCATGTGAGGACGAACCTGCGCCTTGTAAATAAATTATGATATAATTTTTCTTAATAAATATATTAAGAAGATGTAGAATATAAAAAGCTATCTGCTTTTGTGCGAATTTCGTTCATTGAGTTCAAAAAACGAGGATATATTCTATCCCTCGTGTATTATTTTCTACCGACTTCCAAAAAGGAGACGGTACTCAATTCGACTGTATGTTTTTTTTTATGTGTGTTACCTCATAACTTTGTACTGGGTGAACCGATTTGGATGATTATTTTTTATATGAAAGCTGATACTTCTCGAGTGGTCTCATATGAATTTGGTCAAGGTCAGACCAATAGTTTTTGAGTTATTCTTCATCATCTTCATTTTACAAGTCACAGCCTTTCACAAGTCCACTGCTGAACATAGGCCTCCCCCAAGGAATGCCACAAAGCACGGTCCTGAGCCACCTGCATCCATCGACTTCCTGCATGTCTTAACAGATCGTCACTCCATCGAGTGGGGGGTCGCCCTACACTTCGCCTACCTTTACGAGGATGCCACTCGAGAACTTTCTTCCCCATCGGTTGTCGGTTCTTCGAAATATATGGCCGGCCCACTGCCACTTACTAATCCGATGGGCTATGTCGGTTACTCTGGTTCTACTGCGGATATCCTCATTTCTAAGTCTATCACGCAGATAAACCCCGAGCATAGCACTCTCCATAGCTCGCTGAGCGACTTTGAGCTTCCTCATACGGCCAGCAGTGAAGGACCACGTCTCAGATCCGTAAGTCATCACTGGCAACACGCACTGGTTGTACAATTTTGAGGTATGTCTAACGAGAAGATATGTCGTAGTTTCCCGAACGCTGCCTAGCCGAGTTGAATCCGTCGATTGACCTCTCGGTCGAAGTTGGACTTACCTAGTCGGACTATTTGTCCCAGGTAAACATATTCATCAACAACTTGTGCTCCCAACAACTACCTCCCGGCATAGGTGTGACATGGACGTTAAACATGATTTTTGTTTTGTCCATGTTCATCTTAAGACCTATCCGTTGGAAGATACTATTGAGGTCATTGAGCATAGTGATTAGGTCCACCAGCGATTCTGTCATAAGGACTATATCGTCGGCAAATCGAAGATGAGTGATGTACTCGCCATTGATGTTAATACCGCACCCTTTCCAGTCCAGTACCTTAAAAACGTCTTCCAATGCAGCGGTGAAGAGTTTCGGGGATATAACGTCACCCTGTCTTACACCTCTCTGCAATTGGATAGGTTTCGTACTCTCGTTTCGTACTCGGATAGCCATCGTAGCCCTACTGTACAAGCACTTCAGCACTTCAATGTACCGACAGTCAACTTGGCACAGAAACTGCAGCACCGCCCAAATTTCGACGGAATCAAAGGCTTTCTCATAGTCCACATACGCAAGACAAAGTGGCAAATTCTACTCCTCGGACTTCTGTATAATATGCCGCAGGGTATGTATGTGGTCTATGGTACTAAAGCCTTTTCGGTAACCGGCTTGTACGGAAGGCTGGAAGTCGTCAAGTCTGCGTGCGAGATGATTCGTAATGACTCTCGAAAACAGCACGTAGACGCGGCTCAGAATGGAAATCGGTCTGTAGTTCTTCAAGAGAGCATTGTCGCCTTTCTTGAAGAATAAGACCACAGCACTTCTGCTCCACGCCTCTGGAGCAGTGCCACCATGGAGAACGGAATTAAAAAGCTTTCTAAAGGACTTCAAGTACCGGTCTTCCACCCGCTTTCAAAAATTCCGCTGTAATTCGATCCTCGCCCTACTTTAGTTGCTGGAGAGACATTCTAATCTCGCTCAGACTGACATCCGGGATATCTTCGGAATAGTGTCGGATAAGACTCGCTCTTGGATCGTTACTCACACTTGCGTGTGGCTCCAACGATGAAGTGTACAGCTGCCCCTAGAACCTCTCAATCTCACTCAAAATCTCAGGTGTCCCGGAAACGATGCTGCCACACTCGGTCTTCAGCTTTGACAGAGGGCTCTTTCTGGCAGACAGATCTCTGGCAAAGACTTTGGAGCCTTGGTTCCGCTCGATCGCTTCTTCAATACAAGCTGTATTGAAGTTGCGTAAGTCTCGCCGCATGGATTTGGAGATCTGTCTGTTCAGTTTCCTGTATGCTGTCAAATCTGTTGAAGAATGTAGCTTCATCTCCCGTCTAACAGCCTACAGATTAGGAGTGTGATCGGAGAGTTTTTGTGTTCTTCTGCGGCGGGTCTTGCAGAACTTAGCTCCGACCGCATGGACAGTTTCCACAAGCTTGTCATTCGTATCGTCGTCTTCATTGCAGTCTTCTAGGCACTGAAAACGGTTTGTTACTCGAGCTGAAAGGTTTCGGGAACAGAGCACGAGGGGGTCGGGGCGTTGTCTTCATTAGACGAGACCTCTTCAACTTAACGTTTAGGTTCAGTGTGCCTCTAACTATTCGGTGATCGCTATCAGTTTTCACCCTCGCGATCGCGGAGACATCACTGAACAGTTGTCGTCTGGTCGTCATAATGAAGTTAATTTAATTTTTTGTCGAGCCGTCGGGGCTCGACCAGGTCCACTTCCTGTGGGGCCGCTTCTGGAAGAAAGAGTTTATCATAAAGAAACCCTCTTTCTCCATGAAGTCGGCCAGCTGCTGGCCCGTTGGGTTCCGTTGCCCTATTCCAAATTTCCCTACTTTCATCTCACCGTTCTCTCTTGTGCCTAGTTTTGCATTGAAATCTCCCATTAACACCGTACAGTGGGATTTGGAGGAATGCATGGCTCTAGAGATATCCTCATACATTTCCTCCAACTCCTCATCGGGATGTGCCGAGGTTGGTGCGTAAACCTGTATGGCCTTCAGCGAATACCGTTTGGTGATTCTGAGTATAAGGTACGCAACCCTCGTCAACACACTCTCAATCTTTATAACGTTGTTAACGAGAGACTTGTGGACGATAAATCCGACACCTCCTTGGGACAGATGGTCAGGGTGACCAACCCGGTGATAGAGCAAGTTGCCGAATTCGAGGATTACCTTGTCCTCCCCCTCTCTTCGTACCTCGGTTAATCCTATAATATGCCAACGTAACTTGTCTATCTTTTCTTGCAGGTCCACGATCTTTTCGTCAGTCCTCAGGGTGCGTGCGTTGTATGTTGCCTGGTCGAATCGTTTTAGGTGGCAACCGAACCTCCACCGGAGATTCTTATCACCCCCTGCCCCGCCGGTACCATGCTCGCCACCGTAGCCAGGAATAGCGGGGCCGCCGGGGACTTGGGGCCGTCTCTTTGTTGCTCTTATCATTATTGCTATAGTTGCCACGCTTTGCGAGCGGGTTGGCAACCGCAGTTTTTATATTATAATTTTCTGTTATCAGGAAGATGCTGCTGTCCATCTCCTGCCTGTTTCCTTTTGTCGCCTTTTACGACACCCACGGGAAGATATGGGGTAGTGAATGTTTTTAATAACCGCCACTACACGGCAAATTATTGTTAGGAGTTATTCTTAATAACTTATATCGAAGATGGCAGTACAAAATTTTTAATTCTAAATTATTGTTAGGTATGTTCACTGATGTTTCGAAAACGGCTGAATTGATTGAAATGATATTTCATTTTATTAAATAGTTTATACTTAAGGGGTGACTTGAAATTTATAGAAAAAATCCACCTCTAAGAGTAGAATAAGAGGGGATGAATTGCAGCATTTTCATTTGATTATTTATTGGATAATCCAATATTAGATCACATAAAATAGTAAATAATTTAATCAAACTTATTAATTTATTACTTTACACAATTTATGTGATATAAAAGCTTGCCGCGAGACATATCTGTCTTATAAAAGCATTTTCTTTTCATAGAATTACCTACTTAAGTCAATTTCATGTTACATATATTGTATTCTTGTTTATGTACACAGCTAAATCTCCCAGCAAGCTTTAATGTTTTATAAATTGTGTAATGTAATAAATTGATAGGTTTGATTTAATTTAAAGTTATTTTTTAGAGCATTTCAATACAAGCTTGTTTTTTAAAATGTTTTTTTTTACTATTAATTTATTTTTATTATTTAGTTATTACTACAGGACATGTTTTTAAGTGTGTTCATTTAATTTAATCTGTCATTGTTGGTTTTTGATGGCCATGTTTGAATTTTTATTACCACTCCTAGAATTTGCCCAGGGTGTGATATTAGTTAATAATAAATCTAAATCTAAATCTTACCGTTTAGTCGGATAGTAGTACACCATCTTCTCAAAGAGCTGAACTCTTCTGACTCGCTACGTAATTGGAGCGCGGTTGCGTCAGCAATTAGTATAAATAGCAGTAGTTTCGGCTCGCCGCTCACTTAGCGGCCAGCCTCCGCAGAGTCACCTGAGGATACCTCGTGTAGAGGCGAAACACGTGTCGTATTTTTGAGAGTGGTGTGTCCTGCCTAGTGTGGTGGTGCTGAGTATGGTAGTACTGGGATTGACGGCGACGGGTATAGTGCGCGCGATTGAGGGAGGGTGGGAGGTCCCCCTTAAAGCTGGGCAGGACACATCATTTTCTTTCTTTACGCGGAATTAAGCAAATTAATTTATAACAACCCCATTATAATGGATTTCCGCAAAGTAACGCCTAATTCTATCAATTATCATAAAAAAATACCTTTCGCTTCATAGATTAGTTTGATTAATTAAACAAACACTTGTAGTTGAACACACAATATCAATATTAGTAAAAGAGCTTATTTTGTACAAGTGCTTACCTGTAGTATATGCAATTAGATGATTAACTAGATACAAGCATCGGCATTCGTCCGCAGCATCGGCCGATGCCTTTGACGTCAGCAGTCGGCAAACTGGCAGTTGTTATGTCATCGCTATTAGTAGTATGATATCATGTTTCTACCTGCTGAAGACGAAGTTTTTTTTTTCCTTACAGAAAATTGTCCAATTTGCGAAAAAATATTAATCGGTTGGGGCAAGCTCTGGGGAGTACGGAAGATGAGGCATGTTTTTAACTGTAGGTAATAACATACGTATAATGTTAAAGGTTCGTATAAAGTTAAATGGTTTTCCTAACAGTAATAATAATAATCATGTTCTCCAGGCCGAATTGCGGTTATGGCGGCCAATCTTAACGGATAAAAGGACTGAGCAGAACAAGATTATAGTGCCTTAGTGTATACGCAAGCACAAGTGCTCTCTCTATTCCCTCACTCTCATAGTCCGATGGGACAGCGATTCAACACGATCTACGGCATTGGGTTAAAAACACCATCAACTTCCTGACTCCGGGCTGCTACTGAGAATTTTTTGACAGAAAAACCCTAAACTGATTTTGGCTTAACCCGGGATTTCACCACTTAACCAACAAGGGAGTTGCCGAAAAGTATGCAAGCGTTATAATGGAGCAATAATGGCAAAAATCGATTGACGAGTCGTGTTCCTGCTGCCTTAGAACCACTTCGGAACGAATATTCGTAAATTACTCATTTTTGTGGTCCCCACATTTAAATCAAACTCTGAATATAACAACAATTAATTGACATCGAAATAATCGGAACGTAAAATACTCTTACGATATGAAACACAGCAGCATTAACCAGTTATTTTACTCTGGTACTTTGGGAGTCGAGACGAGATGAGAGAGATCAAGCGCAGGATAATATAATAATATTCCACAACTATCACACAACGCCATCTAGTCCCAAGCTAAGCAGAGCTTGTGTTATGGGTACTAGACAACTGATAAACATACTTATATATTTCTAAATACATAAATATTATAGATAAATTACACCCAGACACAGAACAAATGATCGTGCTCATCACACAAACATTTGCCCAAGGACCAACGGTTTTACGTGTTTTTCCGAGGCACGCCAGTCAAACACCGCCAAATTCTTGCTTTGGGTCTGCTATTGACAATTTCTTGAAAAAAAAACTAAATAACTGAACTTGTCCTGACCCGGGATTTATACCTGGGACCACATGACCAGCAGCCGTACTTACCACCACTAGGCCTGTAATATAGTCTATGGCCATCTACTGTACGTGTCTATGGTAGTTTTTATCTTTGGCTTTGTTTCGACTAGCACCGACCAAGATGTCGGATTCTGTATCAACATGTAACTAAAATATAATCTATTAGAAGCAAACAAATCTATGGTTTTATTGACAACATTACATGGCGCAGCCGGTAGGATCAACAAAGAAGAGAATAACATTATTATTTCATTTAAGTATGACTAATCCTGATCAATTTCATCTAAATAAGACCTAGATAACAAGTCAGCGATAAACATAAGTTTACCTTTTAGATACTGAAAAGTTATATCATATTTCAACAACTTTAATTTAAGTCTTTGTAAACGACAAGATGGTATTTCATGGATGCTCTTTTTTAATATGGTTTCTAGTGGCTAATGATCATTTAGTATAGTACAAGGTCTACCATAAACATACTACTATGTTTATGGTAAACCTTGTACTATATGAAACTTTTTGGTTGCCCAAACCACACTTAGCAGCTCTTTTTCTATTTGTGAAAAGTTCTTTTCCGCATTAGTGAGACTTCTGGAAGCGTATGATACTGGCTTATTATTCTGCATTAAACAACAACCAAGACCATCTTACTTGCGTCACATTGAATAGTAATAGGCAAAGAACTATCAAAACAAGACAGTCCATTGTAAGTAACTTTGAGTTATTAACCATCAACAGTAGACTAGTTTTTAACAGTGGTAGAGCCACGCGGCAGCGTTTGCTGTCGCACGGATGGGCCGGCTCGAACCGGGGTGGTACCACGACCTCACAGAATACCAGCGTGAAGTAGAGGTTTACCTCTGCGTTTCGCTTGGTGAGTGCAGGTGGCCGGAGGCCCTTTTTACTGGAAATGAGGCATTCCATCTTAGTCCTCACGGGTGACAACGCATCTACATTTTGATTTGTAATAGAGGATAGATGTAGATGTCTATGAGCCACAGCAACCACTTACCATCAGGTGGACTGTGTGCTCGTTTGTCACCCTTATTCTATATAAAAAAAAGAGTGTGATGGTCTAAAATGATGATGGTTAACAACGATAATTCGTTTTACGTTTCCGTATGTTCCGTACCTAAAGAGGAAAAAGTGGAATCTTTATCGGATCACTTTGTTATTCGTCCGTTTGACCGACGGTCAAGAACCTTTTTCACGGGAACAGGAAAAGGTATCATGAAATTAATATTAAATACTAACGTATAAAGTCTAAAAAAAACCCTTGTCACTTTACTTTAGTATCCGTCCGTATGACCGACGGTCAAGAACCTTTTTCACAGGATTAGGTAAAGGTATCATAAAAGTCATATCAAAAACTAAGGTCTTAAGCAAAAAAAGTAAGCTACTATAAATAGAAGAGGGTCGACTAGTCGATATTCAATGTTTGGATATATTTTGTGTGTTAAACTGAACTTGTTTAGGTTTGTGATAAAACCATCTAAACCTAAGCTTTAATTTTATCATAAACCTAAACCAGTTCAGGTTTTTGATCAAAAACCAGAATATGTTCAGATTAATAATAAGATTAAGTAATAACTTTGTCGTCTTTCACTTCTTGATCAAATTCCAAGGGTTTGATTAAAAACCTGATTTTATCATAAACCAGCGACATATTTATATTTAAGATTGTTATTATGACAGACCAGTACCATCATCGAAAAATAATGAATTAGTTAATAAAACACATAAATATTACACTTTGTAGTCGGTGCATACAAAATATAATACCTTAGAGGTGTAAAAAATTCAAGTTTATAAGTCAACGCATTTAAATAATCACGAAATTTGTCAAGAATCAAGGTCAAACGGCACAAGTAAAGAAGAAAAATAAAATTGATTTTTTTTAGTTATATCACATAAAAATCTTGTTTTGCAATAACAGACTTACGTATGCGTCGATGTATGGGAGATCGTTTTTGTAACTGCAAAGTTGTTTGACTTTCAATCCTTACTTTTTCATTAGAGCAAAGTTCGGTGCTTTCTGTAATTTATGAATTTCAGTGCGTTATTATTTTGTTGAAATAAATACTTATCTAACAGATTACATTTTATACTTATTATATATAAATTAATATTATTTTTTTGTTAATTTACGGCATTCATGTATTGAAAATAGGCAAAGTTCGTCAAGGCTCCCGAGATTATCCAGTATTTTTTCCTTATCAACCCGGTAAATGTCATTTATTAGGGTTCCGTACTCATAGGGTAACCAGCGGGACCCTATTACTAAGCCTCTGATGTCCGTCTGTTTGTCAGCGGGCTGCATCTCATGATCCGTAATAGGTAGACAGTTGAAATTTTAATGAAATTTCAATTTTTAAAGATTGTGTATTTCTGTAGCCACTATAACAATAAATAATAAAAATGAAAAGAAAGTAAAAAAAGAATAGGGCTCCATTACTATAAAAGTGTATTACAATGGTACTGAACACTTCATGCGCGAGTCCGACTCGCACTTGGCCGGTTATTTATTTAAGGTTTATTTGTACACGAAGTACAAAAATGCGAAGTTAAATCCACAAGGCATTCTATACCAGTCTACTTTCAAAGTAAAAAAAGAATACATTATGGATGTAAAGTAAGTGAGCAAGTAGTTTAAAATATCTATGTCAAAATTATATGAATATGCATAAATACCTACATGCTTATGTAAAAATTCATCAGCCGTCTATTGGAAAGGCAATTATTTTAATAGGGAGTATTTTCTGTGATTCCTGGACGTACGAATTAGCAATCACAATTTTAGATGATTGAAGCTATATTAGAAAAAGATCAATTTAAAAGAAAGTTCATAATTAAAAAATTGCTTTTAATTCATTGCAAAATATTATATTCTTGACAATGAACTTGGACCTTTGCCACGTAGTGTTGTTATATTACGTAAAAATTGAAAGTTGGCGTATTAAAAATCTTATTAAGAAAAATGTCAATGCTGCGTCGTAATCTTAACAACCCAAATTGGTGTTGACATGTATAGTGATGAGTACAACATACGAAATGCCATTGCATACTCGTACATAGTACAAAAACTATTTATTGTGGTGTTTTAAACGAATGTATATCATGTATGCTTAGACATTGAATGCATAACGCAAATTTATATTTTATAGTAGAATAAAAGTGACAAACCAGCACACAGTCATCAGGTGAACTGCTAAGTGGATGCTGTGGTCTATAGAAATCTACATCAATACCGGATTAAGAATCAAAATGCAGATGCGTAGTCACCCTGAGGACTTAGATGGAATGCTTCACATCCTGTTATTATACGGATATATCTATATCTTTCAAATCAGAACACAGGAGTGCACGTACTGCTATATGGCAGTGGAAAAAGTCTTAGTAATCATTAATTGTAACTTTCCTTAGATTTTTTTATAGAATAAGGGTGACAAACGAGCACACAGTCCACCTGAAGGTAAGTGGATACTGTCGCCCATAGAAATCTATATCTATCCTTGATTAAGTATCAAATTGCAGATGAGATGTCACCCCTGAAGAATAAGATAGAATGCCTTGTTTCCAGTAAAAAGGGTCTTCGGTTCTCACCACTTACTATACGAAACACAGCAGCCTTTAGCTGCTATTTTACGCTGGTATTTTTTGAGATGTTACTTATTGTAGTTAATCCACTCTGACTAAAATTCTTACGGAACATGGCCACTGTATGCAATGTGCTTGTCAAGGAACTTGAGCAAAAGCTTTTCTGGAACTTTTACGTTTCAATAAAACTAATTTTACGGATTTTATCGCGTATATTAACTTGTTTTATATTCCCGACGTTTCGAGCACTTTACAGCACCCATGGTCACGGGGGGGACTGAGGTGTATGACGTCCCAATGTCATAGTTAACCACGGCTACCTCCAGATTAAAAATTATTATTTTTTGTTCCGATCCACGCAGTATGAACTTACAGTATCATGAAGTCTTGCAGTTGTATGCTTGGGTTGGGATTTAATTTTATTAATTATGGGATCCCAAGCAGACGGTAGCACCCAGCCATCTTCTCTATTGAAATTAGGATGTTTCTTGATTTCAATAGCCTCGCGAATCATCCTTGGAAGGAATCGGTGTTCTTTAGCGAGGATTTGTGGTCTATCAAATCTAATGTAGTGACCGGGGCGATCCTGTACGTGTTCACAGACTGCAGACTTCCCGGAGCGTCTATTCTTCACATCAGCTATGTGTTCTTTAACACGAGTTTTTATAGATCTTTTAGTTTGTCCTATATAAGAGAGACCACATTCACAATCAAGCTTGTACACTCCTGCATCTTGCAGAGGAATATTACACTTGACTGATGGTAAAAACTGACTAATCTTCTTCGGCGGCTTGAAATATGTTTTAATGGAAGCCCGCTTCAAGATGTAGCCAATCTTGTCAGTGACACCTCTGACATATGGCAGTACAGCAGGCACTCGCTCGACTGTGGCCGGCTTCACTCGTTCACTGTGACGTAGGCGCGGGACCCGAAGCTTATTGTTGTGCAAAACTTGCTTGACGTGTTGGAGCTCGGCGGCCAGGTGTTTACTGTCACAGATCCCTCGTGCTCTCTGAAACAAAGATTTACCCACGGTAGCTAACTGTGAAGGATGGTGGTGAGAATCACCGTTTCAATATCTATCTGTATGGGTCTTTTTTCTATACACAGTGTGGCTCAAGGTGTTATCAGGATTCCGAATTACTAACACATCTAGAAAAGCTAAAGAATTGTTTGCCTCTAACTCCATTGTGAACTGAATTTTAGAATTTAAGGAGTTAAAATGGTCTAGAAATGCAGTTACTTTATCTAAAGGGAGAATTGTGAAAGTGTCGTCTACGTACCGCTTGTAGAATCTTGGGTTTACGGGAGAAGTACGCAGGGCTTTCTCCTCAAAGTCCTCCATGAATATATCGGCAACAATGGGAGATACAGGTGAGCCCATCGCCACTCCATCTACTTGCTTGTAGAACTCCTCCTTCCACAATAGGTAGCCAGATGTAAGGCAGTGTCTAAGTAATACTGCATATTCTACGGGCATGTTGTTTTGCTCTAGCCTTCTAGTAACAATCGAGATGCAGTCTTCAACAGGTAAGCATGTGAACAGAGACTGCACATCAAAACTGACCATAGTTTCATTGTCTGCCAGATGTAGGTCTTTAATCTCGCTGACAAAATGGTAGGAATCCTTTGTGTGTGCTCGTGTATGTCCCCTGAGCGGTGAGAGTATATTCGCTAAGTGTTGAGCCAATTTGTAAGTTGGTGAATCGATTTGGCTCACTATAGGACGTAGTGGAGCATTGGGCTTGTGTATTTTCGGTAACCCATACAATTTCGGTGGTTTGGCACACGTAGGTATTATCGATTTTACGTCTAGATTTAATCTTTCGGAGTGTTTCTTTATGAGATCACTAGTTGTTTTGAGTGTGTTATTTGTTGGGTCATTTTTAACCTTTTTATAAGTACTTGCATCCGACAAAAGTTCTTGTATTTTAGAATTATAATCCGACGTATCCATGACTACCGTGGCGTTTCCTTTATCTGCGCGGAGAATCGTGAGTTCTCGTTTATTGCGTAGGTTATTGAACGCTTTAAATTCGTCTTTAGGTAGATTCGGTTTTGGTGCTGAGCTTCGACGTAACATAGACGAAATGTCTTGACGTATCGCTTCCAAATCTTCCTTTTGCATATTGTTTTTATATAAACAGTCCTCGACGCTGCAAATAATTTCTTCGTACGGTAATTTTTAGGTGTTAAAGCAAAATTAAGGCCTTTCGATAATACTCTAATTGTTGCATCATCCAGAGTTTGTTTTGACAGATTATAGACCGCGCTTAATCTATGATCCGCGTTCGTAGTCAATGGTTGCGTTTCGTTCTCACGTTGACTCAGATGTTTGACATTTAATTTGGTCGTTAATTTTTGATATTTTACTATATGTTTGTTTTTGCATTCGTTATATTTATTAATTTCTCGTTTATTTAACGTTTCGATGCAAACATTATAATCAAATGTCGTTAAAACTGCCTTTAACTCACTGAATGATGTGTCTATGGATTTGTTTATGGTATGTAGATCGGAGCGTTTTTGTTGGATTACCGTTCGTAACAACTTTTTACTTGCCTGATTTAAGATCTTAGCGCTTCCTCGAATGTCCTTTTTAGTGGATATTTTGACACACGTAGGAATGATATTATTATCGCGACATCTCTTCAAAAAGTTCAATGCTGTTAGATATCTTGCGCGCTTAGTCATGAGATCTTCTAATCGGCGAATTTTATTTGCAATTACCAGTCCGTACTGGTTCACATAATGATTTCTTATATTTACGCGAACACTACACATTTAAATAAAACTAATTTTACGGATTTTATCGCGTATATTAACTTGTTTTATATTCCCGACGTTTCGAGCACTTTACAGCACCCATGGTCACGGGGGGACTGAGGTGTATGACGTCCCAATGTCATAGTTAACCACGGCTACCTCCAGATTAAAAATTATTAATTTTTGTTCCGATCCACGCAGTATGAACTTACAGTATCATGAAGTCTTGCAGTTGTATGCTTGGGTTGGGATTTAATTTAATAATTATGGGATCCCAAGCAGATGGTAGCACCCAGCCATCTTCTCTATTGAAATTAGGATGTTTCTTGATTTCAATAGCCTCGCGAATCATCCTTGGAAGGAATCGGTGTTCTTTAGCGAGGATTTGTGGTCTATCAAATCTAATGTAGTGACGGGGGCGATCCTGTACGTGTTCACAGACTGCAGACTTCCCGGAGCGTCTATTCTTCACATCAGCTATGTGTTCTTTAACACGGGTTTTTATAGATCTTTTAGTTTGTCCTATATAAGAGAGACCACATTCACAATCAAGCTTGTACACTCCTGCATCTTGCAGAGGAATATTACACTTGACTGATGGTAAAAACTGACTAATCTTCTTCGGCGGCTTGAAATATGTTTTAATGGAAGCCCGCTTCAAGATGTAGCCAATCTTGTCAGTGACACCTCTGACATATGGCAGTACAGCAGGCACTCGCTCGACTGTGGCCGGCTTCACTCGTTCACTGTGACGTAGGCGCGGGACCCGAAGCTTATTGTTGTGCAAAACTTGCTTGACGTGTTGGAGCTCGGCGGCCAGGTGTTTACTGTCACAGATCCCTCGTGCTCTCTGAAACAAAGATTTACCCACGGTAGCTAACTGTGAAGGATGGTGGTGAGAATCACCGTTTCAATATCTATCTGTATGGGTCTTTTTTCTATACACAGTGTGGCTCAAGGTGTTATCAGGATTCCGAATTACTAACACATCTAGAAAAGCTAAAGAATTGTTTGCCACTAACTCCATTGTGAACTGAATTTTAGAATTTAAGTAGTTAAGATGGTCTAGAAATGCAGTTACTTTATCTAAAGGGAGAATTGTGAAAGTGTGGTCTACGTACCGCTTGTAGAATCTTGGGTTTACGGGAGAAGTACGCAGGGCTTTCTCCTCAAAGTCTTCCATGAATATATCGGCAACAATGGGAGATACAGGTGAGCCCATCGCCACTCCATCTACTTGCTTGTAGAACTCCTCCTTCCACAATAGGTAGCCAGATGTAAGGCAGTGTCTAAGTAATACTGCATATTCTACGGGCATGTTGTTTTGCTCTAGCCTTCTAGTAACAATTGAGATGCAGTCTTCAACAGGTAAGCATGTGAACAGAGACTGCACATCAAAACTGACCATAGTTTCATTGTCTGCCAGATGTAGGTCTTTAATCTCGCTGACAAAATGGTAGGAATCCTTTGTGTGTGCTCGTGTATGTCCCCTGAGCGGTGAGAGTATATTCGCTAAGTGTTGAGCCAATTTGTAAGTTGGTGAATCGATTTGGCTCACTATAGGACGTAGTGGAGCATTGGGCTTGTGTATTTTCGGTAACCCATACAATTTCGGTGGTTTGGCACACGTAGGTATTATCGATTTTACGTCTAGATTTAATCTTTCGGAGTGTTTCTTTATGAGATCACTAGTTGTTTTGAGTGTGTTATTTGTTGGGTAATTTTTAACCTTTTTATAAGTACTTGCATCCGACAAAAGTTCTTGTATTTTAGAATTATAATCCGACGTATCCATGACTACCGTGGCGTTTCCTTTATCTGCGCGGAGAATCGTGAGTTCTCGTTTATTGCGTAGGTTATTGAACGCTTTAAATTCGTCTTTAGGTAGATTCGGTTTTGGTGCTGAGCTTCGACGTAACATAGACGAAATGTCTTGACGTATCGCTTCCAAATCTTCCTTTTGCATATTGTTTTTATATAAACAGTCCTCGACGCTGCAAATAATTTCTTCGTACGGTAATTTTTAGGTGTTAAAGCAAAATTAAGGCCTTTCGATAATACTCTAATTGTTGCATCATCCAGAGTTTGTTTTGACAGATTATAGACCGCGCTTAATCTATGATCCGCGTTCGTAGTCAATGGTTGCGTTTCGTTCTCACGTTGACTCAGATGTTTGACATTTAATTTGGTCGTTAATTTTTGATATTTTACTATATGTTTGTTTTTGCATTCGTTATATTTATTAATTTCTCGTTTATTTAACGTTTCGATGCAAACATTATAATCAAATGTCGTTAAAACTGCCTTTAACTCACTGAATGATGTGTCTATGGATTTGTTTATGGTATGTAGATCGGAGCGTTTTTGTTGGATTACCGTTCGTAACAACTTTTTACTTGCCTGATTTAAGATCTTAGCGCTTCCTCGAATGTCCTTTTTAGTGGATATTTTGACACACGTAGGAATGATATTATTATCGCGACATCTCTTCAAAAAGTTCAATGCTGTTAGATATCTTGCGCGCTTAGTCATGAGATCTTCTAATCGGCGAATTTTATTTGCAATTACCAGTCCGTACTGGTTCACATAATGATTTCTTATATTTACGCGAACACTACACATTTAAATAAAACTAATTTTACGGATTTTATCGCGTATATTAACTTGTTTTATATTCCCGACGTTTCGAGCACTTTACAGCACCCATGGTCACGGGGGGACTGAGGTGTATGACGTCCCAATGTCATAGTTAACCACGGCTACCTCCAGATTAAAAATTATTAATTTTTGTTCCGATCCACGCAGTATGAACTTACAGTATCATGAAGTCTTGCAGTTGTATGCTTGGGTTGGGATTTAATTTAATAATTATGGGATCCCAAGCAGATGGTAGCACCCAGCCATCTTCTCTATTGAAATTAGGATGTTTCTTGATTTCAATAGCCTCGCGAATCATCCTTGGAAGGAATCGGTGTTCTTTAGCGAGGATTTGTGGTCTATCAAATCTAATGTAGTGACGGGGGCGATCCTGTACGTGTTCACAGACTGCAGACTTCCCGGAGCGTCTATTCTTCACATCAGCTATGTGTTCTTTAACACGGGTTTTTATAGATCTTTTAGTTTGTCCTATATAAGAGAGACCACATTCACAATCAAGCTTGTACACTCCTGCATCTTGCAGAGGAATATTACACTTGACTGATGGTAAAAACTGACTAATCTTCTTCGGCGGCTTGAAATATGTTTTAATGGAAGCCCGCTTCAAGATGTAGCCAATCTTGTCAGTGACACCTCTGACATATGGCAGTACAGCAGGCACTCGCTCGACTGTGGCCGGCTTCACTCGTTCACTGTGACGTAGGCGCGGGACCCGAAGCTTATTGTTGTGCAAAACTTGCTTGACGTGTTGGAGCTCGGCGGCCAGGTGTTTACTGTCACAGATCCCTCGTGCTCTCTGAAACAAAGATTTACCCACGGTAGCTAACTGTGAAGGATGGTGGTGAGAATCACCGTTTCAATATCTATCTGTATGGGTCTTTTTTCTATACACAGTGTGGCTCAAGGTGTTATCAGGATTCCGAATTACTAACACATCTAGAAAAGCTAAAGAATTGTTTGCCTCTAACTCCATTGTGAACTGAATTTTAGAATTTAAGTAGTTAAGATGGTCTAGAAATGCAGTTACTTTATCTAAAGGGAGAATTGTGAAAGTGTGGTCTACGTACCGCTTGTAGAATCTTGGGTTTACGGGAGAAGTACGCAGGGCTTTCTCCTCAAAGTCTTCCATGAATATATCGGCAACAATGGGAGATACAGGTGAGCCCATCGCCACTCCATCTACTTGCTTGTAGAACTCCTCCTTCCACAATAGGTAGCCAGATGTAAGGCAGTGTCTAAGTAATACTGCATATTCTACGGGCATGTTGTTTTGCTCTAGCCTTCTAGTAACAATTGAGATGCAGTCTTCAACAGGTAAGCATGTGAACAGAGACTGCACATCAAAACTGACCATAGTTTCATTGTCTGCCAGATGTAGGTCTTTAATCTCGCTGACAAAATGGTAGGAATCCTTTGTGTGTGCTCGTGTATGTCCCCTGAGCGGTGAGAGTATATTCGCTAAGTGTTGAGCCAATTTGTAAGTTGGTGAATCGATTTGGCTCACTATAGGACGTAGTGGAGCATTGGGCTTGTGTATTTTCGGTAACCCATACAATTTCGGTGGTTTGGCACACGTAGGTATTATCGATTTTACGTCTAGATTTAATCTTTCGGAGTGTTTCTTTATGAGATCACTAGTTGTTTTGAGTGTGTTATTTGTTGGGTAATTTTTAACCTTTTTATAAGTACTTGCATCCGACAAAAGTTCTTGTATTTTAGAATTATAATCCGACGTATCCATGACTACCGTGGCGTTTCCTTTATCTGCGCGGAGAATCGTGAGTTCTCGTTTATTGCGTAGGTTATTCAACGCTTTAAATTCGTCTTTAGGTAGATTCGGTTTTGGTGCTGAGCTTCGACGTAACATAGACGAAATGTCTTGACGTATCGCTTCCAAATCTTCCTTTTGCATATTGTTTTTATATAAACAGTCCTCGACGCTGCAAATAATTTCTTCGTACGGTAATTTTTTAGGTGTTAAAGCAAAATTAAGGCCTTTCGATAATACTCTAATTGTTGCATCATCCAGAGTTTGTTTTGACAGATTATAGACCGCGCTTAATCTATGATCCGCGTTCGTAGTCAATGGTTGCGTTTCGTTCTCACGTTGACTCAGATGTTTGACATTTAATTTGGTCGTTAATTTTTGATATTTTACTATATGTTTGTTTTTGCATTCGTTATATTTATTAATTTCTCGTTTATTTAACGTTTCGATGCAAACATTATAATCAAATGTCGTTAAAACTGCCTTTAACTCACTGAATGATGTGTCTATGGATTTGTTTATGGTATGTAGATCGGAGCGTTTTTGTTGGATTACCGTTCGTAACAACTTTTTACTTGCCTGATTTAAGATCTTAGCGCTTCCTCGAATGTCCTTTTTAGTGGATATTTTGACACACGTAGGAATGATATTATTATCGCGACATCTCTTCAAAAAGTTCAATGCTGTTAGATATCTTGCGCGCTTAGTCATGAGATCTTCTAATCGGCGAATTTTATTTGCAATTACCAGTCCGTACTGGTTCACATAATGATTTCTTATATTTACGCGAACACTACACATTTAAATAAAACTAATTTTACGGATTTTATCGCGTATATTAACTTGTTTTATATTCCCGACGTTTCGAGCACTTTACAGCACCCATGGTCACGGGGGGGACTGAGGTGTATGACGTCCCAATGTCATAGTTAACCACGGCTACCTCCAGATTAAAAATTATTAATTTTTGTTCCGATCCACGCAGTATGAACTTACAGTATCATGAAGTCTTGCAGTTGTATGCTTGGGTTGGGATTTAATTTTATTAATTATGGGATCCCAAGCAGATGGTAGCACCCAGCCATCTTCTCTATTGAAATTAGGATGTTCCTTGATTTCAATAGCCTCGCGAATCATCCTTGGAAGGAATCGGTGTTCTTTAGCGAGGATTTGTGGTCTATCAAATCTAATGTAGTGACGGGGGCGATCCTGTACGTGTTCACAGACTGCAGACTTCCCGGAGCGTCTATTCTTCACATCAGCTATGTGTTCTTTAACACGGGTTTTTATAGATCTTTTAGTTTGTCCTATATAAGAGAGACCACATTCACAATCAAGCTTGTACACTCCTGCATCTTGCAGAGGAATATTACACTTGACTGATGGTAAAAACTGACTAATCTTCTTCGGCGGCTTGAAATATGTTTTAATGGAAGCCCGCTTCAAGATGTAGCCAATCTTGTCAGTGACACCTCTGACATATGGCAGTACAGCAGGCACTCGCTCGACTGTGGCCGGCTTCACTCGTTCACTGTGACGTAGGCGCGGGACCCGAAGCTTATTGTTGTGCAAAACTTGCTTGACGTGTTGGAGCTCGGCGGCCAGGTGTTTACTGTCACAGATCCCTCGTGCTCTCTGAAACAAAGATTTACCCACGGTAGCTAACTGTGAAGGATGGTGGTGAGAATCACCGTTTCAATATCTATCTGTATGGGTCTTTTTTCTATACACAGTGTGGCTCAAGGTGTTATCAGGATTCCGAATTACTAACACATCTAGAAAAGCTAAAGAATTGTTTGCCTCTAACTCCATTGTGAACTGAATTTTAGAATTTAAGGAGTTAAAATGGTCTAGAAATGCAGTTACTTTATCTAAAGGGAGAATTGTGAAAGTGTGGTCTACGTACCGCTTGTAGAATCTTGGGTTTACGGGAGAAGTACGCAAGGCTTTCTCCTCAAAGTCCTCCATGAATATATCGGCAACAATGGGAGATACAGGTGAGCCCATCCCCACTCCATCTACTTGCTTGTAGAACTCCTCCTTCCACAATAGGTAGCCAGATGTAAGGCAGTGTCTAAGTAATACTGCATATTCTACGGGCATGTTGTTTTGCTCTAGCCTTCTAGTAACAATCGAGATGCAGTCTTCAACAGGTAAGCATGTGAACAGAGACTGCACATCAAAACTGACCATAGTTTCATTGTCTGCCAGATGTAGGTCTTTAATCTCGCTGACAAAATGGTAGGAATCCTTTGTGTGTGCTCGTGTATGTCCCCTGAGCGGTGAGAGTATATTCGCTAAGTGTTGAGCCAATTTGTAAGTTGGTGAATCGATTTGGCTCACTATAGGACGTAGTGGAGCATTGGGCTTGTGTATTTTCGGTAACCCATACAATTTCGGTGGTTTGGCACACGTAGGTATTATCGATTTTACGTCTAGATTTAATCTTTCGGAGTGTTTCTTTATGAGATCACTAGTTGTTTTGAGTGTGTTATTTGTTGGGTCATTTTTAACCTTTTTATAAGTACTTGCATCCGACAAAAGTTCTTGTATTTTAGAATTATAATCCGACGTATCCATGACTACCGTGGCGTTTCCTTTATCTGCGCGGAGAATCGTGAGTTCTCGTTTATTGCGTAGGTTATTCAACGCTTTAAATTCGTCTTTAGGTAGATTCGGTTTTGGTGCTGAGCTTCGACGTAACATAGACGAAATGTCTTGACGTATCGCTTCCAAATCTTCCTTTTGCATATTGTTTTTATATAAACAGTCCTCGACGCTGCAAATAATTTCTTCGTACGGTAATTTTTTAGGTGTTAAAGCAAAATTAAGGCCTTTCGATAATACTCTAATTGTTGCATCATCCAGAGTTTGTTTTGACAGATTATAGACCGCGCTTAATCTATGATCCGCGTTCGTAGTCAATGGTTGCGTTTCGTTCTCACGTTGACTCAGATGTTTGACATTTAATTTGGTCGTTAATTTTTGATATTTTACTATATGTTTGTTTTTGCATTCGTTATATTTATTAATTTCTCGTTTATTTAACGTTTCGATGCAAACATTATAATCAAATGTCGTTAAAACTGCCTTTAACTCACTGAATGATGTGTCTATGGATTTGTTTATGGTATGTAGATCGGAGCGTTTTTGTTGGATTACCGTTCGTAACAACTTTTTACTTGCCTGATTTAAGATCTTAGCGCTTCCTCGAATGTCCTTTTTAGTGGATATTTTGACACACGTAGGAATGATATTATTATCGCGACATCTCTTCAAAAAGTTCAATGCTGTTAGATATCTTGCGCGCTTAGTCATGAGATCTTCTAATCGGCGAATTTTATTTGCAATTACCAGTCCGTTCTGGTTCACATAATGATTTCTTATATTTACGCGAACACTACACTTTAAATAAAACTAATTTTACGGATTTTATCGCGTATATTAACTTGTTTTATATTCCCGACGTTTCGAGCACTTTACAGCACCCATGGTCACGGGGGGGACTGAGGTGTATGACGTCCCAATGTCATAGTTAACCACGGCTACCTCCAGATTAAAAATTATTAATTTTTGTTCCGATCCACGCAGTATAAACTTACAGTATCATGAAGTCTTGCAGTTGTATGCTTGGGTTGGGATTTAATTTTATTAATTATGGGATCCCAAGCAGATGGTAGCACCCAGCCATCTTCTCTATTGAAATTAGGATGTTTCTTGATTTCAATAGCCTCGCGAATCATCCTTGGAAGGAATCGGTGTTCTTTAGCGAGGATTTGTGGTCTATCAAATCAAATGTAGTGACGGGGGCGATCCTGTACGTGTTCACAGACTGCAGACTTCCCGGAGCGTCTATTCTTCACATCAGCTATGTGTTCTTTAACACGGGTTTTTATAGATCTTTTAATTTGTCCTATATAAGAGAGACCACATTCACAATCAAGCTTGTACACTCCTGCATCTTGCAGAGGAATATTACACTTGACTGATGGTAAAAACTGACTAATCTTCTTCGGCGGCTTGAAATATGTTTTAATGGAAGCCCGCTTCAAGATGTAGCCAATCTTGTCAGTGACACCTCTGAAATATGGCAGTACAGCAGGCACTCGCTCGACTGTGGCCGGCTTCACTCGTTCACTGTGACGTAGGCGCGGGACCCGAAGCTTATTGTTGTGCAAAACTTGCTTGACGTGTTGGAGCTCGGCGGCCAGGTGTTTACTGTCACAGATCCCTCGTGCTCTCTGAAACAAAGATTTACCCACGGTAGCTAACTGTGAAGGATGGTGGTGAGAATCACCGTTTCAATATCTATCTGTATGGGTCTTTTTTCTATACACAGTGTGGCTCAAGGTGTTATCAGGATTCCGAATTACTAACACATCTAGAAAAGCTAAAGAATTGTTTGCCTCTAACTCCATTGTGAACTGAATTTTAGAATTTAAGGAGTTAAAATGGTCTAGAAATGCAGTTACTTTATCTAAAGGGAGAATTGTGAAAGTGTCGTCTACGTACCGCTTGTAGAATCTTGGGTTTACGGGAGAAGTACGCAGGGCTTTCTCCTCAAAGTCCTCCATGAATATATCGGCAACAATGGGAGATACAGGTGAGCCCATCGCCACTCCATCTACTTGCTTGTAGAACTCCTCCTTCCACAATAGGTAGCCAGATGTAAGGCAGTGTCTAAGTAATACTGCATATTCTACGGGCATGTTGTTTTGCTCTAGCCTTCTAGTAACAATCGAGATGCAGTCTTCAACAGGTAAGCATGTGAACAGAGACTGCACATCAAAACTGACCATAGTTTCATTGTCTGCCAGATGTAGGTCTTTAATCTCGCTGACAAAATGGTAGGAATCCTTTGTGTGTGCTCGTGTATGTCCCCTGAGCGGTGAGAGTATATTCGCTAAGTGTTGAGACAATTTGTAAGTTGGTGAATCGATTTGGCTCACTATAGGACGTAGTGGAGCATTGGGCTTGTGTATTTTCGGTAACCCATACAATTTCGGTGGTTTGGCACACGTAGGTATTATCGATTTTACGTCTAGATTTAATCTTTCGGAGTGTTTCTTTATGAGATCACTAGTTGTTTTGAGTGTGTTATTTGTTGGGTCATTTTTAACCTTTTTATAAGTACTTGCATCCGACAAAAGTTCTTGTATTTTAGAATTATAATCCGACGTATCCATGACTACCGTGGCGTTTCCTTTATCTGCGCGGAGAATCGTGAGTTCTCGTTTATTGCGTAGGTTATTCAACGCTTTAAATTCGTCTTTAGGTAGATTCGGTTTTGGTGCTGAGCTTCGACGTAACATAGACGAAATGTCTTGACGTATCGCTTCCAAATCTTCCTTTTGCATATTGTTTTTATATAAACAGTCCTCGACGCTGCAAATAATTTCTTCGTACGGTAATTTTTAGGTGTTAAAGCAAAATTAAGGCCTTTCGATAATACTCTAATTGTTGCATCATCCAGAGTTTGTTTTGACAGATTATAGACCGCGCTTAATCTATGATCCGCGTTCGTAGTCAATGGTTGCGTTTCGTTCTCACGTTGACTCAGATGTTTGACATTTAATTTGGTCGTTAATTTTTGATATTTTACTATATGTTTGTTTTTGCATTCGTTATATTTATTAATTTCTCGTTTATTTAACGTTTCGATGCAAACATTATAATCAAATGTCGTTAAAACTGCCTTTAACTCACTGAATGATGTGTCTATGGATTTGTTTATGGTATGTAGATCGGAGCGTTTTTGTTGGATTACCGTTCGTAACAACTTTTTACTTGCCTGATTTAAGATCTTAGCGCTTCCTCGAATGTCCTTTTTAGTGGATATTTTGACACACGTAGTAATGATATTATTATCGCGACATCTCTTCAAAAAGTTCAATGCTGTTAGATATCTTGCGCGCTTAGTCATGAGATCTTCTAATCGGCGAATTTTATTTGCAATTACCAGTCCGTACTGGTTCACATAATGATTTCTTATATTTACGCGAACACTACACATTTAAATAAAACTAATTTTACGGATTTTATCGCGTATATTAACTTGTTTTATATTCCCGACGTTTCGAGCACTTTACAGCACCCATGGTCACGGGGGGGACTGAGGTGTATGACGTCCCAATGTCATAGTTAACCACGGCTACCTCCAGATTAAAAATTATTAATTTTTGTTCCGATCCACGCAGTATGAACTTACAGTATCATGAAGTCTTGCAGTTGTATGCTTGGGTTGGGATTTAATTTTATTAATTATGGGATCCCAAGCAGATGGTAGCACCCAGCCATCTTCTCTATTGAAATTAGGATGTTCCTTGATTTCAATAGCCTCGCGAATCATCCTTGGAAGGAATCGGTGTTCTTTAGCGAGGATTTGTGGTCTATCAAATCTAATGTAGTGACGGGGGCGATCCTGTACGTGTTCACAGACTGCAGACTTCCCGGAGCGTCTATTCTTCACATCAGCTATGTGTTCTTTAACACGGGTTTTTATAGATCTTTTAGTTTGTCCTATATAAGAGAGACCACATTCACAATCAAGCTTGTACACTCCTGCATCTTGCAGAGGAATATTACACTTGACTGATGGTAAAAACTGACTAATCTTCTTCGGCGGCTTAAAATATGTTTTAATGGAAGCCCGCTTCAAGATGTAGCCAATCTTGTCAGTGACACCTCTGACATATGGCAGTACAGCAGGCACTCGCTCGACTGTGGCCGGCTTCACTCGTTCACTGTGACGTAGGCGCGGGACCCGAAGCTTATTGTTGTGCAAAACTTGCTTGACGTGTTGGAGCTCGGCGGCCAGGTGTTTACTGTCACAGATCCCTCGTGCTCTCTGAAACAAAGATTTACCCACGGTAGCTAACTGTGAAGGATGGTGGTGAGAATCACCGTTTCAATATCTATCTGTATGGGTCTTTTTTCTGTACACAGTGTGGCTCAAGGTGTTATCAGGATTCCGAATTACTAACACATCTAGAAAAGCTAAAGAATTGTTTGCCTCTAACTCCATTGTGAACTGAATTTTAGAATTTAAGGAGTTAAAATGTTCTAGAAATGCAGTTACTTTATCTAAAGGGAGAATTGTGAAAGTGTCGTCTACGTACCGCTTGTAGAATCTTGGGTTTACGGGAGAAGTACGCAGGGCTTTCTCCTCAAAGTCCTCCATGAATATATCGGCAACAATGGGAGATACAGGTGAGCCCATCGCCACTCCATCTACTTGCTTGTAGAACTCCTCCTTCCACAATAGGTAGCCAGATGTAAGGCAGTGTCTAAGTAATACTGCATATTCTACGGGCATGTTGTTTTGCTCTAGCCTTCTAGTAACAATCGAGATGCAGTCTTCAACAGGTAAGCATGTGAACAGAGACTGCACATCAAAACTGACCATAGTTTCATTGTCTGCCAGATGTAGGTCTTTAATCTCGCTGACAAAATGGTAGGAATCCTTTGTGTGTGCTCGTGTATGTCCCCTGAGCGGTGAGAGTATATTCGCTAAGTGTTGAGACAATTTGTAAGTTGGTGAATCGATTTGGCTCACTATAGGACGTAGTGGAGCATTGGGCTTGTGTATTTTCGGTAACCCATACAATTTCGGTGGTTTGGCACACGTAGGTATTATCGATTTTACGTCTAGATTTAATCTTTCGGAGTGTTTCTTTATGAGATCACTAGTTGTTTTGAGTGTGTTATTTGTTGGGTCATTTTTAACCTTTTTATAAGTACTTGCATCCGACAAAAGTTCTTGTATTTTAGAATTATAATCCGACGTATCCATGACTACCGTGGCGTTTCCTTTATCTGCGCGGAGAATCGTGAGTTCTCGTTTATTGCGTAGGTTATTGAACGCTTTAAATTCGTCTTTAGGTAGATTCGGTTTTGGTGCTGAGCTTCGACGTAACATAGACGAAATGTCTTGACGTATCGCTTCCAAATCTTCCTTTTGCATATTGTTTTTATATAAACAGTCCTCGACGCTGCAAATAATTTCTTCGTACGGTAATTTTTTAGGTGTTAAAGCAAAATTAAGGCCTTTCGATAATACTCTAATTGTTGCATCATCCAGAGTTTGTTTTGACAGATTATAGACCGCGCTTAATCTATGATCCGCGTTCGTAGTCAATGGTTGCGTTTCGTTCTCACGTTGACTCAGATGTTTGACATTTAATTTGGTCGTTAATTTTTGATATTTTACTATATGTTTGTTTTTGCATTCGTTATATTTATTAATTTCTCGTTTATTTAACGTTTCGATGCAAACATTATAATCAAATGTCGTTAAAACTGCCTTTAACTCACTGAATGATGTGTCTATGGATTTGTTTATGGTATGTAGATCGGAGCGTTTTTGTTGGATTACCGTTCGTAACAACTTTTTACTTGCCTGATTTAAGATCTTAGCGCTTCCTCGAATGTCCTTTTTAGTGGATATTTTGACACACGTAGGAATGATATTATTATCGCGACATCTCTTCAAAAAGTTCAATGCTGTTAGATATCTTGCGCGCTTAGTCATGAGATCTTCTAATCGGCGAATTTTATTTGCAATTACCAGTCCGTACTGGTTCACATAATGATTTCTTATATTTACGCGAACACTACACATTTAAATAAAACTAATTTTACGGATTTTATCGCGTATATTAACTTGTTTTATATTCCCGACGTTTCGAGCACTTTACAGCACCCATGGTCACGGGGGGGACTGAGGTGTATGACGTCCCAATGTCATAGTTAACCACGGCTACCTCCAGATTAAAAATTATTAATTTTTGTTCCGATCCACGCAGTATGAACTTACAGTATCATGAAGTCTTGCAGTTGTATGCTTGGGTTGGGATTTAATTTTATTAATTATGGGATCCCAAGCAGATGGTAGCACCCAGCCATCTTCTCTATTGAAATTAGGATGTTCCTTGATTTCAATAGCCTCGCGAATCATCCTTGGAAGGAATCGGTGTTCTTTAGCGAGGATTTGTGGTCTATCAAATCTAATGTAGTGACGGGGGCGATCCTGTACGTGTTCACAGACTGCAGACTTCCCGGAGCGTCTATTCTTCACATCAGCTATGTGTTCTTTAACACGGGTTTTTATAGATCTTTTAGTTTGTCCTATATAAGAGAGACCACATTCACAATCAAGCTTGTACACTCCTGCATCTTGCAGAGGAATATTACACTTGACTGATGGTAAAAACTGACTAATCTTCTTCGGCGGCTTGAAATATGTTTTAATGGAAGCCCGCTTCAAGATGTAGCCAATCTTGTCAGTGACACCTCTGACATATGGCAGTACAGCAGGCACTCGCTCGACTGTGGCCGGCTTCACTCGTTCACTGTGACGTAGGCGCGGGACCCGAAGCTTATTGTTGTGCAAAACTTGCTTGACGTGTTGGAGCTCGGCGGCCAGGTGTTTACTGTCACAGATCCCTCGTGCTCTCTGAAACAAAGATTTACCCACGGTAGCTAACTGTGAAGGATGGTGGTGAGAATCACCGTTTCAATATCTATCTGTATGGGTCTTTTTTCTATACACAGTGTGGCTCAAGGTGTTATCAGGATTCCGAATTACTAACACATCTAGAAAAGCTAAAGAATTGTTTGCCTCTAACTCCATTGTGAACTGAATTTTAGAATTTAAGGAGTTAAAATGGTCTAGAAATGCAGTTACTTTATCTAAAGGGAGAATTGTGAAAGTGTGGTCTACGTACCGCTTGTAGAATCTTGGGTTTACGGGAGAAGTACGCAAGGCTTTCTCCTCAAAGTCCTCCATGAATATATCGGCAACAATGGGAGATACAGGTGAGCCCATCCCCACTCCATCTACTTGCTTGTAGAACTCCTCCTTCCACAATAGGTAGCCAGATGTAAGGCAGTGTCTAAGTAATACTGCATATTCTACGGGCATGTTGTTTTGCTCTAGCCTTCTAGTAACAATCGAGATGCAGTCTTCAACAGGTAAGCATGTGAACAGAGACTGCACATCAAAACTGACCATAGTTTCATTGTCTGCCAGATGTAGGTCTTTAATCTCGCTGACAAAATGGTAGGAATCCTTTGTGTGTGCTCGTGTATGTCCCCTGAGCGGTGAGAGTATATTCGCTAAGTGTTGAGCCAATTTGTAAGTTGGTGAATCGATTTGGCTCACTATAGGACGTAGTGGAGCATTGGGCTTGTGTATTTTCGGTAACCCATACAATTTCGGTGGTTTGGCACACGTAGGTATTATCGATTTTACGTCTAGATTTAATCTTTCGGAGTGTTTCTTTATGAGATCACTAGTTGTTTTGAGTGTGTTATTTGTTGGGTCATTTTTAACCTTTTTATAAGTACTTGCATCCGACAAAAGTTCTTGTATTTTAGAATTATAATCCGACGTATCCATGACTACCGTGGCGTTTCCTTTATCTGCGCGGAGAATCGTGAGTTCTCGTTTATTGCGTAGGTTATTCAACGCTTTAAATTCGTCTTTAGGTAGATTCGGTTTTGGTGCTGAGCTTCGACGTAACATAGACGAAATGTCTTGACGTATCGCTTCCAAATCTTCCTTTTGCATATTGTTTTTATATAAACAGTCCTCGACGCTGCAAATAATTTCTTCGTACGGTAATTTTTTAGGTGTTAAAGCAAAATTAAGGCCTTTCGATAATACTCTAATTGTTGCATCATCCAGAGTTTGTTTTGGCAGATTATAGACCGCGCTTAATCTATGATCCGCGTTCGTAGTCAATGGTTGCGTTTCGTTCTCACGTTGACTCAGATGTTTGACATTTAATTTGGTCGTTAATTTTTGATATTTTACTATATGTTTGTTTTTGCATTCGTTATATTTATTAATTTCTCGTTTATTTAACGTTTCGATGCAAACATTATAATCAAATGTCGTTAAAACTGCCTTTAACTCACTGAATGATGTGTCTATGGATTTGTTTATGGTATGTAGATCGGAGCGTTTTTGTTGGATTACCGTTCGTAACAACTTTTTACTTGCCTGATTTAAGATCTTAGCGCTTCCTCGAATGTCCTTTTTAGTGGATATTTTGACACACGTAGGAATGATATTATTATCGCGACATCTCTTCAAAAAGTTCAATGCTGTTAGATATCTTGCGCGCTTAGTCATGAGATCTTCTAATCGGCGAATTTTATTTGCAATTACCAGTCCGTACTGGTTCACATAATGATTTCTTATATTTACGCGAACACTACACATTTAAATAAAACTAATTTTACGGATTTTATCGCGTATATTAACTTGTTTTATATTCCCGACGTTTCGAGCACTTTACAGCACCCATGGTCACGGGGGGGACTGAGGTGTATGACGTCCCAATGTCATAGTTAACCACGGCTACCTCCAGATTAAAAATTATTAATTTTTGTTCCGATCCACGCAGTATGAACTTACAGTATCATGAAGTCTTGCAGTTGTATGCTTGGGTTGGGATTTAATTTTATTAATTATGGGATCCCAAGCAGATAGTAGCACCCAGCCATCTTCTCTATTGAAATTAGGATGTTCCTTGATTTCAATAGCCTCGCGAATCATCCTTGGAAGGAATCGGTGTTCTTTAGCGAGGATTTGTGGTCTATCAAATCTAATGTAGTGACGGGGGCGATCCTGTACGTGTTCACAGACTGCAGACTTCCCGGAGCGTCTATTCTTCACATCAGCTATGTGTTCTTTAACACGGGTTTTTATAGATCTTTTAGTTTGTCCTATATAAGAGAGACCACATTCACAATCAAGCTTGTACACTCCTGCATCTTGCAGAGGAATATTACACTTGACTGATGGTAAAAACTGACTAATCTTCTTCGGCGGCTTAAAATATGTTTTAATGGAAGCCCGCTTCAAGATGTAGCCAATCTTGTCAGTGACACCTCTGACATATGGCAGTACAGCAGGCACTCGCTCGACTGTGGCCGGCTTCACTCGTTCACTGTGACGTAGGCGCGGGACCCGAAGCTTATTGTTGTGCAAAACTTGCTTGACGTGTTGGAGCTCGGCGGCCAGGTGTTTACTGTCACAGATCCCTCGTGCTCTCTGAAACAAAGATTTACCCACGGTAGCTAACTGTGAAGGATGGTGGTGAGAATCACCGTTTCAATATCTATCTGTATGGGTCTTTTTTCTGTACACAGTGTGGCTCAAGGTGTTATCAGGATTCCGAATTACTAACACATCTAGAAAAGCTAAAGAATTGTTTGCCTCTAACTCCATTGTGAACTGAATTTTAGAATTTAAGGAGTTAAAATGTTCTAGAAATGCAGTTACTTTATCTAAAGGGAGAATTGTGAAAGTGTCGTCTACGTACCGCTTGTAGAATCTTGGGTTTACGGGAGAAGTACGCAGGGCTTTCTCCTCAAAGTCCTCCATGAATATATCGGCAACAATGGGAGATACAGGTGAGCCCATCGCCACTCCATCTACTTGCTTGTAGAACTCCTCCTTCCACAATAGGTAGCCAGATGTAAGGCAGTGTCTAAGTAATACTGCATATTCTACGGGCATGTTGTTTTGCTCTAGCCTTCTAGTAACAATTGAGATGCAGTCTTCAACAGGTAAGCATGTGAACAGAGACTGCACATCAAAACTGACCATAGTTTCATTGTCTGCCAGATGTAGGTCTTTAATCTCGCTGACAAAATGGTAGGAATCCTTTGTGTGTGCTCGTGTATGTGCCCTGAGCGGTGAGAGTATATTCGCTAAGTGTTGAGACAATTTGTAAGTTGGTGAATCGATTTGGCTCACTATAGGACGTAGTGGAGCATTGGGCTTGTGTATTTTCGGTAACCCATACAATTTCGGTGGTTTGGCACACGTAGGTATTATCGATTTTACGTCTAGATTTAATCTTTCGGAGTGTTTCTTTATGAGATCACTAGTTGTTTTGAGTGTGTTATTTGTTGGGTCATTTTTAACCTTTTTATAAGTACTTGCATCCGACAAAAGTTCTTGTATTTTAGAATTATAATCCGACGTATCCATGACTACCGTGGCGTTTCCTTTATCTGCGCGGAGAATCGTGAGTTCTCGTTTATTGCGTAGGTTATTCAACGCTTTAAATTCGTCTTTAGGTAGATTCGGTTTTGGTGCTGAGCTTCGACGTAACATAGACGAAATGTCTTGACGTATCGCTTCCAAATCTTCCTTTTGCATATTGTTTTTATATAAACAGTCCTCGACGCTGCAAATAATTTCTTCGTACGGTAATGTTTTAGGTGTTAAAGCAAAATTAAGGCCTTTCGATAATACTCTAATTGTTGCATCATCCAGAGTTTGTTTTGGCAGATTATAGACCGCGCTTAATCTATGATCCGCGTTCGTAGTCAATGGTTGCGTTTCGTTCTCACGTTGACTCAGATGTTTGACATTTAATTTGGTCGTTAATTTTTGATATTTTACTATATGTTTGTTTTTGCATTCGTTATATTTATTAATTTCTCGTTTATTTAACGTTTCGATGCAAACATTATAATCAAATGTCGTTAAAACTGCCTTTAACTCACTGAATGATGTGTCTATGGATTTGTTTATGGTATGTAGATCGGAGCGTTTTTGTTGGATTACCGTTCGTAACAACTTTTTACTTGCCTGATTTAAGATCTTAGCGCTTCCTCGAATGTCCTTTTTAGTGGATATTTTGACACACGTAGGAATGATATTATTATCGCGACATCTCTTCAAAAAGTTCAATGCTGTTAGATATCTTGCGCGCTTAGTCATGAGATCTTCTAATCGGCGAATTTTATTTGCAATTACCAGTCCGTACTGGTTCACATAATGATTTCTTATATTTACGCGAACACTACACTTTAAATAAAACTAATTTTACGGATTTTATCGCGTATATTAACTTGTTTTATATTCCCGACGTTTCGAGCACTTTACAGCACCCATGGTCACGGGGGGGACTGAGGTGTATGACGTCCCAATGTCATAGTTAACCACGGCTACCTCCAGATTAAAAATTATTAATTTTTGTTCCGATCCACGCAGTATAAACTTACAGTATCATGAAGTCTTGCAGTTGTATGCTTGGGTTGGGATTTAATTTTATTAATTATGGGATCCCAAGCAGATGGTAGCACCCAGCCATCTTCTCTATTGAAATTAGGATGTTTCTTGATTTCAATAGCCTCGCGAATCATCCTTGGAAGGAATCGGTGTTCTTTAGCGAGGATTTGTGGTCTATCAAATCAAATGTAGTGACGGGGGCGATCCTGTACGTGTTCACAGACTGCAGACTTCCCGGAGCGTCTATTCTTCACATCAGCTATGTGTTCTTTAACACGGGTTTTTATAGATCTTTTAGTTTGTCCTATATAAGAGAGACCACATTCACAATCAAGCTTGTACACTCCTGCATCTTGCAGAGGAATATTACACTTGACTGATGGTAAAAACTGACTAATCTTCTTCGGCGGCTTGAAATATGTTTTAATGGAAGCCCGCTTCAAGATGTAGCCAATCTTGTCAGTGACACCTCTGACATATGGCAGTACAGCAGGCACTCGCTCGACTGTGGCCGGCTTCACTCGTTCACTGTGACGTAGGCGCGGGACCCGAAGCTTATTGTTGTGCAAAACTTGCTTGACGTGTTGGAGCTCGGCGGCCAGGTGTTTACTGTCACAGATCCCTCGTGCTCTCTGAAACAAAGATTTACCCACGGTAGCTAACTGTGAAGGATGGTGGTGAGAATCACCGTTTCAATATCTATCTGTATGGGTCTTTTTTCTATACACAGTGTGGCTCAAGGTGTTATCAGGATTCCGAATTACTAACACATCTAGAAAAGCTAAAGAATTGTTTGCCTCTAACTCCATTGTGAACTGAATTTTAGAATTTAAGGAGTTAAAATGGTCTAGAAATGCAGTTACTTTATCTAAAGGGAGAATTGTGAAAGTGTCGTCTACGTACCGCTTGTAGAATCTTGGGTTTACGGGAGAAGTACGCAGGGCTTTCTCCTCAAAGTCCTCCATGAATATATCGGCAACAATGGGAGATACAGGTGAGCCCATCGCCACTCCATCTACTTGCTTGTAGAACTCCTCCTTCCACAATAGGTAGCCAGATGTAAGGCAGTGTCTAAGTAATACTGCATATTCTACGGGCATGTTGTTTTGCTCTAGCCTTCTAGTAACAATCGAGATGCAGTCTTCAACAGGTAAGCATGTGAACAGAGACTGCACATCAAAACTGACCATAGTTTCATTGTCTGCCAGATGTAGGTCTTTAATCTCGCTGACAAAATGGTAGGAATCCTTTGTGTGTGCTCGTGTATGTCCCCTGAGCGGTGAGAGTATATTCGCTAAGTGTTGAGCCAATTTGTAAGTTGGTGAATCGATTTGGCTCACTATAGGACGTAGTGGAGCATTGGGCTTGTGTATTTTCGGTAACCCATACAATTTCGGTGGTTTGGCACACGTAGGTATTATCGATTTTACGTCTAGATTTAATCTTTCGGAGTGTTTCTTTATGAGATCACTAGTTGTTTTGAGTGTGTTATTTGTTGGGTCATTTTTAACCTTTTTATAAGTACTTGCATCCGACAAAAGTTCTTGTATTTTAGAATTATAATCCGACGTATCCATGACTACCGTGGCGTTTCCTTTATCTGCGCGGAGAATCGTGAGTTCTCGTTTATTGCGTAGGTTATTCAACGCTTTAAATTCGTCTTTAGGTAGATTCGGTTTTGGTGCTGAGCTTCGACGTAACATAGACGAAATGTCTTGACGTATCGCTTCCAAATCTTCCTTTTGCATATTGTTTTTATATAAACAGTCCTCGACGCTGCAAATAATTTCTTCGTACGGTAATGTTTTAGGTGTTAAAGCAAAATTAAGGCCTTTCGATAATACTCTAATTGTTGCATCATCCAGAGTTTGTTTTGACAGATTATAGACCGCGCTTAATCTATGATCCGCGTTCGTAGTCAATGGTTGCGTTTCGTTCTCACGTTGACTCAGATGTTTGACATTTAATTTGGTCGTTAATTTTTGATATTTTACTATATGTTTGTTTTTGCATTCGTTATATTTATTAATTTCTCGTTTATTTAACGTTTCGATGCAAACATTATAATCAAATGTCGTTAAAACTGCCTTTAACTCACTGAATGATGTGTCTATGGATTTGTTTATGGTATGTAGATCGGAGCGTTTTTGTTGGATTACCGTTCGTAACAACTTTTTACTTGCCTGATTTAAGATCTTAGCGCTTCCTCGAATGTCCTTTTTAGTGGATATTTTGACACACGTAGGAATGATATTATTATCGCGACATCTCTTCAAAAAGTTCAATGCTGTTAGATATCTTGCGCGCTTAGTCATGAGATCTTCTAATCGGCGAATTTTATTTGCAATTACCAGTCCGTACTGGTTCACATAATGATTTCTTATATTTACGCGAACACTACACATTTAAATAAAACTAATTTTACGGATTTTATCGCGTATATTAACTTGTTTTATATTCCCGACGTTTCGAGCACTTTACAGCACCCATGGTCACGGGGGGGACTGAGGTGTATGACGTCCCAATGTCATAGTTAACCACGGCTACCTCCAGATTAAAAATTATTAATTTTTGTTCCGATCCACGCAGTATGAACTTACAGTATCATGAAGTCTTGCAGTTGTATGCTTGGGTTGGGATTTAATTTTATTAATTATGGGATCCCAAGCAGATGGTAGCACCCAGCCATCTTCTCTATTGAAATTAGGATGTTCCTTGATTTCAATAGCCTCGCGAATCATCCTTGGAAGGAATCGGTGTTCTTTAGCGAGGATTTGTGGTCTATCAAATCTAATGTAGTGACGGGGGCGATCCTGTACGTGTTCACAGACTGCAGACTTCCCGGAGCGTCTATTCTTCACATCAGCTATGTGTTCTTTAACACGGGTTTTTATAGATCTTTTAGTTTGTCCTATATAAGAGAGACCACATTCACAATCAAGCTTGTACACTCCTGCATCTTGCAGAGGAATATTACACTTGACTGATGGTAAAAACTGACTAATCTTCTTCGGCGGCTTGAAATATGTTTTAATGGAAGCCCGCTTCAAGATGTAGCCAATCTTGTCAGTGACACCTCTGACATATGGCAGTACAGCAGGCACTCGCTCGACTGTGGCCGGCTTCACTCGTTCACTGTGACGTAGGCGCGGGACCCGAAGCTTATTGTTGTGCAAAACTTGCTTGACGTGTTGGAGCTCGGCGGCCAGGTGTTTACTGTCACAGATCCCTCGTGCTCTCTGAAACAAAGATTTACCCACGGTAGCTAACTGTGAAGGATGGTGGTGAGAATCGCCGTTTCAATATCTATCTGTATGGGTCTTTTTTCTATACACAGTGTGGCTCAAGGTGTTATCAGGATTCCGAATTACTAACACATCTAGAAAAGCTAAAGAATTGTTTGCCTCTAACTCCATTGTGAACTGAATTTTAGAATTTAAGGAGTTAAAATGTTCTAGAAATGCAGTTACTTTATCTAAAGGGATAATTGTGAAAGTGTCGTCTACGTACCGCTTGTAGAATCTTGGGTTTACGGGAGAAGTACGCAGGGCTTTCTCCTCAAAGTCTTCCATGAATATATCGGCAACAATGGGAGATACAGGTGAGCCCATCGCCACTCCATCTACTTGCTTGTAGAACTCCTCCTTCCACAATAGGTAGCCAGATGTAAGGCAGTGTCTAAGTAATACTGCATATTCTACGGGCATGTTGTTTTGCTCTAGCCTTCTAGTAACAATTGAGATGCAGTCTTCAACAGGTAAGCATGTGAACAGAGACTGCACATCAAAACTGACCATAGTTTCATTGTCTGCCAGATGTAGGTCTTTAATCTCGCTGACAAAATGGTAGGAATCCTTTGTGTGTGCTCGTGTATGTCCCCTGAGCGGTGAGAGTATATTCGCTAAGTGTTGAGACAATTTGTAAGTTGGTGAATCGATTTGGCTCACTATAGGACGTAGTGGAGCATTGGGCTTGTGTATTTTCGGTAACCCATACAATTTCGGTGGTTTGGCACACGTAGGTATTATCGATTTTACGTCTAGATTTAATCTTTCGGAGTGTTTCTTTATGAGATCACTAGTTGTTTTGAGTGTGTTATTTGTTGGGTCATTTTTAACCTTTTTATAAGTACTTGCATCCGACAAAAGTTCTTGTATTTTAGAATTATAATCCGACGTATCCATGACTACCGTGGCGTTTCCTTTATCTGCGCGGAAAATCGTGAGTTCTCGTTTATTGCGTAGGTTATTCAACGCTTTAAATTCGTCTTTAGGTAGATTCGGTTTTGGTGCTGAGCTTCGACGTAACATAGACGAAATGTCTTGACGTATCGCTTCCAAATCTTCCTTTTGCATATTGTTTTTATATAAACAGTCCTCGACGCTGCAAATAATTTCTTCGTACGGTAATGTTTTAGGTGTTAAAGCAAAATTAAGGCCTTTCGATAATACTCTAATTGTTGCATCATCCAGAGTTTGTTTTGACAGATTATAGACCGCGCTTAATCTATGATCCGCGTTCGTAGTCAATGGTTGCGTTTCGTTCTCACGTTGACTCAGATGTTTGACATTTAATTTGGTCGTTAATTTTTGATATTTTACTATATGTTTGTTTTTGCATTCGTTATATTTATTAATTTCTCGTTTATTTAACGTTTCGATGCAAACATTATAATCAAATGTCGTTAAAACTGCCTTTAACTCACTGAATGATGTGTCTATGGATTTGTTTATGGTATGTAGATCGGAGCGTTTTTGTTGGATTACCGTTCGTAACAACTTTTTACTTGCCTGATTTAAGATCTTAGCGCTTCCTCGAATGTCCTTTTTAGTGGATATTTTGACACACGTAGGAATGATATTATTATCGCGACATCTCTTCAAAAAGTTCAATGCTGTTAGATATCTTGCGCGCTTAGTCATGAGATCTTCTAATCGGCGAATTTTATTTGCAATTACCAGTCCGTACTGGTTCACATAATGATTTCTTATATTTACGCGAACACTACACATTTAAATAAAACTAATTTTACGGATTTTATCGCGTATATTAACTTGTTTTATATTCCCGACGTTTCGAGCACTTTACAGCACCCATGGTCACGGGGGGGACTGAGGTGTATGACGTCCCAATGTCATAGTTAACCACGGCTACCTCCAGATTAAAAATTATTAATTTTTGTTCCGATCCACGCAGTATGAACTTACAGTATCATGAAGTCTTGCAGTTGTATGCTTGGGTTGGGATTTAATTTTATTAATTATGGGATCCCAAGCAGATGGTAGCACCCAGCCATCTTCTCTATTGAAATTAGGATGTTCCTTGATTTCAATAGCCTCGCGAATCATCCTTGGAAGGAATCGGTGTTCTTTAGCGAGGATTTGTGGTCTATCAAATCTAATGTAGTGACGGGGGCGATCCTGTACGTGTTCACAGACTGCAGACTTCCCGGAGCGTCTATTCTTCACATCAGCTATGTGTTCTTTAACACGGGTTTTTATAGATCTTTTAGTTTGTCCTATATAAGAGAGACCACATTCACAATCAAGCTTGTACACTCCTGCATCTTGCAGAGGAATATTACGCTTGACTGATGGTAAAAACTGACTAATCTTCTTCGGCGGCTTGAAATATGTTTTAATGGAAGCCCGCTTCAAGATGTAGCCAATCTTGTCAGTGACACCTCTGACATATGGCAGTACAGCAGGCACTCGCTCGACTGTGGCCGGCTTCACTCGTTCACTGTGACGTAGGCGCGGGACCCGAAGCTTATTGTTGTGCAAAACTTGCTTGACGTGTTGGAGCTCGGCGGCCAGGTGTTTACTGTCACAGATCCCTCGTGCTCTCTGAAACAAAGATTTACCCACGGTAGCTAACTGTGAAGGATGGTGGTGAGAATCACCGTTTCAATATCTATCTGTATGGGTCTTTTTTCTATACACAGTGTGGCTCAAGGTGTTATCAGGATTCCGAATTACTAACACATCTAGAAAAGCTAAAGAATTGTTTGCCTCTAACTCCATTGTGAACTGAATTTTAGAATTTAAGGAGTTAAAATGTTCTAGAAATGCAGTTACTTTATCTAAAGGGATAATTGTGAAAGTGTCGTCTACGTACCGCTTGTAGAATCTTGGGTTTACGGGAGAAGTACGCAGGGCTTTCTCCTCAAAGTCTTCCATGAATATATCGGCAACAATGGGAGATACAGGTGAGCCCATCGCCACTCCATCTACTTGCTTGTAGAACTCCTCCTTCCACAATAGGTAGCCAGATGTAAGGCAGTGTCTAAGTAATACTGCATATTCTACGGGCATGTTGTTTTGCTCTAGCCTTCTAGTAACAATTGAGATGCAGTCTTCAACAGGTAAGCATGTGAACAGAGACTGCACATCAAAACTGACCATAGTTTCATTGTCTGCCAGATGTAGGTCTTTAATCTCGCTGACAAAATGGTAGGAATCCTTTGTGTGTGCTCGTGTATGTCCCCTGAGCGGTGAGAGTATATTCGCTAAGTGTTGAGACAATTTGTAAGTTGGTGAATCGATTTGGCTCACTATAGGACGTAGTGGAGCATTGGGCTTGTGTATTTTCGGTAACCCATACAATTTCGGTGGTTTGGCACACGTAGGTATTATCGATTTTACGTCTAGATTTAATCTTTCGGAGTGTTTCTTTATGAGATCACTAGTTGTTTTGAGTGTGTTATTTGTTGGGTCATTTTTAACCTTTTTATAAGTACTTGCATCCGACAAAAGTTCTTGTATTTTAGAATTATAATCCGACGTATCCATGACTACCGTGGCGTTTCCTTTATCTGCGCGGAGAATCGTGAGTTCTCGTTTATTGCGTAGGTTATTCAACGCTTTAAATTCGTCTTTAGGTAGATTCGGTTTTGGTGCTGAGCTTCGACGTAACATAGACGAAATGTCTTGACGTATCGCTTCCAAATCTTCCTTTTGCATATTGTTTTTATATAAACAGTCCTCGACGCTGCAAATAATTTCTTCGTACGGTAATGTTTTAGGTGTTAAAGCAAAATTAAGGCCTTTCGATAATACTCTAATTGTTGCATCATCCAGAGTTTGTTTTGACAGATTATAGACCGCGCTTAATCTATGATCCGCGTTCGTAGTCAATGGTTGCGTTTCGTTCTCACGTTGACTCAGATGTTTGACATTTAATTTGGTCGTTAATTTTTGATATTTTACTATATGTTTGTTTTTGCATTCGTTATATTTATTAATTTCTCGTTTATTTAACGTTTCGATGCAAACATTATAATCAAATGTCGTTAAAACTGCCTTTAACTCACTGAATGATGTGTCTATGGATTTGTTTATGGTATGTAGATCGGAGCGTTTTTGTTGGATTACCGTTCGTAACAACTTTTTACTTGCCTGATTTAAGATCTTAGCGCTTCCTCGAATGTCCTTTTTAGTATATATTTTGACACACGTAGGAATGATATTATTATCGCGACATCTCTTCAAAAAGTTCAATGCTGTTAGATATCTTGCGCGCTTAGTCATGAGATCTTCTAATCGGCGAATTTTATTTGCAATTACCAGTCCGTATTGGTTCACATAATAATTTCTTATATTTACGCGAACACTACACATTTAAATAAAACTAATTTTACGGATTTTATCGCGTATATTAACTTGTTTTATATTCCCGACGTTTCGAGCACTTTACAGCACCCATGGTCACGTGGGGGACTGAGGTGTATGACGTCCCAATGTCATAGTTAACCACGGCTACCTCCAGATTAAAAATTATTAATTTTTGTTCCGATCCACGCAGTATGAACTTACAGTATCATGAAGTCTTGCAGTTGTATGCTTGGGTTGGGATTTAATTTTATTAATTATGGGATCCCAAACAGATGGTAGCACCCAGCCATCTTCTCTATTGAAATTAGGATGTTTCTTGATTTCAATAGCCTCGCGAATCATCCTTAGAAGGAATCGGTGTTCTTTAGCGAGGATTTGTGGTCTATCAAATCTAATGTAGTGACGGGGGCGATCCTGTACGTGTTCACAGACTGCAGACTTCCCGGAGCGTCTATTCTTCACATCAGCTATGTGTTCTTTAACACGGGTTTTTATAGATCTTTTAGTTTGTCCTATATAAGAGAGACCACATTCACAATCAAGCTTGTACACTCCTGCATCTTGCAGAGGAATATTACACTTGACTGATGGTAAAAACTGACTAATCTTCTTCGGCGGCTTGAAATATGTTTTAATGGAAGCCCGCTTCAAGATGTAGCCAATCTTGTCAGTGACACCTCTGACATATGGCAGTACAGCAGGCACTCGCTCGACTGTATCCGGCTTCACTCGTTCACTGTGACGTAGGCGCGGGACCCGTAGCTTATTGTTGTGCAAAACTTGCTTGACGTGTTGGAGCTCGGCGGCCAGGTGTTTACTGTCACAGATCCCTCGTGCTCTCTGAAACAAAGATTTACCCACGGTAGCTAACTGTGAAGGATGGTGGTGAGAATCACCGTTTAAATATCTATCTGTATGGGTCTTTTTTCTATACACAGTGTGGCTCAAGGTGTTATCAGGATTCCGAATTACTAACACATCTAGAAAAGCTAAAGAATTGTTTGCCTCTAACTCCATTGTGAACTGAATTTTAGAATTTAAGGAGTTAAAATGTTCTAGAAATGCAGTTACTTTATCTAAAGGGAGAATTGTGAAAGTGTCGTCTACGTACCGCTTGTAGAATCTTGGGTTTACGGGAGAAGTACGCAGGGCTTTCTCCTCAAAGTCCTCCATGAATATATCGGCAACAATGGGAGATACAGGTGAGCCCATCGCCACTCCATCTACTTGCTTGTAGAACTCCTCCTTCCACAATAGGTAGCCAGATGTAAGGCAGTGTCTAAGTAATACTGCATATTCTACGGGCATGTTGTTTTGCTCTAGCCTTCTAGTAACAATTGAGATGCAGTCTTCAACAGGTAAGCATGTGAACAGAGACTGCACATCAAAACTGACCATAGTTTCATTGTCTGCCAGATGTAGGTCTTTAATCTCGCTGACAAAATGGTAGGAATCCTTTGTGTGTGCTCGTGTATGTCCCCTGAGCGGTGAGAGTATATTCGCTAAGTGTTGAGACAATTTGTAAGTTGGTGAATCGATTTGGCTCACTATAGGACGTAGTGGAGCATTGGGCTTGTGTATTTTCGGTAACCCATACAATTTCGGTGGTTTGGCACACGTAGGTATTATCGATTTTACGTCTAGATTTAATCTTTCGGAGTGTTTCTTTATGAGATCACTAGTTGTTTTGAGTGTGTTATTTGTTGGGTCATTTTTAACCTTTTTATAAGTACTTGCATCCGACAAAAGTTCTTGTATTTTAGAATTATAATCCGACGTATCCATGACTACCGTGGCGTTTCCTTTATCTGCGCGGAGAATCGTGAGTTCTCGTTTATTGCGTAGGTTATTCAACGCTTTAAATTCGTCTTTAGGTAGATTCGGTTTTGGTGCTGAGCTTCGACGTAACATAGACGAAATGTCTTGACGTATCGCTTCCAAATCTTCCTTTTGCATATTGTTTTTATATAAACAGTCCTCGACGCTGCAAATAATTTCTTCGTACGGTAATGTTTTAGGTGTTAAAGCAAAATTAAGGCCTTTCGATAATACTCTAATTGTTGCATCATCCAGAGTTTGTTTTGACAGATTATAGACCGCGCTTAATCTATGATCCGCGTTCGTAGTCAATGGTTGCGTTTCGTTCTCACGTTGACTCAGATGTTTGACATTTAATTTGGTCGTTAATTTTTGATATTTTACTATATGTTTGTTTTTGCATTCGTTATATTTATTAATTTCTCGTTTATTTAACGTTTCGATGCAAACATTATAATCAAATGTCGTTAAAACTGCCTTTAACTCACTGAATGATGTGTCTATGGATTTGTTTATGGTATGTAGATCGGAGCGTTTTTGTTGGATTACCGTTCGTAACAACTTTTTACTTGCCTGATTTAAGATCTTAGCGCTTCCTCGAATGTCCTTTTTAGTGGATATTTTGACACACGTAGGAATGATATTATTATCGCGACATCTCTTCAAAAAGTTCAATGCTGTTAGATATCTTGCGCGCTTAGTCATGAGATCTTCTAATCGGCGAATTTTATTTGCAATTACCAGTCCGTACTGGTTCACAAAATGATTTCTTATATTTACGCGAACACTACACATTTAAATAAAACTAATTTTACGGATTTTATCGCGTATATTAACTTGTTTTATATTCCCGACGTTTCGAGCACTTTACAGCACCCATGGTCACGGGGGGGACTGAGGTGTATGACGTCCCAATGTCATAGTTAACCACGGCTACCTCCAGATTAAAAATTATTAATTTTTGTTCCGATCCACGCAGTATAAACTTACAGTATCATGAAGTCTTGCAGTTGTATGCTTGGGTTGGGATTTAATTTTATTAATTATGGGATCCCAAGCAGATGGTAGCACCCAGCCATCTTCTCTATTGAAATTAGGATGTTTCTTGATTTCAATAGCCTCGCGAATCATCCTTGGAAGGAATCGGTGTTCTTTAGCGAGGATTTGTGGTCTATCAAATCTAATGTAGTGACGGGGGCGATCCTGTACGTGTTCACAGACTGCAGACTTCCCGGAGCGTCTATTCTTCACATCAGCTATGTGTTCTTTAACACGGGTTTTTATAGATCTTTTAGTTTGTCCTATATAAGAGAGACCACATTCACAATCAAGCTTGTACACTCCTGCATCTTGCAGAGGAATATTACACTTGACTGATGGTAAAAACTGACTAATCTTCTTCGGCGGCTTGAAATATGTTTTAATGGAAGCCCGCTTCAAGATGTAGCCAATCTTGTCAGTGACATCTCTGACATATGGCAGTACAGCAGGCACTCGCTCGACTGTGGCCGGCTTCACTCGTTCACTGTGACGTAGGCGCGGGACCCGAAGCTTATTGTTGTGCAAAACTTGCTTGACGTGTTGGAGCTCGGCGGCCAGGTGTTTACTGTCACAGATCCCTCGTGCTCTCTGAAACAAAGATTTACCCACGGTAGCTAACTGTGAAGGATGGTGGTGAGAATCACCGTTTCAATATCTATCTGTATGGGTCTTTTTTCTATACACAGTGTGGCTCAAGGTGTTATCAGGATTCCGAATTACTAACACATCTAGAAAAGCTAAAGAATTGTTTGCCTCTAACTCCATTGTGAACTGAATTTTAGAATTTAAGTAGTTAAGATGGTCTAGAAATGCAGTTACTTTATCTAAAGGGAGAATTGTGAAAGTGTGGTCTACGTACCGCTTGTAGAATCTTGGGTTTACGGGAGATGTACGCAAGGCTTTCTCCTCAAAGTCCTCCATGAATATATCGGCAACAATGGGAGATACAGGTGAGCCCATCGCCACTCCATCTACTTGCTTGTAGAACTCCTCCTTCCACAATAGGTAGCCAGATGTAAGGCAGTGTCTTAGTAATACTGCATATTCTACGGGCATGTTGTTTTGCTCTAGCCTTCTAGTAACAATCGAGATGCAGTCTTCAACAGGTAAGCATGTGAACAGAGACTGCACATCAAAACTGACCATAGTTTCATTGTCTGCCAGATGTAGGTCTTTAATCTCGCTGACAAAATGGTAGGAATCTTTTGTGTGTGCTCGTGTATGTCCCCTGAGCGGTGAGAGTATATTCGCTAAGTGTTGAGCCAATTTGTAAGTTGGTGAATCGATTTGGCTCACTATAGGACGTAGTGGAGCATTGGGCTTGTGTATTTTCGGTAACCCATACAATTTCGGTGGTTTGGCACACGTAGGTATTATCGATTTTACGTCTAGATTTAATCTTTCGGAGTGTTTCTTTATGAGATCACTAGTTGTTTTGAGTGTGTTATTTGTTGGGTAATTTTTAACCTTTTTATAAGTACTTGCATCCGACAAAAGTTCTTGTATTTTAGAATTATAATCCGACGTATCCATGACTACCGTGGCGTTTCCTTTATCTGCGCGGAGAATCGTGAGTTCTCGTTTATTGCGTAGGTTATTCAACGCTTTAAATTCGTCTTTAGGTAGATTCGGTTTTGGTGCTGAGCTTCGACGTAACATAGACGAAATGTCTTGACGTATCGCTTCCAAATCTTCCTTTTGCATATTGTTTTTATATAAACAGTCCTCGACGCTGCAAATAATTTCTTCGTACGGTAATTTTTTAGGTGTTAAAGCAAAATTAAGGCCTTTCGATAATACTCTAATTGTTGCATCATCCAGAGTTTGTTTTGACAGATTATAGACCGCGCTTAATCTATGATCCGCGTTCGTAGTCAATGGTTGCGTTTCGTTCTCACGTTGACTCAGATGTTTGACATTTAATTTGGTCGTTAATTTTTGATATTTTACTATATGTTTGTTTTTGCATTCGTTATATTTATTAATTTCTCGTTTATTTAACGTTTCGATGCAAACATTATAATCAAATGTCGTTAAAACTGCCTTTAACTCACTGAATAATGTGTCTATGGATTTGTTTATGGTATGTAGATCGGAGCGTTTTTGTTGGATTACCGTTCGTAACAACTTTTTACTTGCCTGATTTAAGATCTTAGCGCTTCCTCGAATGTCCTTTTTAGTGGATATTTTGACACACGTAGGAATGATATTATTATCGCGACATCTCTTCAAAAAGTTCAATGCTGTTAGATATCTTGCGCGCTTAGTCATGAGATCTTCTAATCGGCGAATTTTATTTGCAATTACCAGTCCGTACTGGTTCACATAATGATTTCTTATATTTACGCGAACACTACACATTTAAATAAAACTAATTTTACGGATTTTATCGCGTATATTAACTTGTTTTATATTCCCGACGTTTCGAGCACTTTACAGCACCCATGGTCACGGGGGGGACTGAGGTGTATGACGTCCCAATGTCATAGTTAACCACGGCTACCTCCAGATTAAAAATTATTAATTTTTGTTCCGATCCACGCAGTATGAACTTACAGTATCATGAAGTCTTGCAGTTGTATGCTTGGGTTGGGATTTAATTTTATTAATTATGGGATCCCAAGCAGATGGTAGCACCCAGCCATCTTCTCTATTGAAATTAGGATGTTCCTTGATTTCAATAGCCTCGCGAATCATCCTTGGAAGGAATCGGTGTTCTTTAGCGAGGATTTGTGGTCTATCAAATCTAATGTAGTGACGGGGGCGATCCTGTACGTGTTCACAGACTGCAGACTTCCCGGAGCGTCTATTCTTCACATCAGCTATGTGTTCTTTAACACGGGTTTTTATAGATCTTTTAATTTGTCCTATATAAGAGAGACCACATTCACAATCAAGCTTGTACACTCCTGCATCTTGCAGAGGAATATTACACTTGACTGATGGTAAAAACTGACTAATCTTCTTCGGCGGCTTGAAATATGTTTTAATGGAAGCCCGCTTCAAGATGTAGCCAATCTTGTCAGTGACACCTCTGACATATGGCAGTACAGCAGGCACTCGCTCGACTGTGGCCGGCTTCACTCGTTCACTGTGACGTAGGCGCGGGACCCGAAGCTTATTGTTGTGCAAAACTTGCTTGACGTGTTGGAGCTCGGCGGCCAGGTGTTTACTGTCACAGATCCCTCGTGCTCTCTGAAACAAAGATTTACCCACGGTAGCTAACTGTGAAGGATGGTGGTGAGAATCACCGTTTCAATATCTATCTGTATGGGTCTTTTTTCTATACACAGTGTGGCTCAAGGTGTTATCAGGATTCCGAATTACTAACACATCTAGAAAAGCTAAAGAATTGTTTGCCTCTAACTCCATTGTGAACTGAATTTTAGAATTTAAGGAGTTAAAATGGTCTAGAAATGCAGTTACTTTATCTAAAGGGAGAATTGTGAAAGTGTCGTCTACGTACCGCTTGTAGAATCTTGGGTTTACGGGAGAAGTACGCAGGGCTTTCTCCTCAAAGTCCTCCATGAATATATCGGCAACAATGGGAGATACAGGTGAGCCCATCGCCACTCCATCTACTTGCTTGTAGAACTCCTCCTTCCACAATAGGTAGCCAGATGTAAGGCAGTGTCTAAGTAATACTGCATATTCTACGGGCATGTTGTTTTGCTCTAGCCTTCTAGTAACAATCGAGATGCAGTCTTCAACAGGTAAGCATGTGAACAGAGACTGCACATCAAAACTGACCATAGTTTCATTGTCTGCCAGATGTAGGTCTTTAATCTCGCTGACAAAATGGTAGGAATCCTTTGTGTGTGCTCGTGTATGTCCCCTGAGCGGTGAGAGTATATTCGCTAAGTGTTGAGCCAATTTGTAAGTTGGTGAATCGATTTGGCTCACTATAGGACGTAGTGGAGCATTGGGCTTGTGTATTTTCGGTAACCCATACAATTTCGGTGGTTTGGCACACGTAGGTATTATCGATTTTACGTCTAGATTTAATCTTTCGGAGTGTTTCTTTATGAGATCACTAGTTGTTTTGAGTGTGTTATTTGTTGGGTCATTTTTAACCTTTTTATAAGTACTTGCATCCGACAAAAGTTCTTGTATTTTAGAATTATAATCCGACGTATCCATGACTACCGTGGCGTTTCCTTTATCTGCGCGGAGAATCGTGAGTTCTCGTTTATTGCGTAGGTTATTCAACGCTTTAAATTCGTCTTTAGGTAGATTCGGTTTTGGTGCTGAGCTTCGACGTAACATAGACGAAATGTCTTGACGTATCGCTTCCAAATCTTCCTTTTGCATATTGTTTTTATATAAACAGTCCTCGACGCTGCAAATAATTTCTTCGTACGGTAATGTTTTAGGTGTTAAAGCAAAATTAAGGCCTTTCGATAATACTCTAATTGTTGCATCATCCAGAGTTTGTTTTGACAGATTATAGACCGCGCTTAATCTATGATCCGCGTTCGTAGTCAATGGTTGCGTTTCGTTCTCACGTTGACTCAGATGTTTGACATTTAATTTGGTCGTTAATTTTTGATATTTTACTATATGTTTGCTTTTGCATTCGTTATATTTATTAATTTCTCGTTTATTTAACGTTTCGATGCAAACATTATAATCAAATGTCGTTAAAACTGCCTTTAACTCACTGAATGATGTGTCTATGGATTTGTTTATGGTATGTAGATCGGAGCGTTTTTGTTGGATTACCGTTCGTAACAACTTTTTACTTGCCTGATTTAAGATCTTAGCGCTTCCTCGAATGTCCTTTTTAGTGGATATTTTGACACACGTAGGAATGATATTATTATCGCGACATCTCTTCAAAAAGTTCAATGCTGTTAGATATCTTGCGCGCTTAGTCATGAGATCTTCTAATCGGCGAATTTTATTTGCAATTACCAGTCCGTATTGGTTCACATAATAATTTCTTATATTTACGCGAACACTACACATTTAAATAAAACTAATTTTACGGATTTTATCGCGTATATTAACTTGTTTTATATTCCCGACGTTTCGAGCACTTTACAGCACCCATGGTCACGTGGGGGACTGAGGTGTATGACGTCCCAATGTCATAGTTAACCACGGCTACCTCCAGATTAAAAATTATTAATTTTTGTTCCGATCCACGCAGTATGAACTTACAGTATCATGAAGTCTTGCAGTTGTATGCTTGGGTTGGGATTTAATTTTATTAATTATGGGATCCCAAGCAGATGGTAGCACCCAGCCATCTTCTCTATTGAAATTAGGATGTTTCTTGAATTTAATAGCCTCGCGAATCATCCTTGGAAGGAATCGGTGTTCTTTAGCGAGGATTTGTGGTCTATCAAATCTAATGTAGTGACGGGGGCGATCCTGTACGTGTTCACAGACTGCAGACTTCCCGGAGCGTCTATTCTTCACATCAGCTATGTGTTCTTTAACACGGGTTTTTATAGATCTTTTAATTTGTCCTATATAAGAGAGACCACATTCACAATCAAGCTTGTACACTCCTGCATCTTGCAGAGGAATATTACACTTGACTGATGGTAAAAACTGACTAATCTTCTTCGGCGGCTTGAAATATGTTTTAATGGAAGCCCGCTTCAAGATGTAGCCAATCTTGTCAGTGACACCTCTGACATATGGCAGTACAGCAGGCACTCGCTCGACTGTGGCCGGCTTCACTCGTTCACTATGACGTAGGCGCGGGACCCGAAGCTTATTGTTGTGCAAAACTTGCTTGACGTGTTGGAGCTCGGCGGCCAGGTGTTTACTGTCACAGATCCCTCGTGCTCTCTGAAACAAAGATTTACCCACGGTAGCTAACTGTGAAGGATGGTGGTGAGAATCACCGTTTCAATATCTATCTGTATGGGTCTTTTTTCTATACACAGTGTGGCTCAAGGTGTTATCAGGATTCCGAATTACTAACACATCTAGAAAAGCTAAAGAATTGTTTGCCTCTAACTCCATTGTGAACTGAATTTTAGAATTTAAGGAGTTAAGATGGTCTAGAAATGCAGTTACTTTATCTAAAGGGAGAATTGTGAAAGTGTCGTCTACGTACCGCTTGTAGAATCTTGGGTTTACGGGAGAAGTACGCAGGGCTTTCTCCTCAAAGTCCTCCATGAATATATCGGCAACAATGGGAGATACAGGTGAGCCCATCGCCACTCCATCTACTTGCTTGTAGAACTCCTCCTTCCACAATAGGTAGCCAGATGTAAGGCAGTGTCTAAGTAATACTGCATATTCTACGGGCATGTTGTTTTGCTCTAGCCTTCTAGTAACAATCGAGATGCAGTCTTCAACAGGTAAGCATGTGAACAGAGACTGCACATCAAAACTGACCATAGTTTTATTGTCTGCCAGATGTAGGTCTTTAATCTCGCTGACATTTTTTGATTTTTATTTAAATGTGTAGTGTTCGCGTAAATATAAGAAATCATTATGTGAACCAGTACGGACTGGTAATTGCAAATAAAATTCGCCGATTAGAAGATCTCATGACTAAGCGCGCAAGATATCTAACAGCATTGAACTTTTTGAAGAGATGTCGCGATAATAATATCATTCCTACGTGTATCAAAATATCCACTAAAAAGGACATTCGAGGAAGCGCTAAGATCTTAAATCAGGCAAGTAAAAAGTTGTTACGAACGGTAATCCAACAAAAACGCTCCGATCTACATACCATAAACAAATCCATAGACACATCATTCAGTGAGTTAAAGGCAGTTTTAACGACATTTGATTATAATGTTTGCATCGAAACGTTAAATAAACGAGAAATTAATAAATATAACGAATGCAAAAACAAACATATAGTAAAATATCAAAAATTAACGACCAAATTAAATGTCAAACATCTGAGTCAACGTGAGAACGAAACGCAACCATTGACTACGAACGCGGATCATAGATTAAGCGCGGTCTATAATCTGTCAAAACAATCTCTGGATGATGCAACAATTAGAGTATTATCGAAAGGCCTTAATTTTGCTTTAACACCTAAAAAATTACCGTACGAAGAAATTATTTGCAGCGTCGAGGACTGTTTATATAAAAACAATATGCAAAAGGAAGATTTGGAAGCGATACGTCAAGACATTTCGTCTATGTTACGTCGAAGCTCAGCACCAAAACCGAATCTACCTAAAGACGAATTTAAAGCGTTGAATAACCTACGCAATAAACGAGAACTCACGATTTTCCGCGCAGATAAAGGAAACGCCACGGTAGTCATGGATACGTCGGATTATAATTCTAAAATACAAGAACTTTTGTCGGATGCAAGTACTTATAAAAAGGTTAAAAATGACCCAACAAATAACACACTCAAAACAACTAGTGATCTTATAAAGAAACACTCCGAAAGATTAAATCTAGACGTAAAATCGATAATACCTACGTGTGCCAAACCACCGAAATTGTATGGGTTACCGAAAATACACAAGCCCAATGCTCCACTACGTCCTATAGTGAGCCAAATCGATTCACCAACTTACAAATTGGCTCAACACTTAGCGAATATACTCTCACCGCTCAGGGGATATACACGAGCACACACAAAGTATTCCTACCATTTTGTCAGCGAGATTAAAGACCTACATCTGGCAGACAATGAAACTATGGTCAGTTTTGATGTGCAGTCTCTGTTCACATGCTTACCTGTTGAAGACTGCATCTCGATTGTTACTAGAAGGCTAGAGCAAAACAACATGCCCGTAGAATATGCAGTATTACTTAGACACTGCCTTACATCTGGCTACCTATTGTGGAAGAAGGAGTTCTACAAGCAAGTAGATGGAGTGGCGATGGGCTCACCTGTAACTCCCATTGTTGCCGATATATTCATGGAGGACTTTGAGGAGAAAGCCCTGCGTACTTCTCCCGTAAACCCAAGATTCTACAAGCGGTACGTAGACGACACTTTCACAATTCTCCCTTTAGATAAAGTAACTGCATTTCTAGACCATCTTAACTCCTTAAATTCTAAAATTCAGTTCACAATGGAGTTAGAGGCAAACAATTCTTTAGCTTTTCTAGATGTGTTAGTAATTCGGAATCCTGATAACACCTTGAGCCACACTGTGTATAGAAAAAAGACCCATACAGATAGATATTTAAACGGTGATTCTCACCACCATCCTTCACAGTTAGCTACCGTGGGTAAATCTTTGTTTCAGAGAGCACGAGGGATCTGTGACAGTAAACACCTGGCCGCCGAGCTCCAACACGTCAAGCAAGTTTTGCACAACAATAAGCTACGGGTCCCGCGCCTACGTCACAGTGAACGAGTGAAGCCGGATACAGTCGAGCGAGTGCCTGCTGTACTGCCATATGTCAGAGGTGTCACTGACAAGATTGGCTACATCTTGAAGCGGGCTTCCATTAAAACATATTTCAAGCCGCCGAAGAAGATTAGTCAGTTTTTACCATCAGTCAAGTGTAATATTCCTCTGCAAGATGCAGGAGTGTACAAGCTTGATTGTGAATGTGGTCTCTCTTATATAGGACAAACTAAAAGATCTATAAAAACCCGTGTTAAAGAACACATAGCTGATGTGAAGAATAGACGCTCCGGGAAGTCTGCAGTCTGTGAACACGTACAGGATCGCCCCCGTCACTACATTAGATTTGATAGACCACAAATCCTCGCTAAAGAACACCGATTCCTTCTAAGGATGATTCGCGAGGCTATTGAAATCAAGAAACATCCTAATTTCAATAGAGAAGATGGCTGGGTGCTACCATCTGTTTGGGATCCCATAATTAATAAAATTAAATCCCAACCCAAGCATACAACTGCAAGACTTCATGATACTGTAAGTTCATACTGCGTGGATCGGAACAAAAATTAATAATTTTTAATCTGGAGGTAGCCGTGGTTAACTATGACATTGGGACGTCATACACCTCAGTCCCCCACGTGACCATGGGTGCTGTAAAGTGCTCGAAACGTCGGGAATATAAAACAAGTTAATATACGCGATAAAATCCGTAAAATTAGTTTTATTTAAATGTGTAGTGTTCGCGTAAATATAAGAAATTATTATGTGAACCAATACGGACTGGTAATTGCAAATAAAATTCGTGTAATGTGAACCGAAGATCTTTTTATCGGTAACGAGGTATTCCATCGTAGTCTTGGTGTGTGAAATCTGCATTTAATTACCACAACATGTTGTACACAATGTGCTGTGTACCACAGCAGTGTTACTAAAAAAAAAGAAAAAGAAAAAAAATACACGTGAATTTAAATGAGTTTGAAAGCTGAAGTCTTATTCCGTGTTTCTATATTTAAAAACGCTTCGTTTTCTTTAACCAGCGTTTTGTAGTACGTTCAGTGGGTGAAAACCTCTTCTTTAAATCATATTACTAGTTCCAACTATTTATGAACCGTTTAAAATTTTTCATTTAAGTCATCAAGTTGCTGAATGAATAGTTTGGCGAATGTCGTTACAAGGAACGAAAAGTTTCTGGAATATTGGAATCGGCAAAAGTATAACAGTAACAAATGGCATAAAAAGTTATCTAGTGAGCAAATAGAATGTCGGCTTATGAAAAAATCTCACGTAAAAAAGAGGTACTACTAATAGATCATAATTCAATGTAACCATATAATCTGGTTTTGTTTAACGAAGTACTCAAAAAGTAAAGATTAGTATAAGTCCCAAATTCCTAAAACTTTATCACAGGTCTCACATTCCTGAGAAGGCTTTATGAAAGCGGTGTAGGAACACATCGTGAATAAACCTGCTTGTCTGAGAAATCAGAAAAAGCATTTCGACGAATTACTGAACTACTATTTTAGAAGTTTTGAATAATAACGTAAAATACCTTAATATAATAAATACTTCCTTTTGGAATCGACTACCACCAGCGATTTTTCCGGACGGATACGATTTAGGGACTTTCAAGAACAAAACCTACTCATTTTAAAAGGCGCAACGCATCTGTAATTCTCCTGCAGGGCTATCATGGGCAGGAGACAATTTTATCCCCGGGAAAGGAGAAAATGTTTATCCCTCGCTTAGCTTTATCCACCCTTCGAGCACGGGCACACCGTTAGATATAATATCCGCAGTAGATAAAATTAGAGATAGACTTAGACTCAGATAGATGTTTTGTATGAGTATAAACTTAAACCCACGTCCAATAAACTAGGATAAAATTGTCCCTTTCAAATGTCAGAAAAGTATAATTGTTTATCTTTCATTTGGCTCCATGCTACGGACGGGGGATATATGTCTACTCGTTATGTCAAACGGGGATATACTTCTCCCCGTTGTTACCGTGCTTTGGCATAAGGACAAGATAATTTTATCTCTTGTCAGTGGATATAATCGGGGGATAATTTTTTTATCCCCAGCCCATGCTAGCCGTGCAGGTGTTGCAGTTGTTCATGGGCGGTGGTAGTCACTTACCATCAAGTAAGCCGCATGCTCGTTTGGTCCCTCTTATATAAAAAAGGAAATTAATGCTGCTGTTTTTCGTGAACTAAGCGTAGAGAATATATCTTAGACCTACGGGTGAACGCATCTGCATTTTATTCTTAATTGAGGATACTGTTCACCATGAAAAATGTTTTTCAACAAAAAATTCTTAGTCGAGCAAAAAAGCTTTGAATTTACTGTCTTCGAATGTAATTCGTGCTCTTTTCCAAAGTCCCGAAACCTTTCAGCTCGAGTTACAAAACCGTTTACAATGCCTAGAAGACTGCAATGAAGTGGACGATATGAATGACAAGCTCGTGGAAACTGTCCATGAGGTCGGAGCTAAGTTCTACAAGAGCCGCCGCAGAAGAGCACAAAAACTCTCCGATCACACTCTTAATCTCAAGGCTGTTAGACGGGAGATGAAGCTAAATTCTTCAACAGATATGACAGCATACAGGCAACTGAACAGACAGATCTCTCAATGCATGCGGCGGGACTTACGCAACTTCAATACAGCTTGTATTGAAGAAGGGATCGAGCGGAAGCAACGCTCCAAAGTCTTTGCCAGAGATCTGTCTGTCAGAAAGAGCCAATTGTCAAAACTGAGGACCGAGTGTGGCAGCATCGTTTCCGAGGCACCTGAGATTTTGAGTGAGATTGAGAAGTTTTATGGACAGCTGTAAACGTCATCGTTGGAGACACACGCAAGTGTGAGTAACGATCCAAGAGCGAGTCTTATCCGACACTATTCCGAAGATATCCCGGACGTCAGTCTGAGCGAGATTAGAATGACTCTCCAGCAAAGGTGCTGGCTTTTTAAGGAAAAACTGCAAATCCCCAGGCGAGGATGGAATTACAGCGGGGCTTCTGAAAGCGGGTGGAAAACCGGTACTTGAAGTTTTTCAGAGGCTCTTTAATTCCGTCCTCCATGGTGGCATTACACCGGAGGCTTGGAGCAGAAGTGCAGTGGTCTTGTTCTTTAAGAAAGGTGAGAACGCTCGCTTGAATAAATACAGACCGATTTCCCTTCTGAGCCGCGTCTACGTGCTGTTTTCGAGAGTCATTACGAATCGTCTCGCACGCAGACATGACGACTTCCAGCCTTCCGAACAAGACTGTCCGTATATCGAAGTGCTGAAGTGCTTGTACAGTAGAGCTACGATGGCTATCCAAGTACAGAATCAGAGTACAAAACCTATCCAATTGCAGAGAGGTGTAAGACAGGGTGACGTTATATCCCCGAAACTCTTCACCGCTGCATTGGAAGACGTTTTCAAACTTCTGGACTGGAAAGGATACGGTGTTAACATCAATGGCGAGTACATCACTCAATTTCGATTTGCCGTCGATATAGTCCTTATGACAGAATCGCTGGAGGACCTAAGCACTATGTTCAATGACCTCAATAGTGTCTCCCAACGGATAGGTCTTAAGATGAACATGGACAAAACAAAGATTATGTTTAATGTCCATGTCACACCTATGCCGGTAGTTGCTGGGAGCACTAAGCTCGAAGTTGTTGACGAGTATGTTTACCTGGGACAAATAGTCCGACTAGGTAAGTCCAACTTCGACCGAGAGGTCAATCGACGGATTCAACTCGGCTGGGCAGCGTTCGGGAAGCTACGACGCATCTTCTCGTCAGACATACCTCAAAACATTAAAACAAAATTGAACAACCAGTGCGTGTTGCCAGTGGTGACTTACGGATCAGAGACGTGGTCTTTCACTGCTGGCCGTATGAGGAAGCTCAAGGTCGCTCAACGAGCTATGGAGAGGGCTATGCTCGGAGTTTCTCTGCGTGATAAACTTAGGAATGAGGATATCCGCAGTAGAACCAGAGTAACCGACATAGCCCAACGGATTAGTAAGCAAAAGTGGCAGTGGGCCGGCCATATAGCTCGAAGAACCGACAACCGATAGGGAAGAAAGGTTCTTGATTGGCAGCTCGTACCGGTAGGCGAAGTGTAGGGCGATCCCCCACTCGATGGAGTGACGACTTGTTAAGACATGCAGGAAGTCGATGGATGCAGGTGGCTCAGGACCGTGCTTTGTGGCATTCCTTGGGGGAGGCCTATGTTCAGCAGCGGACGTATGAAAGGCTGTAATGATGATGATGAATGTACTGTTGTATTTTTCTTTTCGTTTCTTTTTTACTTAATATTTATAAAATATAAAATTATTATAAAATTTAAATCAAACTAATTTTACGGATTTTATCGCGTATATTAACTTATTTTATATTCCCGACGTTTCGAGCACTTTACAGCATCCATGGTCACGGGAGGACTGAGGTGTATGACGTCCCAATGTCGTAGTTAACCACGGCTACCTCGAGATTAAAAATTATTAATTTTTGTTCCGATCTACGCTTGCAGTATCTTGAAGTCTTACAGTTGTTTGCTTGGGTTGGGATTTAATTTTATTAATTATGGGATCCCAAGCAGATGGTACCACCCAGCCATCTTCTCTATTGAAATTAGGATGTTTTTTGATTTCAATAACCTCATGAATCGTCCTTGGAAGAAATCGGTGTTCTTTAGCGAGAATTTGTGATCTATCAAATCTAATGTAGTGACAGGGGCGATCCTGTACGTGTTCACAGACTGCAGACTTCCCGGAGCGTCGATTCTTCACATCAGCTATGTGTTCTTTAACGCGGGTTCTAAGTGATCTTTTAGTTTGTCTTATATAAGAGTGACCACATTCACAATCAAGCTTGTACACTCCTGCATCTTACAGAGGGACATTACACTTGACTAATGGTAAAAAGGGACTAATCTTCTTCGGCGGCTACAAGTATGTTTTAATGGAAGCATGCTTCAAGATGTAGCCAATCTTGTCAGTGACACCTTTGACATATGGCAGTACAGCAGGCACTCGCTTGACTGTGGTTGGCTTCACTCGTTCACTGTGACGTAGACGCGGGACCCGAAGCTTATTGTCGTGCAAAACTTGTTTGACTTGTTGGAGCTCGGCGGCCAGGTGTTTACTGTCACAGTTCCCTCGTGCTCTCTGAAACAACGATTTACCCACGGTAGCTAACTGTGAAGGATGGTGGTGAGAATCACCGTTTCAATATCTATCTGTATGGGTCTTTTTTCTATACACAGTGTGGCTCAAGGTGTTATCAGGATTCCGAATTACTAACACATCTAGAAAAGCTAAAGAATTCTCTGCCTCTAACTCCACTGTGAACTGAATTTTAGAATTTATGGAGTTAAGATGCTCTAAATATGCAGTTACTTTATCTAAAGGTAGAATTGTGAAAGCGTTGTCTACGTACCGCTTGTAGAATCTTCGATTTATGGGATAAGTAAGCAGGGCTTTCTCTTCAAAGTCTTCCATGAATATATCGGCGACAATGAGAGATACAGGTGAGCCCATCGCCACTCCATCTACTTGCTTGTAGAACTTTTCCTTCCACAATAGGTAGACAGATGTATGGCAGTGTCTGAGTAATACTGCATATTTTACGGGCATGTTGTTTTCCTCCAGCCTTCTAGCAACAATCGAGATGCAGTCTTCATCAGGTAAGCATGTGAACAGAGACTGAACATCAAAACTGACCATAGTTTCATTGTTTGCCAGAGGTAGATCTTTAATCTCGCAGACAAAATGGTGAAATTATTCCTTTGTGTGTGCTCTTGTATGTCCTTTGAGCGGTGAGAGTATTTTCGCTAAGTGTTGAGCCAATCTGTAAGTTGGTGAATCGATTTGGCTCACTTTGGGACGTAGTGGAGCATTGGGCTTGTGTATTTTGGTAACCCATACAACTTCGGTTATTTGGCACACGTAGGTATTATAGAGTTTACGTTTACGTGTTTCTTTATGAGGTCACTAGTTGTTTTAAGTGTGTTATTTGTTGGGTCGTTTTTAACCTTTTATAAGTACTTGCATCCGAAAAAAGTTCTGGTATTTTAGAATTGTAATCCGACGTATCCATGACTACCATGGCATTTCCCTTATCTGCGCGGAGAATCGTGTGTTCTGGTTTATTGCGTAGGTTATTCAACGCTTTAAATTTGTCTTTAGGTAGATTCGGTTTTGGCGCTGAACTTCGATGTAACACAAACGAAATATCTTAATGTATCGCTTCCAAATTTTCCTAATAATGACTAAAAAAAATTACGATTGCGAACCCGGTTGCCACGCGTAGCCACTATGGAAAACCCCTATCAGCTAATCTATTGGGGCGACCTATGTTCACCGGTGGACTTTAATAGGCTGTAACGGTAACGGTAAGGGTTGAACGCCTTTAAACAAATAATATTTTGTTACACTTACGCAATTGATATGATTACTATCCTATCTATCCACGAATTGCCAAACATCTATCTATCTAGTAGGTAAAGTCCAGGCCGTAAAATCTACAATAACGAGCCAAAGTCAAACAAGTAAACAAGATTATCGGCAATCGGTATGTTAGCAAGCTTCGTACAAATTATGTAAGATCAGAAGGTCGTAGAAAAAAAGCAGTGGTCGAGCAATATAAATCAATAAACAAGGGGAAACACTTAAAACATACACGTACTAAACGATACAAGACGAGTGATCATAGATTGAGTTGTCAGGCAAGAGCTGTCACTATCAGCACAGATTAAAAATACAGTTGACAAAAACAAGTAATAAATCGTACTGTAAACTTGAATCAATTTTAAGATTTATTTTTATTATGTTGATATTTTATTTTTTAAACTTTTAACACTGTTAATATACTGTAATGTATCTATTTACTTTGATTGGATCAATCATCTGATGTAAGTTGATTTTATGTTTAATTGTTAAAACTCATTCACATTGATCGATTAAAGTATTCGATTTCCTATTTTATTCGTGACATAAACTTATTATCATGATTTCTTGTCTTCCAGATTGTGAATTGGGCAAATATTTTTATATTTTGAAATAGAAAAATATAACGCTTTTTTTAAACTATATTTCAACTTATTGCAATTGGGCCCAGCAATCCCCGTCTCCTTTCCACAAAGTAACGCCTGATTATATTAATTATCCTAAGATATATTTGGTGTTACTTATGTTTCCAATCTCCATATTGTGCATAAAACTTAAATATGAATTTAGAAATACTCATAGCACGGTTGAAGGTGACACTACAAAGAATTTTGTGGCGGTGATGTTAACAAAAACATTTTTTTTTATTTATAGGTATTTAAATAAAATGACATTGTTGACAACGCATCTGCATTTTGATTTTTTATCGAAGATAGATATAGATGGCACAGCATCTACTTACTGTGCGGTGAATTCTATGCTCGTTTGTTACCCATATTCTATGAAAAAGTAAATTTCAAACGAACAAGCTGTTAGTTTGCCATTTACTTTTTTAATTTTTATTACGGATTTTTAATAAAGTTTTAAGCATACATCGTAACGATAGTTTTCTTTCAACGTAAGCAAGCATTAGCATTTAAAATTGCATTTTGTCGGCACCAATCACCGAAGATTCGGTCAATTAAAATTGTTTGACCAAAATTAAAACCACGGGCAAAAGCTGTTTATTTTTATTTTGCAACAATATAAAAATGGACAGGGCTTTTGTGACCAACAAAGGCACATTATAAAAATAGAACCATAATACCATTGGAAGTGGCACTGTCAGTAAGACGGTAAAAGAAAAAGTGAATGTAAAATAGTCTTTAATACGTCCAAAGCTGCTAGACACATATCGCCACTCATTCGAGAGAGCTTCATATAGCAATAAAAGTCCACCGTACTGCTCCCACACGTGTTGTCGGATTTCACGTGTCCTTGGATTTTGTATTTTATTTATTGACAGAGATCTCGATGTTTATGTTCTATCAGCACTTAAAATTCAAGACATCCATCCATCCATTACAGTCTATAAGAGTTCACTGTTGAACATAGACTTCCCCCATAGATTTCGCGGGTTTTTTGCGAAAGTTGACACGCTTGGCGAGTGGGTTATCAACCGTAGTTTTTTTTATTATTTTGAGTCGTTATCAGGAAGATGCTGCTGTACATCACCTGTCTCAATTTCCTATGTCATCTCTTACGATACATACGGGACGATATAGGTTAGTAGATTTTCTTACCCCGCCGCTACACAGTCAACACAGCCGCTACACGATCACATAAAATTATTGCAACATACTCATTGGTTGAATCCTGGTATTTCGTGAACCGTAAAATTGATAGCGGGCGCTTAGCTTATCTGAACTACTACAGCTCCAATGAAAGGAAAGAAAAGAGTTTGTAACAGGGCACGAGTAATTAGAAGGTGCTTGAAGATTGAGGCATTTGTTTTATTTGAGTCTGCCTATATTCAACCGTCAATTTAGAGAGCATGATAAAAAAAGGATTTTTATGATAGTAAAATTCTGACTCCGTAAATGTGTGTGTGTGTGTGTCCGCTCATCAAATCTTTGATTTTTGGGAGATACGAAGAATCGTATGTTGCGAGAAATTGCTAGACTGTGTGCGAGACGATTCATGAGCTCCCTATTTTGAGAAGCCAAAAACTACTTTGTCTTGTTCACAATGAGCGCCGCAGCAGTGAAATGTGTAATTGGAACGATCAAATAAGGCGCTGGAACTCGTTGCCGTCCCATCGGACTAAGACAATGAGAGAATAGAGAGTGCATATGTGTTTGCGCACACACTCGTGCACCATAATCCCGTCTGTAGGGACTGCTTGCCGTGATCGAAATTATAACGAATTTCGGTGAGATAGAGAATATTAAAATCCAGTCAATGGATGCAGATTGTATAGAATACAAGCTGCATTCATCGTGCATAAAATCAATTTCCTACATAAGATCGAGCTAAGATCGAAAATCTCCCGAAATCCGGTGAAGAGGACGTTATTTCATATTCTATATTACATCTTCTGAAACCTTTGAGTACTAAGTTGGTCTAAATTGATATAAAAAAAGGGTTTGCGGTTATATTCACTCACCATAAGACACGCAGCAGCATTATGCTGCAATTTTACATTGATGTGCTGTGAAAGCATAGTCTTTTCCCGTTCGGATCGACGCGTTCGTGCTGCAGCTGTAGTACACTACGGAATGGCTCTGAATACAAAATGATAAATGGAATAGGTCATCGGCTTAAATGCCTCGCGAACCTTTCATCCTTTCCCGGCAGTTTCAGCAAGGTATGTATCTCTTTTATTAAAACTCCATATATTTTATTTTAAAAAAATCGTTAATATTACAATAAAAACGTACTAATATAAAATATGACTATACAGATTTTAACTAATAAAACTAAAAACAATAATTATCAAACAGTAACACTCCCGCGGTATTCTGCGAATAACTCTGGCTGCATTCCCTCGCCAAATGGATTTCTTAGACTATTCGCGATAAAAGAACCAGCCATCTTGTCTTGTCCTTTTTATCTTGAACACGTGGACCTCACACGTCAATAATCTCTACAGCAAATGGCACAAATATAATCATCTCTCAAAGACTCATATTTGCGCAATTTAGTCAGTTCAGTCGCCTCCAATGTTACATTGACTTTAAATAAGATATCTCTGAGATGAGAGGCTGTCAAATTGCCTACGCACGTCCCCCCACACTAGGGTTGTGCCTCTCTCCTCTAATGATAAAATTATTTTTTTCTTTAAAAATCAAATACGTTATTAAAAACAAAAAAATATTATGCCTACCCAAAACATTTCATCAACTTTTTAACGCAGATTTATAAGTTAATAGACAGAGTCCGACAGCGATAAATCGAATATAAATTACAAAATCAGTGACGTACCATTGTATCGAGTATCAGAGGTTTTATTACGTGAGAATGGTCATCTCAGGTCCACACCTTTATCGTGTCTCAAAGTGAGATTGTTTATTACAGAGACCACGCTGTGCGCGTCCACATTTCATATTGAGATTATATCGCGTACACCCGACTAGCACTGACCATCCGTAGTGCTGCTCGTTACGTTTGTAGAACTTTAATATATCGTATTGACTGCACGGCTGTGACAAGAACTGCTAACTTCTATTGTAATATTTACACTGAATTAATAACCGCAGTGCCATTTTTGTGTAAATTTGTGATTGAAAATTCAAAGATGAACGGTAAGTTTTTGTCTTTATTTAGGCTGATATTATTATTAAAATAAATATATTTTTATTGGCATATAATTTATATTGAATCTATTATTTCTGTTTTATTATAATTAGCTTACGATTTATTTAGCTATAGATTTTAAAATATTTTTTTAATTCTTTTTAAAAATAGATATATAATAGTCTAAATGAATAAAATACTGATTGTAAACAAAGCCGTCCTAATACGACCAACCCGTCTAGGCACATAGGGATATTCCACAATGAGTCATATAAATAATTATCCAATTAAGTCTATGGCATGTTAATGTACTCTACTCTAATTTGTTCTTATTTACGTTGCAACATGAATATTTTAAACCTTTATCAAGCTTACTTAATATTTCTTTTTACATTCTTCTACATTTGCCCCTAAATGTCTACCGCTAAATGTGGGACTTTTCCGTTATAGAGAGAATTTGTCTTAATTACCAAGATTAGCGTCTGGTAAATTTCATTTTCATTGATATGTGGTAATGACCGCGGTGGATCAGCGGCTTATCGCATGCCGAAATTTACACACGAACATCCCGGGTTCGATCTTCGCCAGCACCGTTTAAAAAATTAATTGCAATTTTATGAGCGTATTAACTACGTGCTCGACCATAAAGGTAAACATCAGCCTGTCTAAGGATTAACATATTTCGAGTACATTATATGAAGTCTGCCTACACGTAGTGGAGCATCATGGTGGACTAATTTCCATAACCCTCAAATAAATGGGAGGAGAATGTATTTAGGCTGTTCCTTTAATTTGTGTTCGATACATTATTTTCGGTGTTTTGCTTTAAGGTAAATGAGGAAGTAGTTCTTAAAAAAATTTATGACGATCTAAGGTTCTTGGAAAAAATCCTGAAAACAATCTACTATAGCAAAGCATAGAGTAGAAGAGAATTGTTTTTATAATTCCCAGGAGTTGTTATCAAGCATGAATTCATTAATATTGTAAAAAACCTTTTTAAGTAGACTTTCGGTAAAAAAAATTAAACTAGTTTCAATGACTACAATTTTTAATCACTTAATCTGATGAGTCGCTCGCGTCCGTAGGCTTCGACCACCTAATCCTAGACCCACCCTACACGTGTCCCCCGGGTGGTGCTAAACGAGCGACAAAGCCGAAATGACAGACTCGGCTCCTCGCCGTGTGGTAGCGGCGTAAAATCTACCATCCTTTATGTCGCACCATGAGCCAACAAGTTAAAGAAATGGCCCCGAGTTCCCGGCGCCCCTTTAATGGGGCAGGGGTGCGATGAATCTCCGGGAGGAAAACCGGCGACGAGGTTCGCCACCCGTCACGTCTTGTCTCCCGGAGGGGCGAAAAGTGGATTGCGGAGGCCCGTCTGGCTACGCTGAATGTATGTGGAGCAATGAATGATGGATGAAGTATGCGAAATGATGAATGATAGAGGAATAGATGTGTTATGTGTAAACGAGACAAAACGAAAGGGAAGGGATGTCACTGTACATGGCATGTATACCGCTTACTGGTCTGGAGTAGACGAGACCGAGCGGGCATGCCAGGGAGTCGGTGTCATCCTTTCAGAAAGAATGGGTCAATGTGTGAAAGAGTATGAATGTGTAAGCCCAAGGCTGCCGTGGATACGAATGAAAGTGGGCTTAAAGAAGTTGTTTGTGATAGGGGTGTACGCCCCAGATATGTCTAAGCCCACTTATATCCGAGAGCAGTTTTGGGACATGGTAAGGTTGGTGCTAATGAAATGCAAGGAAAATGAAAATATTATTATGTTAGGAGATTTTAATGGAAGGGTTGGGGTGAGGAGGTCTGGTTATGAAAGGATATTAGGAACGTTTGGTGATGAAAGTATAAATGAGAATGGTGAAGACCTCCTCACCGTATGTGTGGAAAAGAATTTTTTGTGACGAACACTTTCTTTCGTCATAAGAGGATTCACATGTATACATGGGAAAGAGGGGATGATAGAAGCATGATAGATTTCATAATTGTGGATGAAAGAATGAGGAGCGCAGTGTTAGATACAAGGGTTTACCGGGGGTCCAACGTAGGAACGGATCACTACTTGGTCGTCTCTAAAGAGATGGAAGGAATACTTTGAAAGCGTGTTTAAGAGTGAAGAGTCGTCTGAAGTAAGTGTAATAGAAATTCCGGAAGAAGTGAAGAGAGGTAGGGAGATAAGTGTAGATTAAATAATGAAAGCAATGAAAAGCATGAAAGCAGGTAAGGCAGCCAGATATGATAAAATATCACTTGAGATGCTAAGGCTGGAGAGGGTGTGGTTAAGGGCCTGCTGTGCACCTTGTTTAATTTATGTTGGGAACTGAAGCGAGTACCGGAAGACTGGTGTAAAGCCGTTATAGTCCCAATATATAAGGGAAGGGGCTCACAGCAGGACTGTAAAAACTACCGTGGTATCAGCTTGCTTAGCAATGTGGGTAAACTGTATGCTAAGGTGTTAATTGAAAGAGTTATGGAAGAAACTGATGGAAAAATTTGGGATGTGCAAGCTGGATTTAGAAAGGGGATGGGGTGTACGGACCAAGTCTTTTCCATGCGCATGATTGCGGAGAAGTTTTTGGCCAAAAACCAGAAAGTTTTTTGTGCGTTCATGGACTTGGAAAAGGCTTATGACAGAGTGGACAGGAATGTGTTATGGCAAACACTGAACTCATTTGGGTTGAGCGCTGGTTTGATACAGGCATTGAGGTCCCTTTATAGGGACTCTAGTGCTTGTATCAGGATCAACGGGGTCTACTCGGACTGGTTTGGCATACATAAAGGTGTCAGACAGGGATGTGTAGCTTCCCCGTGGCTGTTTAACCTATATATGGACAGTTGTTTGCAAACTTTGAAAGTTGAAGAATGTGGGTTGAGAATGGGTGAGTTAACCGTCAAATGCCTTTTGTACGCCGATGATCAAGTCATATTTGCATCGTCGGCGGTCGAATTGCAAATGATGGTTACTCTAATGAACTTGTCATTGAAAGAAAGGGGTATGAAAGTGAACGCAAGTAAGACGAAAGTGATGGTTTTTGAAAGAGAAGAGAGTAAAACGTTATGCGAAATAAGAATAGAAGGGGAGTTGATTGAGCAAGTGGATGAGTTTGTATATTTGGGATGTTTATTAAGCAGGGATGGTAGATATGATAAGGATATAGAACGAAGAGTGAATGCGGGAAATAGAGTGAATGGGGTTCTACACGCTATTATGAGGAGTCAGAATGTGTCAAATAAGGCACGTATGGCAATTCATAGTGCTGTGTTAGTCCCTACTCTAATGTATGGTAGTGAAAGTTGGGTCTGGCAGAAGAAGCATGAGAGTAGAATAAATGCTGTAGAAATGCGGTCCTTAAGGAGTATGCTAGGGCTGAATCTAGATGACAGGGTGAGAAATAGTGTGATAAGAGAAAAGTGTGGTTTGCAAGATGACGTTGTGACCAGGATTAAAAAAGGAATACTTCGGTGGTTTGGTCATGTAGAAAGAATGAAAGAAGAAAGAGTGACAAAGCAAATTTATGTTGCAGAAGTGAACGGCAGGGTCGGGAAGGGACGCCCTAGGCGAAAGTTTATCGACCAAATCGGCGATACATTAAAAATGGGCCAGATTAGGAGTACCCTTAACCGACGAGCGTGTATGCGTAGGTATATGGATGTGGAGGAAGCGAGAGAGGTGTGTCAGGATCGTGCCAAATGGAAGTCCGTAGTCTCTGCCTACCCCTCTGGGTGACAGGCGTGAGTGTTTATGTTTATATGTTATGTTTAATCTGATCAACTCGAAATTGATAACCGCCGACCTTATTAAAATTATTAATTGCAATTTTTAAAACATCGTGAAGAAACCCGCTTGTCTTAGAAATAAAACTATTTCGAGGACATGTGAAGTCCAATGCCCTGAAACAGCGTGGCGAACTTATCGCACCATAACCTTCTCTGAATAAAAGACGTGTTCTCACTGTAACGTTTGGCTGTATTTTCTGCCGACTTACAAAAAGGAGGCGGTACTCAATTCAACTGTATGTTTTTCATGTGTATTTCCTCATAACTTTTTACTGGGTGAACCGATTTCGATGAATATTTTTGTATTTGAAAACTGGTAGTTCTCGCGTGGTCCCATATGAATTTGATCAAGGTGAGATCAATAGTTTTTGAGTTATTCTTAATAACTTTTATCGAAGTCGGCAGTATAAAATTTTAAATTTTAAATTATTTTGTCATCTAACAATCCGGAGATAATTTAGTATACAAAGACATCTAAGTTAGTATACCTATATATTTAAATCACTTTTTTAGTATATAACATCACCTCGCACTTTAAAATCGGGCCGTGTGGGCTATATAATCTCACAAAATAACAGTTAATACATGTAACCGAATATCATATCCGACTGTAAAATAAGATCTTCGGAATTGGAGTCTCGCTAAACAATAAAATCAGTTGATAATTTTAGAAAATAAGTCCAAAGAATTCTTAAAATAAATGTCACTATAAAAACCTTTTTATTCTTTATTTAAATGTTTTTGTAATAGCGTGTTATTTTTTTTAAATATCTACAAAAACCGTTTTAAAAAACCAATCTTTATTAATAATTACATTGGCGTAATTTTAAAAAAGTGCATTGATAAACAATACCCGTATTTCTCTTGAGAACTAAACTTTGTTCCCGCACCAAGGGCGATGTTGCAACTTACGTGCATGTGAAAGCATTGTCAAGTGAACGTAATGTGTCACGGTTTGCATAAACGGCTATTTGATTTTTTACGATCGAATATTACTTTTTATTTAATATAGATTATTAACGAAAGATTCTCGAGTGGCAGCCACGTACTGTCAACCGCAATGTTGGGCAAGCCCGCACTAGATGGAGACAACCTGATGAAACACACATAGTCGATGGATGCAGGTGGTTCAGAACCTAACACGGTACTTACTTAATAAACTTATGGCACTTGTGTGTGGGGCACCCCCACACACAAGTGCCATAAGGTGCTAAGAGCCGCGCGTTCGAATACAGGACGGAAGAAGTGTTTGAATGGCCTATAAATAATTGTTCCAGGTCTGGATATTTGTCCTTGTACAATTCATCTATGTTAACCGCCTCCCCGACAAAGGAGAAAATCCTTATGTGGGGTATGTTTTTAAAGATAGAAAAAACAATTGTTATGGCTCTTATTTTTTTTTTGCGAGACGACATAATATTTTCATTGCCGGTCGCCTTTATCATAACAAAATACTTTGACTGGCCGTTCTGCATTCTCATTAAAAATATAATATTTAATCAGCTCAACACCTGTACATAATTACTTTACATTTGACCTTAAATATTATAGTGACAATGTTGTACCAGATTTAAATAAAGATATGACTTTACTATGTTTTATTAAATCAGGAAGCATACCAGTTCTATACTAGTATTAAAATAATATCTAGTTGATGTGCAATTGTATCTGTGTATTATATGCGCAATAACTCAATCGGAAATCGCCTATAGATTTGCGGTTGTCTTAATATCATTATTTAATAAATATATTTTTCAACAAGCATTTACATTTCGTTCGAGTAATGACTCGGTAACAGTAGAGGAAAAATTCAGTGGCTTTGTAGTCTGGATTCAGAATGTCAGTAAAATAATTAAAATTGCTGAACTAATCTGATTCAGAATTTTGTTGTTAAAATTTAAATGGTACTTGGAATTGAAAGGTTTGCGGTCACAAAATACTTCATTCAATTTATTGTTATTAGAAGCCGTCCTTATATTATTATTTGGCCGTAGAGAGGTAAGTAGGAGTACATTTTTGTAGAATATTTTAAAATACATTATATAATGTTTTACATAAAACTAAGAATAAATGAATAAATAAAACCCAATCAGGCAAAAGTTTTCGGCATAAAAGGTGTTAAAAATATACTAGCTAAGATCTGCGTAAAAATAAAAAATATGTGTCTTACCTAGTTTGACGAGCACTTTTCAGTCTCCCTTAATTACGTGAGTTATGATCGTCACCACTAATCCCAACACCACTACATTAGGAAAAACACAATACCGTCGATAATACGATACGTGTTTGTCCTCTGAACACGGCATCATCAGGAGAAATAGACTGCGATGGCTGACCGCTAAACCGGTTTTTTACATCTCTAATATAACAAATTTCCGCAAAGTAATGCTTGATTCTATTAATTCTCGGCATTGGAATACAAATGATCGTGGGTAAGGTGGAAAAGGAAATAAGTCATCCTTCCTTTTGTGGATAGTGCAAGTTATCGAGTAGCATTGCTCACTGTATTTAAAACCGCAGCATCATCATCATCATCATCATCAATTAATCAACTCAGATTAACCAAGAGGCTAATCGGGTTAACTCATTGGCAAAATAGTTATAAAAATCTTAGCTAGATCGGCAGACGTTGTTCTGGCCTTTCCGGTAGGTGGCGCGATAAGTTTCACTCAAATTACAATTTGGATGTTTTATTTATTTTGATTCCTAACGTTTCGAATGCCGAATATTCAAAAAAAAAATGTTTATTTTAGTTGTTGCAGTGATGTCCTGATATATTTGGATCGTAACAAAGGTAGTTTTTTTATTTAAAAAATACTGGTAATATAACATACTTAACTAAAATTAAGATTTTTTTTTTAATTTAATTATATTGGACGAATAAAAATAAATAAATCATACGATAATAGTATAAATAAGCAAAAATAATCGTTCGATATACATAATACTTATTTTTATCTACAATACTAAAAACTATAATAATAATTAAAAAAAAACTAAAACTAGAAACTTAAATATCATATAGTCCTACTCCCCGCGGTATCGTGCCGAGAACGCTGGCTGCGTTTCCCCGCTGAATGGCTATACTTAGCCTTTGAGCGAGGAAAGAACCAGCCCTCTTATCACCAGCAGCAACGACCAGCCGCGGATGGAGTTCCTTTAGGAACTACACCGCACGTGGACCCCACGGACCGATAATCTCTACAGCAAATGGCACAAATATGTAGTCATCTCTCAGAGACTCATATTTGCGCCACTTAATCAGTTCAGCTGCCTCTGATGCCGCCCCGGCTCTAAACGAGGTACCCCTGAGATGATAGACCGCCAGAGTGTCTACGCATGTAGCATCCCACTCTAGGGCTTTACCTCTCTCCCAAGGGACCAATGTCATACCGTCGGGTCTCTTGCCATCGTCTCTAAATATTCCACAAGGCTCTAAAACCGAGGGAACATTTATAGAGACAAGAGTCCTTCGGATGACATCGTTCAAAGAACTGTATCATGAAAATCTACCAGCGCTTTTCTTACATGAAAGTCCGTGGAGCCCAAACTTGTCGACGCTGCTACCACAGGGACACTGATGGGGTTGACAAATCGCCGCTCCTAGTCGGATTCCTACGGCAATGCGTAAGCTTTCCGCATCAAGTAATGTGCCGAGATTACTTAATGGTAAAGCGTGTAACCAGTGACTTGATTCCTTAGTCGAAACAGCTAGAAGGCGTGTCTTATCTTAGTCTCTATGTAAATTATGAAACAAATCCTTCTGCACGCCCCGTATCAACGGAATATCCCACTGTTTTTGTTGGTTAACTTCCAGTGGAACATTTTCACCAGGAGAGAGCGTTTGCCATGTCTGCCCTGCCTCCGTAGCAAAGCATAGGTCTACTTTATTTTTTAAAATTATATTACATAAGTCACTGACACTATGCACGGAAGCAAGAAAAGCAGGCAATACAACGCTTGAAAAATTTCTCACACCAATGCCACCAAATTTTATAGGTAAAGTAGCTTGAGTCCAGGTTGTTTTATTTAAAGTTAAATTTAGAATTTTTTTATAGCTATTTTAAGATTATTATCAAGATCTTGTAAAATATCCGAACATTTCCAGACTGGACTCGAGCGGAGTAAGTATGTAAATCTAGGTACAAGAAGACAATGTTTTAAAATAGTAAGAGCTATGTGGGGGTTTAATTTATACAATTTATCAACGTGGTTTAAAAACTGATCAAATTTTGTTTTTAAAACAGGTTTAATACTATCGAAAAACAACGGGGCACCTAGCAGGTATAGTGATTCCGTACTGACAGTTGTTATTCCTGGACAAATATGATTAAAATTTTGAATTAAAGTGTCTCTATGAGAAGTAGATAAATAATTGGAAAAAAATATTTCACATTTAATGCTATTTGGTTCAAGACCAATATTTTTAAAATTTTGAAAAATATGAGTAAGATCACTGAGGACGTCATCTGCTCTACCTCCCAGTGTACCGTCGTCTAAGTACCAGACATTCAGCTTGGATTTCAAATTTGAAATAATTGGTTGAATTCCCAAACTGAAAAGTGCTGGTCCCAGTGGGTCACCCTGCTGAACACCGACAGCAGAATCGATAACATGGTTTTCGTAAAACAAGTTAGTATTTTGACTATAACATTGCCAAACGTAATGATAAATTTCGGGGGTATTATTAGCCACTTCTTTCAGCAAGGTGTTTCAGTAGCATAAGGTATATCGATAGAGTTAAAAGCATTCCTTAGGTCAACCTTTACATGAACATCTGCATCAGAGTTTGTTAAAAATGTACGCACTGAATGTACCGCCGCCTCACAGCCACCTCTAGTGCCAAAACCTAGTTGAGTAGGCTGGAATTTGGTCTTAAGGTTAGAGATTATGTACCTGCAAGCTAATTTTGAAGTTAAGTGTCGAAATGTGGAACCAACGGCAATAGGACGGATACCGTTATCCTTTTTTTTAAGCCACATAATCTTGCCCCATATAAGAATGGAATGAAATTTGGATTAACATTACCAGAAAGCATAAAGTTACATAATTTTGTAATGTCTTTAAGAAGTACTCCGCCGGCGTCACCGGCAGAAGCACTTACAAGATCTTTAAGATGTTGAGGCGTAATTCCGTCAATGCCGCCAGCAGAGCCATTCGAAAATGACATAATTGCTTCTAAAGTGTCTTTTTCCGAAACTTGTAAAGGTTGCATAGAAGTCTTGGGAGGCAGCGGTAAACCCTGAGAAGGTTTGACCGAAGGATGCTTTTGACAAAGGCTTTCAAGAGTTTCCAGTTACGAGGAGCCAGGATGTCGTCTGAGAATAAAATACGGGATGCATTTTTTAAGTCGCCATCCATTACTTTCGACTCAACTACTTTTTTTAAATCAAATTTAGGACGTGATCGACATAAATGAGTATTAATTGGGTAATCTAAATTTTGAAAAGATGTCTCTTTTAGTTGAGACGTAATTGATTTATTTATTGTTTTATCAACATGAAAATGGGAATACGCGAAATTAAATAATTTTTGCCAACTATTTTCACTATTAGTGAAACAATTTTGAATAGTGCATGACAATGTTTTAGCAAGCTGCATCCTCGCACCTCTAGGAATTCTTTTAACCACTGGTACATTACGATAATAATTGTAAATTTGCTCCGAAAAAAGGGAAAAATTTGTGTCATTAGAGGAATTGCTAATAGAGTTATGAATTTCTACGGCAGGCTGTGAAGCCGAAATACTTTTACTATGGCATCGTTTAATATATATATTTAATCCCCTTTTACCTTTAAACAGCCTACCGTCAGCACAATTTTGACACTGTAGGAAATCCGGCTGTGAATGTAGCGGAGCAGAGATATTCATTAAAAAATCTAAACAGATCTCTACAACACTCAAAAGTCTTTATATTACATATTCATAGTAACTTGAAATGTGCTGTACTCCGCATCTTTCCTTGAAACAATCAATTACGGCCTAAATAAAAGCACTTTACTCTATAAATGAAATATTATCACATTACTTCCCTGGATTTATTCCATATTGATAAAAATTGTATGTAGTCGTTACGCTTTGACAGTTGTCAACGGCGCAGCAGAAATATTTTCCTTTCTTAATTAGTATTATGTCTGAAATCATAAAATTATTATTATAACAACACTCTTATATATTTTCTGATCATTTTGTTGAAATTTGTAAGCCAGAATTGGCCTCCAAATAACAAAATAAAATAAGATAAATATACGTAGCTTTTGACAGTTTTTTTGACATAAATTAAGATTAAATTCACTTTTACTCCAATTCAATAAAAATGCTAATGCAAGGAGTGGTTCGTAACCCATAAATCCAGGTTCCCGTCTTGTCGTGGCAGAGTATTAGAAGCAGAGACTAGGACACATACGGTCGGTGAAATTAGTAAAACCAACATGGCTGGCCCTAGGTAAAGAAGGACCGGCCCGAGTGTATGTTGGCGGATTGCGATTTTTATTATTTACGAGTTGTCTCAAAAGTCGCCTACGCTACGTTGAGAACATAACATTTACTACATAAAACCTTTTTATTAACTTACTAATTATTAACGGTTATGACAACTGGTAAAATAACAATTTAACAATTTTGTAATAAATATGTTATTTATATGACTTAGTTATATAACAAATTTTTGTACGGAACAGCACTATTGCAGCACGCTGCAAAAGTATTATGTCTGTAGAATCGAGTGACTCGACCGGGGAATACAAACTTGTGTGGTATACCGTCGTAAAATAGCAGCATGCTGTATTACGCGTGGTGGGTGTCGAGAACCGGCGATCCAATTAACAAACATGAACACAAACGCTGGTTTCTATCTTAGTCCTCGGGGGTGAAAATCCATCTATATTTTTAGAGAATTTCAAAAACTTTAAAGGTTATCGAATTAACTGTATGTTTTTTTTTGTTTATGTATAATATGTTACGCAATATCTTCGGCTATTGTGAACCGATTTAAATATTTATTTTATTTGTAAATAGGCTATACTTCTGCTGTGTTCAAATATAAATCCGAAGAAACAATTGTTACCCTAACATTAAAAAAATAGGGGATGAAGTTTATGACGCAATTGTTAAGATGACATTCGAGCTTGTAATATTCCTTGGGTAAAAAGTCGAACGTCCACCGCAAACAAAACTAACTTAGTTTTACTTAGCTCGCATAGCTAAGCCAGTTTTTCATATATGTGCGTCCACCGCAAACTATGCCAGCTAAGGTAGGTAAAATATCCAAACTAAGTCAAACTAACTTAGTTGTATAGACCGATCCAAAACTACGTGAACTAAGCTAAGCGCCTCTCACCCTCTTACCTTACCCCTCTGATGCCATTCGCTCAGCGTCGTTTGTTTTGTTTAGTGTGTGATTTAGTGCATGCAGCTAAACACGTATTTGCAGCATGAAGCTATATATTGAATACGTCAAATATATCCTTTATTGTATAATCCGGAGATAAAAGACTGCTTGCGTTTATTTTTTATGAAATGGGCAGTAATCAATCTTCTTTTCCGTTTCTCTTGTTTTTCCATCACTTTCGATTAACTCAACACACAAGCACAAACTGGCCATCACTAACGTAGTTTTAGTATATTTTTGGTGGACCTGCAATGATTTTCCAGGTTAGCTTAGCTTAGTTCACTCAGTTTAGTTTTCACATAGTTTAGTTCGCGGTGGACGTTCGACTAAAGGGTCAAAGTTAAGCTTTTAGTACAAAGGAAAGAAGTAAGAAATAAAAATAATAATTTTATTGTAATACCTTCTGAAGTCAGAGATTTAATATTTCTATAAGTACACTATGCAGCACTAGCAGCAGCGATTTCGGAAGCTATTATTCGAAGATATGTTTTTTAGTTTTTTTTTTTTCAATTCGGTTTTTTCATTTTATTAAAAGTGTGATTTTAATTCTTAGTAGAGGATAAATGTAGTTGCCTATGGAATAAGATTAACTTCACAAAACCTTAAGTTATCTTTTAAGATGTGTAGTCATTTGCCATTTTTCTATAAAAACACCTTAAGTAATAGATTATCGGTTCTGGTTGTGTTGTAATCGTACACGTGTCTTTGACACAGCATGTTAACCTTCGTATGTTATCGTGTAATTATTACATAAAGGTGAATACAGAAGGGATTATAATATCTCTAGTAACTAAACTTTTCCTTCGTCATTCACGATGCCTACAACAAAGCAGTGGAATAATTTGGTTTGGAATGATTACCATTACAGCCTATTAAAGTCCACTGCTGAACATAGACCTTCTTTATAGATTGCTTCATAGGAGAGAAATTTGCCAAAGTTGCCACGCATTGTAAGCGGGTGGGTAAGCGTAGTTTTTTTTATTTATAGTCGTTAATAGAAAGACGCTGCTACCCAACTCCAGATTTATTTCCCTGTGTCGCCCCTTACGACACCCATGTGATGATATGGGATAGGGGGATATTTTTACACCAACAGTATACGGTAAATAATATCCTACCTTGATAAAATTTGTCAGCTATCCTGGCTGCTAACGCCAGCTATGATGATATAGATAACCCAGATGGATTGACCCATTACGATTAAAAAGGATCTGTTCCTCAAACACTTTCCATACGAAAAACGGCAGCATTATTCTGATGTTTCACGCTGGTATTCTGTGAGAGTGTGGGCCAGTTCAAGTTGACCCATTCGTGCAACAGCCATAATATTGCTGCAGCGTGGCCATCATTTAAACAACATTTTACCATCTATCACCGTCAAGTGGACACTGCTAGATCTTACTACGCTTATGGCACCAAAATTATATAATGAATTCGTTAACTGCCCATACAAGCCAACAAATAGGTACTTTAGAAGAGTGATAATTATAATATATATATATATATATATATATATATATATATATATACTAGCTGACCAGGCAGACGTTGTTCTGCCCTTTCCGAACGACCATTTGCTTTCCCAAAAAAACTCCTGAAATTAGCAATAAAAAAATTGAGGGTCACTTATCGGGATAAAAACTATCCTATCTCTCAAGTTGGACCAAACTGCACACAGTCTGCAAATTTTTTTGAAATCGGTTCTATCTGTTGAATACTTACAGCAACACGTGTTGGTTATACTACTAAATTGTAGCTTATATTAAACGTTTGTATTTTTAACATAGCGCCATCTATTAAATATTTACTCAATCCAGTCAACAGATATCGTCATCTAACAGAATCGTTTGGAGCTAATGGATGAAGTACATGTATTTCCATGGAGCTAAAAGATAATTGTGATTGTCAAATAATAGACAAATAATTTTCAATAAAATAATATTGTGTTGCGACTATAAATTGAGATGTAAGCTATCCTATCTTTTAAGTTGGACCAAACTGCACATGGACAAAAATTTCATTGAAATCAGTTCAGTAGTTTAGGAGTCCATCGCGGACAAACAACGTGACACGTACTTTTTATATATAAAGATATATATATATACATATATATATATATATATATATATATATATATATATATATATATATATATATATATATTATAAAACTCAATTTATAAATGAAATAGCAGTCATCATGATGGTAAGTGGGTACTGCAGTCCATGGACACATGTCGCCTACTTCAAACAAATAACGCTTCAGATGCGTTGTCACCTCCAAGGGGTAATATGGAAGCCTAACTAACGTAACTATATGGTTTCACTTAAGGCTAAAAACTATTAAATGTGTTTTTTAATCTTCTAGTAAATTGGCAACTTATTGATCTTAAAAATTACGAGTGAACCGACACATTCGGCACCGCGCCGGCATCATTCAAATTTATTACTGCATATTCCAATTTAGTTAATTGTTAAGTTCTTTATAGAGAAAGCAAACATCGTAAGGAAGTTTTCGTAACAAGAATTTGAGAAATGCGGCGGAATTTTATAGCTCGATCAAAGTCGATGGCCTGTACGTAGCGCGTAATATATAATTAGGTTTAATTTAATTTTAAGGTAATAAAATCGAAAGGTGGTCTATTCCAATTGAAATTATTTGAACAAGGTTTCAACATTTTTTCATTCATTCATTAAATCCTATCTCAGGTACACTGCTAATCATAGGCTTCTCCTATAGAATGCCTCGAAGGGCAGATTTTGCCATAGTTGCCACTCTTGGCTGAAAGTTAATTCCGATTTATAGTTTTTGGATTTTTTTTATAGAATTAAGGTGACAAACGAGCACACAGTCCACCTGTGAACTGCTGTGTAAGTGGATGCTGTGGCCCATAAACATCTACATCTATCCTTGATTAACTATCAAAATACAGATGCGATGCCACCGCTGAGGACTAAGATGAAATGCCTCGTTTCCAGCAAAAGGGGTCTCCTGTTCTCTACACTTATCAAACGAAACAAAGTAGCATTGAGTTGCTACTTTACGCTGGTATTCTAAAGAATCTTGGACCTTACCTTTTGGTCGAACCAACCCATTTAGCAAAGCTCTACCACGTCCAAAATATATAGATTCAGATATTTAAATTCGAGTCTGAAATTTGAACAAACGTTCGAATTTTATTCGAAATACATATGTATTAGTCCTTATATGCAAAAAAAGTAAAATATTATATTTATTAACATAATACTTATTTTTATCTACAATACTAAATACTATAATAATAATTAAAAAAAAAAACTAAAACTAGAAACTTAAATATCATATAGTCCTACTCCTCGCGGTATCGTGCCAAGAACGCTGGCTGCGTTTCCCCGCTGAATGGCTATACTTAGCCTTTGAGCGAGGAAAGAAATTAAATTTTCAAACCTATTAACTGGCAGGACAATATAACTATCGATGATCCTTTCCCGATGGTTTAGCAACCGCCTGTTTTAATAATTTTCAGTTATGATCAGTAAGATGCAGTTGCTCATCTCATATTTCAGTTTCCCTCAGGTTGTGATTGATAGCCGCTCCATTGGAATATACGAGTTAGTAGATTGATAGTGCATCTGTGTGCTTGTGCACACATTCGTGCACTTAATCTAGCTAGCCTCCTTTGAGACTGGCCACCGTGGCCAAAATTCAACCGGAGAATATTATGAGCAGGACGTAAAGTGGATTTTTATGGATTGAGAAGATTGTTAGTTTGAGGGCTGGAGCTTAACTTATTAGAAATAACGCGTTTTAAGATTAGATAAGAAAACGAGTAAGGCTAAAGAGATAAAGATACAACCAGAATAATCAGATTGAAATAATTCAGCCTTTATATAAACTTAGTCTCTGTATCTGAGTTTTATAAATGTGTAAAAACCATTTATTTATCAGCATTAATATCAAAACAATACGGTAAAATAATAATGGTCTCAATCATAAAAATCGACGTCGGTTAAAAATACTTAGAGTAGCCTTTTCTCTTTTCGAGAAATGACAGTAGAAAGAAACAAGTATAAAGATAATGATTACTTAAGTATTTTACATTTATATAATCAACGATTTTAGGTGAGGCTGTAAATGTTTAAAACAATTCGTGACGCAAATTGCTGATTTTTTCTTTAAAAGCCTAAAAATTATCCAGCATTACAACTGCGTAATATTTCATGCGTTTCAAATTATGACGAATTGTTATGTTATTTTTATATTTTTAAAAGCTTAATGAGACGCATTTAATGAACAGTAACAAAGAAAAAAAAACTCGTTATTTGTCTGACTTAATAATATTCTATCATTAAAATATTTACATCTCAACCTCTTGTTTACACCATAAATTTAAAGTTGTTTATAGTCTTACTGGCTTTGCCCTTTGGCTTCATCTATCCAATGTTTTTCGCTACGTTTCTTGCTCTATTATCGCCGGAAGTTACACAGTTCTGCCAGTTTAGTAGTGCCTTTTTTATTTAAATCCAATACCTTGAAATCGGAATTAATTTTTGCAACTGAATTTTAAATTATAAGAATCCAAACAAGATACTAGAACCAGCAATTCAAAAGTAATCTTAAATAGTTTTATTATCTGTCGGCTCTAAGTGGCCGTTGACGTAATTATATAGCTCGTCGTAGTTTAGTTGAGCACCGTTTTACTTTAGATGTTTTATTATTTTTAATTTCAATTAAATACCGTATTGACCTATAATAGTTGCAATTTTCAATGACGATTGTCTTTCACAATCGACCATAAGGATAATGGATTGGAGTTCGCCATGAAAGTGACGAAATTGTGATTGCAATTTCTTTAATAAATACATATTTCAAATTCCGTTCTTACGTGTTATTTGAAGTCGAGCGACATGCATTTCAAAACCGGAATTTCCGAGAAATTGGGCAATTTGATCACCAGCTTTCTTGCAGATCGGAGCATCAAGGTCTTTGTAGACGGTTCATGCTCCGTCTACAAGCCTATTAACGCTGGTGTTCCACAAGGCTGCGTGCCAATCACCAATGCTGTTTCTTCTGCTTAGCAATGATATGTTGCAAACCGGTAACATTCATTGCTATGCGGATGAGAGCACTGGTGATGCTCTATACACTGTCCGTGCCAATATTTCTCGGGAATATTTCGCCGCGTACCGGAACAAAATACTGTCTGAAGTCGAGTCTTTTCTGAACAAAGTCTCGGATTGAGAGCGACTAAATCTAGGCCAGTTTAATCCTCATAAGACACAAGTTTGCGCGTTTACCGCTTTAAAGAACCCCTTTATCGTATCTCCTTACTTTCAAGGCACTCCCCTTGTTGCCTTAGCCAGTATCGGAATCCTCGGCGTTGACATATCGAGTGACGTGCATTTTTGTGGTCACTTGGAAGAGAAGGCCAAATTGGCCTCTAAAAAGCTTGGTGTGCTCAGCAGAGCGGGACAGTATTTCATGCCGGCACAACGCTTGCAACTTAACATGGCACAGGTTCGGCCTCACTTGGAATCCTGTTCCCATTTCTGGGTTAGGGCTCTCCAGTGCCAGCTCCTTTCACTTGACCGCATCCAGCACAGAGCAGCTCGAATCATCGACGACCGAGTGCTTTCCGATCAGCTCGATTCATTGGCGCTGCGAAGATATGTTGCATCCCTTTGCATTTTCTTTCGCATTTACCACGGCTAGTGCTCTGAGAAATTGTTCGGATTAATCCCAGCCGCCAAATTTCACAAACACACAACGCGGCAGAACTCCCGATATCATCCACACCATATGGATGATTGGCAGTCCACCACTGTGCGATTTAGAAGATGTTTTCTTCCTCGCAGAACAACACTGTGGAGTCGATTACCACCAGCGATTTTTCGGACCGATACGACTCAGGGACCTTCAAGAAAAGAGCCTACTCCTTTTTAAAAGGCCGGCAACGTATCTGCAATTCCCCTGGTTCCCCTGGTGTTGCAGTTGTTCATGGGCGGCGGTAGTCACTTATCATCAGGTGAGCTCGTTTGCTCCCTCTCCTATAAAAAAATATTTATATTATCTGTCGGCTCTAAGTGGCTGTTAACATTATAATATAGCTCGTCGTAATTTAGTTGAACACCGTATTACTTTAGATATGTAATTTAAATTCACAAAACAAAATCACCGTTTTTACCTATATAATAGTTGCAATTTTCAATGACGATTGTCTTTTAAAATTCTCTATAGGGATTATCGATTTGCGTTTGCCATGAAAGTGACGAAACTGTAATTGCAATGTCTTTATGTAATAATTGCATATTTCGAATTCAGTTCTTACATGTTATTTCAAATCGAGCCACAAGCATTTCAAAACCTGGTCCAGTAGTGGTTCTTTATAATAACAATAAAAATTTAATTAATTAAACCTATGATGGACTAGAGCAAATAACGATTAACAATAAGCAACTGATTCAAATGAAAAAAGCTAGCAAACTCAGCAAAGGATTGTGTAAATTCAATGCTCATTTTTTTCAAGTGTGCGACTGTTTGGTATGCTTGGCGTGCATGTCAAATATATTCCAATACTAGTTGTTCCCCGCGAATTCGCCCGCGTCATAGTTTTTTTGCGCAGATTTTTTTTTATAGAATAGAGTGACAAACGAGCACACAGACCACCTGATGGTAAGTTATTGCTGTGGCCCAAAGACATCTACATCTATCCTCGTTTGCGAATCAAAATGCAGATGCGTTGTCACCCGTGAGGACTAAGATGGAATGCCACTTTTCCAGTTAATAGGGTCTCCGGTTCTCTACATTCACCATATGAAACAAAGCAGTGTTAAGCTGCTATTTTACGCTGGTATTCTGTGAGAGTGTGGTTCTTCCCCGGTCGAGCCGACCCATTCGTGCTACAGCTATACTACTAATATAGCTGCAGCATGGCTCTACCACGTAAAAAAGAATCCTAAAATAACAGTAACCTAAATTACTTCTTATAACATCAGCTATCTGCCAGTGAAAGTCCAAACCAAATCAGTTCACAGATTTTTGCGTCATGTGTGTTCACGCCAAAATAGTTCGCAGATGACAGATTTTTTTAGACTTACTTAATTTTTATCGTTATATTTTAGCCAATTTACAAGATATTTTTATGAATTATAGCTTACGTGTTATTCTGATGTATGAACACTAAACTACATGCCCCGTAAACGATTTCAATTCAGGCCATAGCTTAAGGCTGGGGCCTTAACGAAGTTTACAAGATGGTAGGACTCTTTTTCTGTGTATCTGTCCATCTGGATGATACCACCCTCTTTAATATTTCTGCTGTCAAACAGCAAAGTGTGCACTACTGTATTCCACTCTAAATAGTACAGAGATCCAGCATAACTACATGCTGTGAGGCATTCCATCTTAGTACTCGAAGATGAAAACGCATCTCTTGCTTTCTTTGTTTGAAGTTGATTTCATGTGTCCTGCAGGAGTCACTCGCCATCAGGGCTGCATGTTTTTTTATACTTTGGTTTTATAAAAAATAAGCGGACAGTAATATAAAGTGGCGGCCTCTTGGATTGCATGGGAAATGTGCTGCCACACCATATGCTCTGCCAAACTTTCTGCATTGAAGTCTTTCATTGCAATTACAAACAAAATTTACTATTCTATTAAATCTAATTTATCTTCCTTTTAAATAAAAAATAATAATTAAATACAAAAGTAGAATACTGTCATACTGAATCGTTTGAACAACTTGCAGTGAAAATGTTTGTAATCTCTTACTTAATTCACTTTTTACATTCTCTGCAATCCATAATTGGTAATGAAACACTTTATGTAGGCGAAGTGTGAAAAAGAGTTATTCAGGAACCTGTATTCGTAATCAACATACACAATAATGCATTAAAATCCTAAAAAGGCACGAAAGCACGACATTTAAAATTTAATCAAATCAAGTAAAAAAACTATGCCGCTGCTTTTGCGAATACAAAACAAATTTAATTTGGCATGTATTTTAAATTACGAACATCGAAATGAAGTTATACATTTTTATACGTGGCAATAACGACCATGTAATGGCTGTGTAATAATATCTACGGGACGATATGATGTAGTCATATCATCCCGTGGGTGTCGTAAGAGGCGATAAAAAGGGCAGCAGCTTCTTCCAAATTACAAGTAAAAAAACCACGGTGTGCAAATCGTCTGCCAAGCGTAGCAAGTATGCCAAATATCCAACCTATGAGCCACTCTACAGGCGAGGTATTAATTCAGCAGCTGACTTTTAAAAAGAATTAAGCGAAGTAAGAAATTAAAAAAAGAACAGCCCACAGCTGAACAGCTCCCATAAAGGCGAAGAAAAATACTTAAATGCAGCTCGACCGGGACAGAACTACGCTCGCATAGAATACCAGCGTGCGATAGTCAATAAGGCAATCTATGGAAGAGGGCCATGTTAGCAGAGGAGTATATGGTGTTGCAACACACTGGGTTGTTACAGTTGGATGGGTGTCGTAAACCATCGAACGAAATGAGTTGATGAGTACTCTAGTACACCACACCACATTATCCGGCCACCACATGCCATAAAAGTCACACAGAAAAATTTCATCTGTTTTGCCTGACTTCTATGCATACTTTCAGTATATTGTCAACTTTATAAAAATGGCTATGTGCAGTTAAACCGTGAAAACGTGTAAAAACTATTAAAAACTAAGAAGGAAATCCATAGGTGTTATACACATTTAACAAGTAAAGAATAATTGCGTAATATTTTGTCGTTAATGATAATGTAGAACCACAACACAAAACGATAACTAAATGCTCTGTGGCGCATGGAGTTGCGACGCTGACGGCCGTAGATACTTATTTTTATTTATTTATTTTATATATTCTTTATTGCACTCCTTAATCTAAAAGAATATAAAGGGCGGACTTAATGCTTTGTGGCATTCTCTACCTGTCAACCCATGCCGTACGATACAAGTATTTTTATGGCCTATAAGTAATTGTTCTAGATTTGCATGTTTATCCTTGTGCATTTTATATGTGTAAATTGCTTACATATTGTAAGCAGTTTACACATATAAAATGCACAAACATAAAAGTTTTTTAATATTGAAATGGTCACTATAAGATGTTGTTAGGTTAACTAATTACGTAATAACTTAAGACAGAAGGACCCTTAAGTAGGGACTGAATAAATTAACCGACTTGGTACTACATGGATCTCACACCTTTTTACGGTAGAAGAACTGAGTTGCGAGACTTGGTTTTTTTACAAGTTATGTTTTTGATGGCATCTCATTTCTTTTTGTAGATAGTTATATCTAGGTACCTATTATTTAATTATATTATACATATCATAGGTACACTGATTCATTCACTGCGAATGTAACTTTGTAATCCTATATATTTAAATGGGATTACAAAGTTATTTATGCAAACCGAAATTGCAAAATATTTATTTTTTCCTTGATTTATATACAAAACAATAATTGTATTCCAAATTTGAAGCTTCTATATCTGCTAAAGTGCCTTAGAGTTTTGATGATCGGTCAGTACCAGTGAGTGACAAAATTAAGAAACTTTGACTAGTTATAACTCTTAAACGACTGGTTCAAATTTAATGAAATATACTGAGTTTATACAATGCCTACTTGGTTACTGGAAACTCAGGCTTCTAGTTTTATCCACAACGAAGTTATAGGGTTACGAAAATGGCCTGAACTGCTTCGAACTGCATTGTCTGATCCGGAGTACGGTGCCACTCACGCTCCAATCGCAGTTGCGATCTACAGCTTGCCGCCGTGTTTGGCACTATAGGTCAGCTGATTGGGACGGGATGCGGTCTTTTTTTGCATCCTACCCTTGGGGGCGGGTTTGCTTCTCGCCGGAAGATCCCAGCGTTGTTGCCGATTCTGTTGCTGATGTGGTACTTCAGGGTATGGAACTTTTTATTCCATCCTCTGTGGTGCCCATCGGAGGCAGATCCCAGCCATGGTTTGGTCGCTCCTGCAAAATAGCATCACGCTATAAGCAGGAGTGCTACCAGGCCTGGGCTGACGCATCAACGTCTCGGGATGTAAACACCAGCGCACTGAAAAAGAAGTATAATTCCGCCTCCAGGTCCTTCAAAAGCGTCATTGCCAAGGCAAGGTCTGAGCACATCGGCAGAATTGGCGAGAAGCTAGATCGCCTTCCTTCGGGAACCCGTGCATTCTGGTCTCTCGCCAAGGCTGTCCAAGGGAACTTCTGTCAGCCATCTCTACCATCTCTGCACAGAGAGGACGACTCACTGGCCCATGCCGCAAAGGAGAAAGCCGATCTGTTGAGCTCTCTTTTTGCGTCCAACTCGACTCTAGATGACGGGGGGTACACACCGCCAACCATCCCGCGATGTGAGTGCTCCATGCCGGATGTGCGATTTACACAGCGCTCGGTCCGCAAAGCACTCTTCTCCCTAAACGTCAGCAAGTCGAGTGGGCCCGATGGAGTCCCTCCCATTGTGCTAAAGACGTGTGCTCCGGAGTTGGCACCGGGTTTAACGCGTCTTTTCCGGTACTCCTACTCCCAAGGCGTAAACCCGAATTCATGGAAGACAGCTTTGGTGCACCCGATCCCTAAAAAAGGCGACCGCTCAGACCCGTCCAACTACAGGCCTATCGCCATCACCTCCTTGTTCTCCAAAATAATGGAAGCCATTATAAACTGCCAGCTCATGAGGTACCTTGAGGATCACCAGCTGATTAGTGACCGCCAGTACGGTTTTCGTAGGGGTCGATCAGCTGGTGACCTTCTAGTCTACTTAACTCATAGATGGGCAGAGGCAGTAGAGTCCAAGGGGGAGGCATTAGCCGTTAGTTTGGACGTAGCGAAGGCCTTTGATCGGGTCTGGCACAAAGCGCTTCTTTCGAAGCTTCCTTCCTATGGGCTTCCCGAGAAATTGAGCAAATGGATCACCAGTTTCCTTGCTGATCGGTGCATCAAGGTCGTAGTAGACGGTGCATGCTCTGATCTCAAGCCTATCAACGCTGGTGTTCCACAAGGCTGCGTGCTATCACCAACGCTGTTTCTCCTGCATATCAATGATATGTTGCTAACTGGTAGCATTCATTGCTATGCGGACGACAGCACTGGTGATGCCTTATATACCGGCCGTGCCAATATTTCTCGGGAAAACGTCGCCGAGTACCGGGACAAACTTGTGTCTGAAGTCGAGTCTTTGCTTAACAAAGTCTCGGATTGGGGCCGACTAAATCTAGTCCAGTTCAATCCCCAGAAGACACAAGTTTGCGCGTTTACCGCTAAAAAGAACCCCTTTGTCGTATCTCCTCAGTTTCAAGGCACTCCCCTTACTGCCTCAGTCAGTATCGGAATCCTTGGCGTCGACATATCGAATAGTGTGCAGTTTCGTGGTCACTTGGAAGGGAAGGCCAAATTGGCCTCTAAAAAGCTTGGCGTGCTCAGCAGAGCGAGACAGTATTTCATGCCGGCACATCGCTTGCAACTTTACAAAGCGCAAGTGCGCCCCCACATGGAATACTGTTCTCATCTCTGGGCCGGGGCATCCCAGTGCCAGCTCCTTCCACTTGACCGGATCCAGCGCAGAGCGGTTCGAATCGTCGACGACCGAGTTCTTTCTGATCGGCTCGATACACTGGCACTGCGTAGAGATGTTGCATCTCTTTGCGTATTTTATCGCATTTATCACGGGGAGTGCTCTGAGGAATTGTTCGGACTAATTCCAGCCGCTCAATTTCACCATCGCACATCGCGACAAAACTCGCGTTACCATCCATACCATCTGGATGATTGGCGGTCCACCACTGTGCGATTTAGAAGAAGTTTTCTCTCTCGCACGACTTCCTTGTGGAATCAATTACCACCAGCGAATTTTCCGGACCGATACGACTTAGGAACCTTCAAGAAAAGAGCTTACACCTTTCTAAAAGGTCGGCAACGCATCTGCGATTCCCCTGGTGTTGCGGTTGTTCATGGGCGGCGGTAGTCACTTACTGGTGAGCCGCATGCTCGTTTGTCCCCTATTCTATAAAAAAAAAAGAGAAAAGGATGGTACAGCCGTGCCGCTTTTCTGCTCGACTTGGCGGGGGCACTGCCGTGCCCCCAGACAGTGCCGGCCTGAGGCAAGTTTTAGGATTCAATTATGGCGCCCCCCTTACTTGCCCCTAATATATACCAGTTGTATGTGTACATGCAAGCATGCAACTGGGAAGATCTCGACAAAATCTTAAGTCTATGTCTAATTTTTTAATTGAAAACAGCCATGCTCGTGGTATTTTAGGCACTGCACTCCTTACGGTATCTATAGGTACCGTTGATGTAGAATGAAAAAACAAAATTAAAAAGGTATTAAGGTACATTTATTTAAATAAATCATAACAACAATAGACAATAAAACAAAATTAAGCCAACATTCATTTATGAGATCAATAAGAATAATCAACTTTAGAACTGGTACTTATACTTACTTACTTACTTACTTATCGTCACGCACAATCCCTGACGGGGTAGCCAGAGAGAACAGATCGCCAAGTGTCACGATCCTTACATACCTCTTTCGCTTTTTTCAGATTCATTATCTTTTTCATACATGCACGTCTAGGTATCCGAGTACTCTTGACCCTCCCCTCTTCGAGCAATTTGCTCACATGGTCTTCGAAAGTTAGTCTCGGTCTACCTCGACACCTTTTAATATTAACTTTCGCGCTATATATTTTCTTCACCATTCGGTCTTCACTCATTCTCTCAACGTGCCCAAACCATCTAAGCACGCCCTTATCAATTTTTGTGATAAGGTCATCTTTCAAACCTGCCATATTGCGAATCTCTTCGTTTCGCTTTCGGTCAGACATGGTGACGCCGCACATTTTACGAAGAGATCGCATCTCCACTGCATTCAACTTGCTTTTATGCTTCTTCTGGCATACCCAGGTTTCGCTGCCATATAAAAAAGTCGGTACCAACACTGCGTTATGTATTGCAAGGCGTGCACTCTTCACTACGCCTTGCCTTTTGACTAACGCAGTCAGGGCACCATTGACTTTGTTCCCGGCAGCGACACGCCTGTCCACATCTAAATCACATCTTCCATCCCGGCTAAAAGCACTCCCCAAGTATACAATTTCATTTACCTGTTCTAGACATTCCTGATTTACCCATATTTCACACTTCGTTCTCTCTTCGTCCCTTTCAAATACCAGAACCTTAGTTTTATTAGCATTCAAGATGAGACCTTTAATTTCACATTCCTCTTTCATACACGTGACTAATGCCTGCAGTTCTGCCTCTGATGGTGCAATAAGCACTGCATCATCAGCATACAACAGACAGTTTACTTTAATGTCACCCAATTTCACACCCAAACAGCTATCTTTCAGCTTCTGTAAACAGCTGTCGAGATACAGTATGAACAGCCAGGAAGACATGACACAACCCTGTTTTACGCCCGTTTGGACGCTAAACATGGGTGACAGGTCATGCCCTACCCGCACACAGGCTTTACAGTCACAGTAAAGTGACTGCACAGCCCTTAGCAATCGACCATCCACACCATACCCCGGCAACAGTTCCCACATTTTCTTCCTTACAACCTTATCAAATGCTTTCTCAAGATCCACAAAAGCACAGAAAATCCTCTGGTTAGCAGCCAGAAGCTTTTCCTTGATCATGCGGAGAGAAAACATTTGATCCGTGCATCCTCTTCCAGGTCTAAATCCGCATTGTGCCTCCCATAGAAATTTTTCCGATTTCTCTTGCATCCTACGTGTCAAAACCTTCGAGTAAACTTTACTTGCTAAACTGGTCAAGCTGATCGCCCGATAGCACCCGCAGTCAAAATGTGAACCTTTACCTTTATATAAAGGCACAATGACTGCGGATCGCCAATCATCCGGGACATCCCCCGTCCGCCAGCACAAATTGCACAGCAGATGAAAGCTGTCCCAGACGCGAGGCCCACCATACTTGACCATTTCAGCAGTAACTCTGTCTAGTCCCGCAGCCTTACCACATTTCAAACTTCGAATCGCACGTTCAATCTCTTTCATACTGATGACCTCAGTGTCATCGAGGTCCGGGTCTGGCGTACCAGTCTCGGCGTCATCCCCGGATCCCTCACTAAGATCATCACACGCATACATTTCTCTATAAAATTCGCTCCATCGCTGCATGACGTCCGATTTTTCTGAGAGGACGTCATTAGTTCTCGAAAGCACTTTGTTCATTCTTAAGGCCGTCGCACCACTTTGGGTCCTTCCAACCTCTTTCCAGAAGAGTTTGGAGTTCTCCTTAAAGTTGTGCGACAACCTTTCGTCCGCTTCCATTCTACACCTTTCACGCACTTCCTCAATCAATGCTTTCGTGTGAACTTTCTGCAGCTTATATCTTTCTTTCATCTTCTCTCTCATATCCTTATCATTACTAGAGGCCAAGTAGTCTAACCATGCTTTCTTCTTCTTCTTTACAGCTTCTTTTACTTCATCATTCCACCATGCATCTCTTCTTTTACTACTGCCTCTTTTAATCGTTCCACACACTTCTTCCGCTGCACTTACCATTCCATCCCTAAGGTTCTGCCATGTTCTTTCAACACATTCTTTTCTGCCATCGATGTTGTCAAGCTTTTCGGCTACCCTCGCATGATATTTGTCCCTAGTATCCGCTTCCTGAAGCTTCCAGCTTCGGATGCGACAGACCGACTGTGGTTCTGTTACTGCCGTCCGGTAGCGCCAACCCGCGAACAGACCCCTAAATCTAGTAATCACTAGATAGTGATCCGTTCCCAGGTCAGCACCCCTGAACACTCGCGTATCCATCACCTGTTTTCGCAGTCGGTCATCCACCAGGAACAAATCGATCATACTTCTCTCATTCTTACTTTCTCTAGTATACATATGGATTTTCTTGTGATTAAACATAGTGTTTGTCACAAGAAGACCCTTTTCCTTGCATACCGCCAGTATAAGCTTGCCAGCATCATTAACCCTTTTATCGCCAAACTTTCCAAGCACCGACTCGTACCCTGGTCGAGCGGTACCAACCCATCCATTCAAATCACCACATACAACAATTCTTTCGTTTCCCCTAGCCAAATCTAGAACTTCTCTTACATTCTCCCAAAACTCCTCCAGCTCAGCCCTGGACGACGAAGCTACCGGCGCATAAACAGCCAAAAGGAATAACTTCGTCAGTCCCAATTTAAAGCGAACCCAGAGAAGTCTTGAGTTCACAACCTTATATTCAGTCATAACATCGACCAACCGAGACGACAGCAGCACCCCCACTCCCTGGCGGGCGCTCTCGCTCTCCGGGACTCCGGACCATAGAGCTAACGCCCCGCCAGGGAGCTCTTCAGTACCACTGCCCTTCCGTTTGGTCTCCGACATACACACGACATCTAATTCTCTTTCTTTCATTATTTCGATCAACTCATTCGTCTTATCTCTCATGCCTCCTCTAACATTCCACGTGCCAACTCTGCACTCTGTCCTCCACCTTCCGCCGTGTCGGGCTGTGCGTGACGGGTGGCGGTCCCCATCGCCGCTTTGCGCGCTGCATTCCACACCAACGGGGACGAGCTGGTGTGCGTGGCCTTGGGGGGACGCCCTAACCCTCGTTGGCATGGGTATGGGCGCAGCTAAGTAGAATTGCAGCCCTGAAAAGGGCTGGCAGGGGTCGCGACGAGCACGCTTCTACAGTGACAGTGGTACTTATACGATATGTTATATGTTTACTAATTAATGTAACAGTGCTTATAAAAACAAACTCTTCAGGTTTAGCCTACTCGCTCCTAATAATAATATAATTAACCCATTGAATGTCGGAAAAATTATAACAATAGCATAACAATAGCAATTAAAAACCTGTATGTCCTTAAAACACTGAATGGGTTAATAATAAACAAATTTTGAACCGCCTTGTTATATGCGACGAAAAATAGATTCCGTTTGACAATTGTAAGTACTCAGCAAGTTGCTTGGATCCTGATTCAGCACCTAAATAATGCCCTAAGCGAAAACTTACACCTAGAAAAGTTATGGTCGCTCTTTGTTGGTCTAGCGCCGGTGTGAATCATCACAGCTTCTTACCAAACAGGCAGGGCCTGATTTACCCATAGGCTAACCAGGCTGGAGCCTAGGGCTCAAGGTTCGAGGGGGCGCTGCGCTTGCCTTTGCAAGCACACACTTATGTTCAGAATAAAATTTCATATAATATTATCAATAAATGATATAAATATTTTAATTGTTGCTCGTTGTTCATTTCTGGTATAAAACAAATAAGCAGATTTAAAAAATAAGACTGAAATGATGATACAAAGATATAAACTGTTCAAGCTCTCTTCTCGACCTCTAATTTTATTAAGGTGTTTTGCCAAGGCTGTCCATGACAACTTCTGTTAGCCATGTGTTCCATCTCTGCACAGGAAGAACGACTCACTGGCCCGTGCCGTAAAGGAGACAATCGATCTTTTAAGTTCTCTTTTTGAGTCCAACTCGACTTTCAATGATTGGGGATACACACCGCCGAACATCCAGCGGTGTGATTGTTCCATGCTGGATGTGCAGTTTACACAGCTTTTAGTGTGAAAAGCATTCCTCTCCCTAGACGTCAACAAGTTGAGTGAGCCTGATGGAGTCCCTCCTATTGTGCTGAAGAGGAGTGCTCTGGAGTAAGCAACGGTTATAACGCGTCTTTTCCGGTACTGCTACACCTTAGATTAAGTTAATCCTGAACGAATGGAAGCCAGATTTAGTGCACCCAATCCCTAAACAGTCAACCGATCAGATACGTCCAACTACAGGCTTATCGCCATCGCCTCCTTCTTCTCCAAAGTAATTGAATCCATTACAAACTGCTAGCCGCCAATGCGGTCGATAATCAGCTGGTTTTAGTTCTTATCTTCTAATTTACCTAACTCTACACTGTTTCTGCATATCAATTATATGTTGCTGTTACTTGTTGTACCACTGGTGATGAATTTAATTTTACACCGGCCGTGCTATTATTTTTCGGGACACGTCATCTAGTATCGGAACAAACTTTTGGCTGAAGTCCAGTCTTTATAAACAAAATCTCGGATTGGAGACGACTCTAGTCCAGTTTAAGCTTCAGAAGTCACAGGTTTGCTAAGTTACCACTAAAATGAACCCCTTCGTCGTATCTCCTCAATTTCTCAATCTCAGCCGGCATCGAAATCATCGGCATCGACATATCGAATTACGTACAGTTTGCGGTCACTTGGTAGGGAAGGCTAAATAGGCCTCTAAAAAGCTTGGCGCTCAGCAGAACGGGACAGTATATTCTGCCGGCAACTGTTTGCAATTTTACAAGGCGCAAGTTTAGTCTCACAGGGTGTAGTGTTTTCATTTCTGGACCGGGGCAACCCAGTGCCAGCTACTTCTTTTTGACCGAATCCAGCAAATAGTGGATCGAATCGTTGACCACCAAGTTCTTTCTGATCGGCTCAATTCACTGGCGCTGCGAAGAAATGTTGCATACCATTGAATTTTCTACCGCATTTTCTACGGGAAGTACTTAGAAAAATTGTTTAGATTTATTCCTGCTGATAAATTCCACGTACCAACCACACCATCTTAATGCTTGGCGGTACACCATAACTGTGCAAATTACTAGAAGTTTTCTTCCTCGCAAGACTTTGTGGAATCATAGATGATTAGTGATAGTGGTAGTACCACTGGCGATGTTTACCGGACCGATACAACTTTCGAGACCTTCAAGCAACGAGCGTACTCCTTTTAAAAAGATCAGCAACGCACCTGCAATTTCACTGGTGTTGCAGTTATTTATGGGCGATGGTCGACACTTACTATCAGGAAAATTTTATTTAATGTGGGTGAAACCACGGGGTGAAAAGCTAGTAAAATATAAAAATCTCGTAAATATATTCTAACTGGGCAGGCACAGACAGAACAGGCCATATTCTTAGTTAGCCTAGGGCTGTCAGAACTCCAAATCAGACACTGCAAGCAGGATGAGCATTACTGCAGATGTGTACTGTGAATAACTGAACACAATGATGGATAAGTTCATACGTCTCCAACCAGCTTTGGTCAATCACTCGTCCCCACTGCTCCTGTACGGCAACGCGCGACTGCATACTGCACAACAAATGGTCTTGAAGTTACAAGAGCTAGGTTGGAAGCTCACGTCATCCGCCTTACTCACCAGACCTTGCGCCTACAGACTTCTACTTTATCCAGAATTTAAATAACTTTTTGGCGGGAATAAAATGCAATACCCTAGAGGCAGTACAAAATACCTTTGAAGAATTTGTTGCCTCCCCCGTCCAGCAGATTTTTTCAAGAAGGGCATTAATAAACTGCTACTGCATTAGCAAAGATGAATCGATTGCATGTGTGATAACTTTGATTAATAGAAATAAAAAATATAGAGAAATATTTACGTTAACTTATTTCATAAAAAACGGCAATTTTATAGGTAAAGACCTAATATTAGGTAACGTATCTTGCCAATTATTTAATACTAAGAACTGAACGACTGCTTTCGGGTGACCTTTATCGATATGTAAAAACTTTTTCAAATACATCATTTTTCTTGAAGGTCCAATCCCGAAATATCGCAATTAAGATCATGCGTTCATTTTTCCTCCAACTTTGAGCATACTTTCTTAAAACTTTCATCGGTCTTATTCAAATCATAGAGGAAACTCTCTATTCTATTCTATAAACGCCAAGTCTCATTGATTGTAAATAGTCGCGGTACTTTTTTTATTTGCATTTCATCAAAGAATAGAAAAAAAATTGACCAGGTTCAAAATAACAATTCCTTGGAATTGAATAAAAAATCGGTTTAAACAATATGGCACCGAATTGCCCCATGGCAACATGCATTTATATCATCAGCAGGACAACTTTTGGTACTCATGCGCCGTTTCTTCCTGGGCTATAAGAACATTTTTTTCTTTTTTGGTTCGCGGATTCTTTCAAACTCCGAGCTTATTTCAGCTTTTTGAGCTATATCTTTAGCTGCAATGAGAGCCTTTGTTAATTCTTTGTCTCTAGGTATATTATTTTTTGTGCATTAGTTTTGTAGAATCTGATAAATCTATGCGCTCTGCTTGCATGCATGTGCTGACAAGATTAACGTGGAATGAAACGTCGTACCAAATGACTAAAGAGAGCAAAAACTCGAACTTCTTAAAATTGGCTTCAAGTGATTTAGCTTCCAAACTTCCCGTGGGATCAGTTGTGACGATAATCTTCTTCCAAGGCACTATTTACTTCGGCGTACTGAAGCGTCTACTATTGCACCATGTTCGACACACCTTCTTTAAAGCTAAGCTCTTCACATGTTTTGAAATAACTTCCCATCTTTTTGTGGAGTTTGTAAAAAATAAAAAAGCGCTGAAGAATGCCGCGCTCGTCTCAACAAATAAGACCATACGCACATATACTGACTAGCTACACGTTCGAAACCAAAATATTGAAAAGCGAGGAAATTTCCATCAATAAATTCAGCACATGTGCAAAGAAACGGAACTGAGACTAAGCTTCTAAGAAGCGTGCAAAATTGTTACCTAAATAAGCTAAAAGATTGTATTTTTCTATTCTGTAGGTAGCTATGCTATTATAAAAAAAATGCCTAAGGCGCCTCCTGGGACTTGGCGCCTGGAGCGGCCGCTCCGTTCGCCCTATGGTAGGGCCGGCCCAGCCCCAGATAGAAATATTTTAGTCATTTTGAGTAAGATGTTATAAAAAATTAAATTTCGAATTCTTTGAATTTTTCTCATTCAAATTATTTACCAAGTGAAATACGCTTATACGTTAGTATGCTTCAGCATGCATTGAGTAACACGTTTTACTTTTGTTTCCAATCTCCATATTGTGTATGAAGAGAAAAGAGATAGAGAATATTAAAGTCCAGTTGATGGATACAGACTGTATAGAATACAATCTACATTCATCGACTTCCTGCATAAAATCAAGCTAAGATGGAAAATCTCCCGAAAACCGGCGACGACGACATTATGTTATATTCTATACTACATCTTCTGACACCTTAGAGTACTAAGTTCGTTTAAATTGATATTAAATAATGGTTTACGGTTATATTCACTTACCATAAGACACGCAACAGCATTATGCTGCAATTTTACATTAATATGATGTGAAAGCATGGTCTTTCCCCGTTCGTTCGGATCGACTGTACGTGCTGCAGCAATAGTACACTGCGGAGTGGCTCTGAATATAAAATGATAAATGGGAACGGTCATCGGCATATATACTCACCATCTTTCATTCCTTTCGCGGCAGTTTCAACAAGGTATATATATATATACATATATATATATATATATATATATATATATATATACTAGCTGACCAGGCAGACGTTGTTCTGCCCTTTCCGAACAACTATTTGCTTTCCCAAAAAAAACTCCTGAAATTAACAATAAAAAAATTGAGGGGCACTTATCGGGATAAAAACTATTCTATCTCTCAAGTTGGACCAAACTGCACACAGTCTGCAATTTTTTTTTTGAAATCGGTTCTATCTGTTGAATACTTACAGCAACACGTGGTGATTATACTACTAAATTGTAGCTTATATTAAACGTTTGTATTTTTAACATAGCGCCATCTAATATATATTTACTCAATCCAGTCAACAGACAGATATCGTCATCTGACAGAATCGTTTGGACCTAACAGATAATAATTGTGACTGTCAAATAATAGACAAATAATTTTCAATAAAATAACATTGTATTGCTACTATAAATTGAGATGTAAGCTATCCTATCTTTTAAGTTGGACCAAACTGCACATTGACCAAAAATTTCATTGAAATCAGTTCAGTAGTTTAGGAGTCCATCGCGGACAAACAACGTGACATGTACTTTTTATATATAAAGATATATATATATATATATATATATATATATATATATATATATATATATATATATATATATCTCTCTCTCTTTTATTAAAACCCTATATATTTTATTAAAATAAAATCCTTAATATTACAATAAAAACGTAGTAGGGTGGATGCCCCTATTACCAGCCTTTTAGTGCCAATTTCAACTTTGACAATTCCTGCTATTTTAATTAGGGCGCAATATTTTATACATTTGCTTTAATTGATAGGTTATTTATCTAAAAATATAATAAACATTTATTTACAATCCTATTGTTTCCTGAACAATTTTAAAAACGAAGATAAGCAAAAAAAGGAGTTATGGCTCAAATGCCAGCCACCCTGTACCGAATGGGGTCCTTTTATGTACTTAATGCCAGCATAGCATAGGGTTGTGCCTTTTGAGTTTTTGGTAAGTACCTATTGTAGGTAAGTTTTAGAGGTAAAGTAATAAATTCGTAACAACTTTTAATTTTGAATCTGCATGTGACAAGCATGGGATATGTATTAAGTCAGACGACAACATTATTTTATTTTAATGTTTTACTATTTAACTTACTGTGTTTTAGTTTAAAGCAGTTCAATAAATTAAAGCAAATTATGATAAAATATTATGTAGTATATCGATTTCTAATAATTTAATCATCAAATACACAATAATTAAGTCCACTATGGAACATCCTCCTCCATAGACTGTCGCAAAGCCTGGTCCTAAGCCACTTTCCTTGTCATGAGTTTTTCATTTATGTTCTAAGTTGTAATTGGTATTACTAAGTTATAGTTTTTGCTTATATATACTATATTTATTGCTTGTTTTTTCTTCTTACTCAAAAAGTAATTGAATACATAATGTTCTTTGTAAACACCGAATGTCAGATAGAAAAGCTAGTACATCTTTTGCTAAACTTTAAAATCTAAAACCAATTTTAAAACAGACGAATTGATCATAACTCCCTCAACTATAAAATAAGTTATAATCTAATTAATGGTTATAATTCCAATTTATGACAGCCCTGATTTATAATACGTGGCTGAAATTAGGTACTTCTTATTAGGTACGTCAAACCAAATAACAGCCGGGCGGCTGACATTATGCACTCCATACATTTCGTGTACCTAATTACAGCCACATTAATTTCCACTAAAAGAAAATAAATAACTTGTAAATTTTAACAAAAATAACTGCATTACTATGTCTGTAGTCATATTCATACAAATCAAAAAGCCTATATATGAGATAATGTGAAGTAAGCATAATTTTATCGAGATCATTACTTGTCAAGAAATTAGGAAATTGAGCGTTTTTCGTCGCATACGTGTTTTGATTTTTAATTTAACACTGTTAGTTTTAAAACTGTGATGATTTGAAATATACTTTCCTCTTGTTACGAAGAATTTTTTAAGTGACAATATTTGTAGTTAAGACTACTAGAAATCTTATTTACGAAGTAAAAAGGCGAAAAGGCTGGAATTAGGGGCATGGCTGGTATTAGGGGCATTCACCCTAATATAAAATATGACCATGCAGTTGTTAACTAATAAAACTAAAAGCAATAATTATCAAACAGTCATACTCCCGCGGCATTGTGCGAATAACGCTGGGTGCATTCCCTCGCTAAATGGTTTTCTTAGACTTTTCGCGAATAAAGAACCAGCGGTCTTGACTTGTTCTTATATCTTGGTCCAGTCGCGGATTTAATTTCTATTGAAACTTAAATACGCGTGCACTTGACACGTCAATAATCTCTACAGCCAATGGCACAAATATAATCATCTCTCAAAGACTCATATTTGCGCAATTTAGTCAGTTCAGTCGCCTCCAATGTTACACTGGCTTAAAATAAGATATCTCTGAGATGAGAGGCTGCCAAATTGTTTACGCACGTCCCCCCACACTAGGTTTGTGCCTCTCTCCTCTAATGATAAAATTATTTTTTTCTTTAAAATATCAAATATGTAAATAAAAACATAAAATATAATATGCCTATCCAAAATATTTCATCAATTTTAATCGAAGAATTACAAATTAATAGACGAAGCGGTCCGACAGCGAAAAATCGGATAAAAAATTACAAAATTAGTGACGTACTTGTGCCTACATTATGTTTAATCAATAGTAGTAGTAGCAGTATCAATTTGTGTATCATAATAAACACACGTATATCGGGCTCCTGAAGTTTTATTGATACTCTCCAATTAGTACGCAACCATACGTGTACAGTGGTGACCCCGATCTCAAGTTACGCGAACACGTTCGAGAATCAAAGTGCGTTTCACTAAGCTGACAAAGAAAAGAAGAACCACAATGACTTCGCAGCAAGACGGCCAAAATAAAGCAAGTACTAGCGGGTCAGCAGAAGTAGCAGTTGTTAGTGTTTCCTCGAGAATACCCGAATTTTGGGCCGATCAGCCGCGGCTCTGGTTCATCCAGTGCGAAGCTGTCCTTGCACCGCAGAAGATGAGCGATGAAGCAAGATACAACATGGTAGTCACTAAATTGGGGAAGGATGTAATCCAGCAAGTCAGCGACATTCTTATCAAGCCGCCCGAGGGAAGGAAATTCGATACTTTGAAAGAGCGATTGTTAAAGGTCTACGAAGAGTCCGAGATTCGACAGTTTCAAAAACTTTTGAGTGAGATGGAGTTGGGAGATCAAAAACCCTCTCAACTCCTTAGGCGGATGAGGGAATTGGCTCGAGAAAAGATACCCGACGAAACACTTCGGATAATGTGGCAGGGTCATCTGCCGGCGTCTGTGAGAAGTGTATTAGCAGTGTGTGAAGTAAAAGACCTGGAGCATTTATCAGCAATCGCGGACAAGGTTGTGGAGACTGCGCGACCCTTACAAGTGACAGAAGTGCAAGCTACACAAAGTAGTACGAACACAGAGACTGCGTTAATTCTGGCGGAGATTGCCAAATTAAGTCTAAAAATTAGGGATTTGGAGAGAGATAGACATCGTGATTATCGTAGAAATAATTATCAATATCGCTCCAGACCGCGATCTAACTCACGCGGCCGTACTCGTAATACGACACGGCGCTCACCTGATAGTCCGGACTGGCTGTGTAGTTATCATTATAAATATCACCATAGAGCTACGAAATGTGTAGAACCGTGCGCCTGGCCTAAAACAGACAAGAAGGAAAACTAGATCTGGTGCAATCGCAGGTGGAGATTTGCACCATAGCTCCTGTTCCCCGATTATGTATCACGGACAATAGCAGTGGACTCCGATTTTTAGTGGACACTGGTGCGAACATTTCAGTGCTGCCGGTGAATAAAAATCGCGTATCAAGTGCAAAATGTGAAGACTATAAGCTGTACGCTGCGAACGGGAGTGAAATTAAGACTTTTGGTGTGAAAACATTGGACTTAGACCTTAAGTTACGACGACCATTGCGTTGGTCATTTGTGGTGGCAGACGTCAAGCAACCAATACTCGGTGCTGATTTCTTAGCCCATTATAAACTATTAGTGGATGTGAACAATAAAAAACTTATCGACTCAGTGACTAGTCTAAAAACTATTGCGTCTGTGACTGTGCAAAATGAACCGTCCGTGAGAACAATTGACTGTATGAATGAATATAGCGATATATTAGGCGAATTCCCCAACGTAACGAAGCCAATGTGTTTTAAGGAGCTTCCTTGTCACTCGGTGGTACATCGTATAGAGACTTCGGGCCCCGCTGTATTCGCACGTCCAAGGCCTTTACCACCCGATAAATACTATAAGGTTAAAGCTGAGTTCCAACGCATGCAAGAGATGGGAATATGTAGACCCTCTAAGAGCAACTGGGCGAGTCCTCTTCATGTCGTTACGAAAAAGAACGGCGAGCTAAGACCGTGCGGCGATTATCGAGCATTGAACGCGATCAGCAAGCCGGATCGATATCCGATACCGCGCATCCAAGATTGTAGTTATTTATTGCACGGGAAAAGTATATTTACGAAAATTGATATTCAACGGGCCTACCATAACATTCCTATACATAAGGACGACATTCCGAAGACGGCTATAACAACGCCATTCGGTTTGTTTGAATTTTTACGCCTTGGTTTCGGGTTCCGTACGGCGGCGCAAACATTTCAACGTTTCATGCAAGACGAAGTGTTACGGAATCTTAACTTTGTATTTATATATATTGACGACGTTATTATAGCGTCATCAACGAAAAATGAGCATAGGCAACACATAAGAGAGGTATTACAGAGATTGGATAAATATGGTATTACAATAAATTTAGCAAAGTGCGAATTTGGCAAGACTGAAATAGATTTCTTGGGATTCCGGATGTCAAGGGAAGGCATGAAGCCATTGGACGATCAAGTCAAGGTCATTTCTGATTATCCAAGGCCAAAGACAGTGGAAGAACTTCGTCGTTTTCTCGGAATGATCAACTTTTATAGAAGACATTTACCGAAGGCCGCCGGAATCCAAGCGAAATTAAACGTATTTCTCCATAATTGTAAAAAGAAAGACAAGAGTTCGATTCCATGGACGGATGAAAGTATTGAGGCGTTTGAACAGTGTAAACAAAGCCTTAAAAGCGCAGTTACACTGTCATTCCCGTCACCGGATGCACCGATTGCTCTCATGACGGACTGCTCCAGCACATGTGCAGGTGCTGTGTTGCAGCAAAAAGAAGGCCAGGCATGGAAACCATTAGGATTTTTTTCATCGAAATTGAGTGAAACACAACAACGTTACTCAACGTATGATAGAGAGTTGTTGGCTATTTATATTGCTATTAAGCATTTTCGACCTTTTATTGAAGGCAGACCTTTTATAGTATACACCGATCACAAACCAATAGTTTACTCGTTACGTAAAAACACAATTAGTAAAAATGACACACCACGCAGAATACGGCAACTTGACTTCATAATGCAATTTTGTACAGAAATAAGGCATATTTCAGGTTTGGAAAATACTGTTGCTGACTGTTTATCAAGAATATCAGAAATTGACATGCCATCACCGCTAGATTATGAAAAGTTAGCCGAAGCACAGAATAATGATTTTGAGCTGCATAATCTAATGAAATCAAAGTCATTATCTTTTAAGAAAATATTAGTGCCAAATTGTAACAAAGCAATTCATTGCGATGTGTCGTTGAACCGAGCACGTCCATATTTGCCTAAGGAATTTCGCGTATCAGCTTTCAACGCGGTGCACGGAATTAGTCACCCGGGCACGCGTGCAACGAGAAAAATGATGCAAGATAGATATATATGGCATGGCATGAAAAAAGACGTGACTGAATGGGTCAAAGGTTGTGTAGGCTGCCAAAAATCAAAAATACAAAGACATACGATGTCACCCCATGGACATTTTGTAAATAGCGACCGATTTGATCATCTACATATGGATATAGTGGGACCACTTACATATTGTCAAGGCCATCGATATGTTGTGACAATGGTGGATAGGAAAACTGGATGGCCGGAAGCCTACCCAGTCAAGGATATCACAGCCGAGACAGTAGCGGATATCATGTACTCTGGGTGGATATCACGATTCGGATGTCCTTTAAATTTAACTACAGATCAAGGCCCTACTTTCTTATCGCAGTTGTTTAGGCACTTAGCCAAGAGGATGGGTATCAGAAAATTTAGAACAACGGCTTATCACCCCCAGTCGAATGGCATCGTGGAGAGATGGCATCGATCCTTGAAGGCTGCGCTTATGTGCAGAGGCAACACTGACCAGTGGGTTTCGGAGTTACCAACAGTCTTATTGGGATTAAGAGCATGTCTGAGAGACGATACGCAAACCAGCGCTGCAGAGATGGTATTAGGAGAAGCACTACGATTGCCTGGAGATTTTTTTCAGCCGCTAAGGCTAGAAACCTCCGACAATATTTTGTTTGTGCAAGAGCTGCGTAGAAAAATATCGCATTTGGCTTCCGTTCCAAGAAAAGAGTTACATCAAGGAAAAATTTTCATACACCCTGACTTAAAGGACTGCACACATGTATTTGTACGGGTTGACAAGGTGTCCAAACCACTTACTCAACCATACATGGGTCCCTTCAAAGTAATTAACAAGACAGAAAAATATTTTAAAATTATGCAATCGGATACGCCGAAAGTTGTAAGCATCGATCGGCTAAAGCCAGCGTATACGATCATATCACAAGAATGCACAGATGCTCCTAATAAGGGAACTCCGAACGTAAGCAGTAATAGCAAGGTGTCGAGATTCGGACGAGTAATTAAACCTGTTGTTCGTTTCGCTGTGTAAATACGTGTGTGTGACAGTCAATTAACTGCTAAGATGGGTACACATCAGAGCAAAAAAGTTGAAGAGGTGATCATCGCGCAGAACGGCGCCGGGAATAGCGCCGCCACGGCGCAGAGCGAAACTCACTTACCGGTGCATGTGCGGCAGGAGACATACCTCCTCATAATAATTACATGCATCCTGCTGGCCATACTGTACGTAGTGTGGCGCTACTGTAAGACGGGGTACGCCAGGTACCTGCGGCGGGAGCTGATGGAGCTGCCGCGGCTGGAGCAGCGCACGGGCGGCGCGGGGGAGCCGGGCTGCGACAGCCGCCCCCCACAGCACGTTATAGTGTAGTAATAAAGTGATAGTGTGGTAAAAGTAAAAAAAGAATAGTGCGTCCTACGGCATTATAGATAGTAATATTTTTCATGTAACTATTTTTTTTTCTTTCTTCTACATTTGTTTTTTTTATAAAGGGGATAGAATAAATACATTTAATTTTATAGCATATAGCTATTATTTTTATAAAGGGGGGTGTACTGTGCCTACATTATGTTTAATCAATAGTAGTAGTAGCAGTATCAATTTGTGTATCATAATAAACACACGTATATCGGGCTCCTGAAGTTTTATTGATACTCTCCAATTAGTACGCAACCATACGTGTACATACTATTGTATCGAGTATCAGAGATCGTAATACGTGAGAATCGTCATCTCAGGTCTACACCTTTATCGTGTTGAGACACTGAGGTGTGAGATTGTTTATTACAGAGACCACGCCGTGCGCGTCCACATTTCATATTGAGATTATATCGCGTACACCCGACTATATAGCACTGACCATCCGTAGTGCTGCTCGTTACGTTTGTAGAACTTTAATATATCGTATTAACTGCACGGCTGTGATAAGAAATTGTGCCAACTTCTAGTGTGATATTTACACTGAATTAATAACTGCAGTGCCATTTTTTGTGTAAATTTGTGATTGAAATTTCGAAGATGAACGGTAAGTTTTTGTCTTTATTTAGGCTAATATTATTATCAAAATAAATATATTTTTATTAGCACATAATTTATATTAAATCTATTATTTCTGTTTCATTATTATAAGCTTAAAATTTATTCTTTAAATTAAAAATTATTTTAAACGCCACTTGCACTTTTAAAAATCTAACTTTATAAAATATATTTAAAAAACAGAAAAATATTTAAATAGATAGAAATTCCTTAACACATTACATACCTAGAATTTAACCAAGTATGTAGGTATATATGTAAAAAATTTATTATCCTTGACTACACCAGTATGGAGATACATAATAATCTAAATGAAGAAAATACTGATTGTAAACAAAGCCGTCCTAATACGGCCAACCCGTCTGGCCACATAGGGATATTCCACAATGCGTCATATAAATAATTATCCAATTAAGTCTATGGCATGTTAATGTACTCTAGAATTAATTTATTTCCTTTGAACTATAGTTATAAGATAAATACTTTGTTCTTATTTACGTTGCAACCTGAATGTTTTAAACCTTTATCAAACTTACTTAATATTTCTTTCTAAATTCTTCTTCTTTTGCCCCTAAAATTTCATTGCTGAATGTGGGTGTTTTCCGTTATAGAGGGAGAATTTGTCTTGAATGCCAAGCTTTTCGTCTGGAAATTTCATTTTCATTGATAAGTGGTAATGACCGCTGTGGATCAGCGGTTTAGTGCTTGCCAAAATTTATACGCGAAGATCCCCAACATCTAAACATAAAATTGCAATTAATGTTTTAAATGGTGCTGGCGAAGATCGAACCCGGGATCATCATTATGATGATGATAATGATCCCGGGTTCGATCTTCGCAAACACAATTTAAAACCTTAATTGCAATTTTATAAGCGTATTTACTACTTACTCGACCATGAAGGTAAACATCAGCCTGTCTAAGGATTAACATATTTCGAGTACATTATATGAAGTCTGCCAACATGTAGTGGAGCATCGCAGTGGACTAATTTCCATAACCCTCAAAGAAATGGGAAGAGAATGTGTTTAAGCTGTTACTTTAATGTGTGTTTGATACATTTTTTTCGGTAGTTTACTTAGGTAGTAGTTTTTATAACATATTTATTTCTTAGAAATAAAACTATTTCGAGGACATATGAAGTCCAATGCCCTGAAACAGCGCGGCGAACTTATCGCACCATAACCTTCTCTGAATGAAAGACGTGTTCTCACTGTAACGATTGGCTGTATTTTATGTCATTTAACAATCCGGAGATAATGTAGTATATAACATCACCTCGCAATTTAAAAACAGGATGTTTGAGCTATAGAATCTCACAAAATAACAGTTAAAACATGTACCCGAAAACCATTCCCTGCTCAGAAATATTTTTATTTATCCAACTGCAATAATAAGATATTCGGAATTGGAATGTCACTAAACAATAAAATCAGTTGATCATTTTAGAAAATAATTGCAAAGAAATCTTAATATCACTATTAAAATCACTTTATTCTTTATTTAAATGTTTTTGTAATAGCGTGTTATTTTTTTAAATATTTACAAAAATCGATTTAAGAAACCAGTCTTTAGTAATAATTACATTGGCGTAATTTAAAAAAAAGTGCATTAATAAACAATACTCTTATTTCTCTTGAGAACTATACTTTGTTCCCGCACTAAGGGCGATGTTGCAACTTGAAAGCGCATATGAAAGCATTGCCATGTGAACGCAATGTGTACACGGCTTGCATTAACGGTCATTTGATTTTTTACGATTGAATATTACTTTTTTATTTAATATAGATTATTAACGAAAGGTTCTCGAGTGGCAGCCACGTACTGGCAAGCGCAATGTTGGGCGAGCCCTCACTAAATGGAGACAACCTGATGAAACACGCAGATAGTCGATGGATGCAGGTGACTCAGGACCACACATAGCATTTTTGTGTGGGGCACCCCACACACAAGTGCCACAAGGCGCTGAGGCCGCGGGTTTGAATTCAGCACGAACCAGGGGTTTGTATGGCCTACAAATAATTGTTTCAGGTCTGGATATTTGTCCTACTACAATTCATCTATATTAACCGCCTCCACCGCAAAGGAGAAAATCCTAATGTGGGGAATGTTTTTAAAGATAGAAAAAACAATAGTTATGGCTCTTATTTTTTTGCGAGATAAATAAATTTTCAGTGTCGATCGCCTTTTATCATAGCAAAATACTTTGACTGATCTTTATGCATTCTCATTGAAAATATGATATTTAATCAACTCAACACTAGTACATAATTACTTAACATTTGACCTTAAATATTATAGTGACAATGTTCTATCAAATTTAAATAAAGGTATGACTTTACTATGTTTCATTAAATGAGGAAGTACACTCGTTCTATACTAGTATTAAAATAATAACTAGTTGATGTGCAAATGTATCTGGTTGTTATATACGCAATAACTCAATCGGAAATCGCCTATAGATTGGCGGTTGTCTTAATATCAATGTTTTTGAAATATATTTTTTTAAACAAGCATTTACATTTTGTTCGAGTAATAACTCGGCAACAGTAGAGAAAGAATTCAGTAGCTTTGTAGTCGGGAGTCAGAATGTCAGTAAAATATTTAAAATTGGTGAACTAATCTGATTCAGAATTTTGTTGTTTCAATTTTGTGGTCACAAAATACTACATTCAGTTTTAACCATTGAACTTTTGTTTGATAAATTGTTTGATGTTGATGTTCGATGACATTTTTTACACACAAAAAGTTTTTCCAAATAATTTAACTACCCCTTCCCTGTCCTTACAGTTTCCTTCCACTGCTGGCCATGACCAATGGAAATAAAGGGGAGTACAAAGTTTCACTGCCACAAATATCACCCGACTTTGCAACGCTGCCCTAAATATCGCACGGAGCATCCGCGTTCCACCGACATGAAATTTAGTAAAAATGTTCGTCTGTTTTTCCTCACATATTTTTTTCTTATCACTATTACAGCAAACACTGTTAAAGCCTATAAATACCCCCGCTGAACTTAAGGCCTCCACTATATGCCTCAGATATATGCCTCACTATATTTGTCACAGTTGCTACGCTTGGTAAGCAGGTTGGCAACCACAGTTTTTATTTTATTTTTAATCGTTATTAAGAAGACGCTGCTGTCCATCTCCTGATTTATTTCCCTCTGTCGCCTCTAGACATGAGTGATAAATAATATTACGGTGAAACAGTTCCAAAATAACGTTGATCATTTGCGCCGCCATCGTGCTATTTTCTTTGACTTAATCAAACATAATTTAAAATTAAAAATTTTGTACAGCCGACCTCAATATAAGTTATTTAAGAATAACTCAAAAACTATTGGTCTGACCTTGATCAAATTCATATGGGACCACACGAGAACTATCAGCTTTCATATAAAAAGAATCATCGAAATCGGTTCACCCAGTACAAAGTTATGAGGTAACACACATAAAAAAAAAACAATACATACAATATATACAATTGAATTTTTTATTTAATTTAATTCCTGACGTTTCAATGTGCTCAATAGTGCTCGAAGTGCTCAATATATATTGAGCACTCGAAACGTCAGGAATTAAATTAAATAAAAATTTCAAATTGTAATTTCAGTGAAATTTATGGCGTCACCTACCGGGAAGGCCAGAACAACGTCTGCCGATCTAGCTAGGATTTTTATAACTATTTTAATTTTAATAATAAAATACTTATTTTACTTGTTGCAATTATGGCCTGATATATTTGGATTGTAACAAAGTTAGTTTTGTTACTTAAAAAATACTGATAATATAAACGTACTTAAGGCTTTAACTAGTCTGAATGACCTTGACGAAATGGCTATCGCAGAGATTTTAGCCAACGTCAACACCGTCTCACAAACGTTCTGTATTACTTATAAAAGTGCAAAGATTAATAGACTGCAGAGATGACAATTATAAAAGTGACATACTGCCTGTTATGCTTGCGCATCAGTGAGAATTATGTCGTGGTTACGCATCTTCAATTATATTGTGCTGTAGCTTTGTCCGGTAGGCGTCACGAGCTATCAAGTGTTCAAGTTTCAAGTACGTAAGAGTTTTTTATTATATATGTTAAATCGTATTTATTTGTATCATATTAGTAGATCTGGGTCTAAGCGTACGCTGTAAATTATTCCCGGGTTTGATCCCCGACAGCACGAATGCAATTTGTAATTGTAATTTTCGTCAACACGCATTGGGGCAGTTCGGCGGGCATTTCCTTGCCCTAAAACCCTCTCAGAAATAAAAAAGAGTTCTGTGCCCAGTAGAGGGACTTGTATAGTCTTTTACTTTACTTTGTAGCAATATTTATATTCGTTTCAGATACAGAAGGGTACCTTATGCTGACAAAAATATCATGTGGAGGCGACGAAAACGTAAAACATCTTTGTACCTAGATAAAACGTTCGAAAGATTGTCAGTCATGTAATACGCCACATTTTCTATAGAGCGTAGAGCATTGCAGATAGGGCAAAATAAAAAATAATCCAAAATATTATGGGAACTATTTATTAATAATATATACATTTATAGGTATTTATAAAAAAATAATGAACAAGCTGCAAGGTTCGACTAATAATGTTTCTTGTAAACACAATTGCACAATTCCTGTTTTAATTTTTGCCAATGGTTAATTGATGAAACTTAGTCAAGATCACTTCATATAAAATAAATTTAATTAAAATTGACACATGACCTATTTCGATTTCTACTTACAACTCGGCGGAAATTTGAAAAGAAGATTTTGTCTTTTCACACAAGTATTGTTTACAACTGGCGTGGTTTCGAAAAGCGTGGTTAAGTGTCAGCGGTATATAATCAATTAAATACTGAACTTTTATGAAATTTATTTTTTTGTTTATTTTTGTTATATCTTCTTAAAAACTGGCGCCATCTGACTATTTTATTATTTGTTTTTTTTTTTGTAACGCATAAGGATAAGTTAGACTATGTTAGATTAACTTGGATAAGTTTGTAATTTTTTTTAATTTTATCACAAAATTTCCGCAATAAATTATTACCTTTTCTACAGTGATTCTCTCCTCTTAGTTTCGACGTGACTGTAGGGTGTTATACTGAGTCACCGTCAGTTATAAAGCGGCCATAAATCATTATATGTATGTATAGACATACATATATTAATGTTTTGATTTTAATATTTATGTTTTTTTTTTTAATTTTGATTGTATTTTTGAAGCCTGGTAAAATTATTTTTTTAAGTGTAAACCCAATTCACGGGCCTGAGTATAATACCAATTATGCTCTTTGTCTGAAGTTATTTTTTATTTTATGCTCAATTGCAGACAAAACAACATTGATTGCGCATCTCTAAAACAAAATTTTTCCTCTTCTCCTTCTAATAATAGCTCCTGCACCTAACACGGCGGAATAGTTATTATTATCTATAAGACCATTTGCACAAACAGTTTTTGTTAACAGTTATGAGTGTAACATTTTATCAGCTGCTTTGTTTATAGTGTCTTGAGCAACACTTTGCCGGTTTCTGTACAGAAAATGATGCTGGATGATACATATTTGCAAATGTATGGCCGCTACCATTGAATATAATACCCGCTATGTTACATTTATTTACATAGAAACTTTAATTATCATATGCATAAAATTCTAAATAGTACTTTATACACAAGAAAGTAAACTTTTAGATCAGTCCGTCTTGTTTTTCACTAATTAAGTGAAAAGTAAAAAAAAAAACAATTGGTCCGTGATTTAATATTTCTTGCAACTTTTTATAGAAAAGCATGACCTTATCATAATATAATAGTTAATCATTTAGCCATGTGATAAAACTTTTAAGTGATGACAAACATTAATGATGATATTCGGGTCATTATACTGGAAATAGTCTTTTAAATAATTTGTAGTACAATTGATAATCTTCAGTATGATTGACCGTGTATATGACTTTTATAGGTCTATGTTATTTTTGATGAAAATTATTATTGCAGATAAAAGCCCTTTCACATTTATTGTATTCTCAAATTAAATTAATTAAAATGAAAATAAGAATTTTGACTCTTTATAACTGATCTTTAAATGTAAAACACTGACTTGAAATTATATAATTATCGGCATTTTTTTAATTCATTGAACTTTTTTAAGATTATGTTGAAACACTACTGGTAAAAAAAAACAAATATATATATATATATATACATATTATAGTTCTTGATGAAAATAAAGTATGCGCGTTACATCGCATCCCATCAAGAATTTCTAATGTAATTCTTGGTGTAAAGCTAAGACGTGATAATAACTGTAAACAATAGAATAACAAAACAATGAAAATATTTGTAAATACTTGCTTTATAACCTAATAAGTATTATTTGACCGTAATAAAATAAAACAAGGTAGTCTTCGGCATGAAAGTAAAAATAAATATTTTCGATTAATTTTGGAATATCTAACAGCCGGATCAGCGCGCGATTCTGATCCATCTAAAGATGCTAAATTTCAGCAAGCACTGTCAAATTCAATAGGAGTGACAGAAAAATGGTTCTTAATATAGAAGGGTAAATAAATTATTTAACCTATAAAGTAAAATCACTTTATTAAAAATCAAAATAGCCCAATAGCTTTATTAACATGAGATATATAATTGTACGAGTGCTTACAATACTTAACATTATTTTACTGAAATCTCTGGTAAATCTCTGGTAAAATCTGATGGTAAGTGGTTGTTGTGGCCCATAGACATCTACATCTATTCTCGATTACGTATCAAAATGTAGATGCGTTGTCACCCGTAAGGACTAAGATGTAATGCCTCGTTTCCAGTAAAAAGTTTCTCCGGTTCTCTATACTCACCATACCAAACACAGCAGGGTTAAACTGCTATTTTACATGGTATTCCGTGAGAGCGTGGCCCTTCCCCGGTCGAACCGACCCATTCGTGCTACAACTATAATATAGCTGCAGCGTGGCTCTACCACGTAAGAAAAAATTGACGTTGAATATTTAAGTATTTTCAGAAGCAACTTTGCAATTATTTTCTATTGAGTAAATTTTTGTGGAATCGTGTTTTGCAAACCGCCACCTGAAATATGTACAATTTTTTTTTCGATAACGATGTGAAATTACAAAACGATCCCTATGCATATCAACGTGGCTCTATTCGGCCTCTTAATATAAACATACCTCGGGATTCACACATTTTAAATGTTTTCGTGCTTAGATAATGGAAGATATAATATTATATTATTACTGTCCCGTGTGAGGCAACCTTTATACTTATATACATATTGTCATCATATTTTTATGGTTGGTTAGAAAAATTATATCTAAATGCAAACTTTCACAGGGTAATTTTTTTTTTACTATTTTTACCCAGCAAGTAGTAAAACAACTACAATCTCATCGGTAAGTGGTTATGTAGCCTAAGATGGTGAATTGCACTGACTTAACAAAAACCTATTCACTCTTGTCTAATAGTACTAGGTAAGTATTATTTGCGACCTATTTGTGTGTGTGCGAAGAAAAGCGTATGGGAATACGTGAAGAGGAATAAAGGTTGAGTACTACTTCGCTTACCTGTACGAGGTTGCCACTCGAGAACCTTTCTTCCTATTTTTTATCTGTTTTCCAAGTTATATAGTCAGCCAATTGCCATTTCACTGTAATATTCCGTTGGGCTATGTCAGTTACTCTGGTTCTTCTGCGAATATCTTCATTTATAACTTTATCAGGTAGAGAAACCCCTCTCCAATATAAAATTTTTACATTTTTTAGATGATAGTTTGTCTAACATAAAAAAAACCAAAACCCAAGAATGTCTTTATGTAGTTATTTATACTTAGGGAAGCACCATTTTTTTATTTACTTAAATTGTTTGATTTAATTTGATAACAGTGTACCTAAATGTAAGTGTCTGTATCTATATTTCCCACCCCAATAATATTTTATAAAGTCATACTTATAAAAACAGCGTTTTATTGTAATAGATAATTATAAAATTCAGTATCAACTAATTAATAAAAATATGCGACAATAAAATTACATAGGTATTAAAAACTATCGAAATCTAATTAACGAGAGCATGTTGGGCGTTCCACATCTAAATTATATAAAAATGCATTTTTCAATTTCACTAATCAACGTCGCCGCGAAAACTTCTTCTTCTTTGGGCACTTTAAAAATTAATTTATTTAGAAAATAATATTTACAGTTACCAGTGGTACAGATATTAACTAAATTAAGTATTTCTAGTCATAAAAATATTTATAATTGTGTATAAACTTTTAAAAAACTAATATATATTTGAACGAAGTCGCCCCAACACCGACGCACAGTCCACCCTCAACAATGTCCGAAAACGGACTGTGACAGGCTGACAGGGCGACGGAGCATGCGCGCTCGTGTGAATATATTCAATTTCAGGGAAAAATGTTATATTCTCTTATAAAACGGGGAATAAAAATAAAACTCTCAATTAAAAATATTAGTATTTTTAAGACCTTTTTTCTAGTGTAAGAACTATTTAAAAAGCTTGTGCCGTTTTGGAGAAATTTTGCAAAATATGACAAAGAAAGGTACTCTTTGGGGATTTTTTTTCTAATAAGGGGTTGACAGAAATACAATTTTGTTCAATTAAAAACATTTACCAAATCCTCTTCTGTTACCCTGTATTTTTTCTTTGTGGATTAAATGAACAGTTATTGAGATTTTTTTACTTAAATATCCAAGATTTAGGCATTTCAACCACTGTTAAGGCCTTAACTAAAATTAATATTAAATTCACTTTTACTCCAATTTAATAAAAATGCTTATGCCAGGAGTGGTTCGTAACCCATAAACAAAGTTTCCCGCCTTGTCGTGACAGAGTATTAGAAGCCGAGGCTAAGACACATACTTCCGGTGAACTTAGTGGAACCCACATGGCTGGCCCTAGGTAAAGGGCCGGCCCGAGTGCGTAATGGCTGATTGCGACGGGAATGTTCTCCTCTCACCCAGCTTTCCGCAGCCGATGTGGAATCACGGGGAAAGACGAGTCTTCCTGTAGTGAGGAGCCACTCGCTCTAGCTTCAACGGCTTTAGCGGGGCCGCACCGCTGATGCGGCGGAGGTTGGGCCAAAGGAGAAGAGTAGAAGAGGAGTGTCGGACGGTATTGCGAAGTGCCGCACTCCCTACCCTCCGCGTAAAATTGTGGTCAGCGTTACCAGAGGCTCATCTTGGCAAGTTAATTGCTGGCTGGTGAACGTTTTTCTGGCCTCAAAGCCTGCGTGTAAATGACTCAGGGTTCACGGAGACGGAGATCAAGGCCGTTTAAACCGTTTTTACACTTAAAATTTCTCCTGCATTGTGCAGGTATCTTACATAAATTTGCGTCAAGACAAATATCCCGATTTGGAACTAATATATATATATAGACCATACTAGCAGTTCTTCCTAGGATCGAAACTGTTCCCCGAGATAACGTACGCAAACACTTCGCTGCCGTTTTACAAAGCAATATAAGATTATTTTTATCATTAACGAGTTGTCTCAAAAGTCGTCCACGCTACGTTGAGAACATAACATTTACGACATAAAACCTTTTTATTACCTTATTAATTATTACATGTTATGACAAGCGGTAAAATAACAATGTAACAATTTTGTAAGTAATATGTTATTTATATGGTTCACTTAAATAACAAATTTCTGTACGGAACGGCCCAATTGCAGCACGCTGCAAAGTATTGTCTTGAGAATCGATTGAATCGTCTGGGGAATACAACTTTGTATGGTATACCATCGTGAAATCACAGTATGCTAGTGTCGAGAACGGCGATCCATTTAACTGGAAACATTTGAGGCAAACATGAACACAAACACTGGAGGCATTCTATCATAGTTCTCGGGGCTGATAATCCATCTATATTTTTAGACAATTTCAAAAGCTTGGAAGGTTGTCGAATTAACTGTATGTTTTTTTTGTTTATTTATAATATGTTACGCTTCGTTTATTGTGAATCGATTTAAATATTTCTTTTATTTTTAAATTTTTAAATAGGTCATACTTCTGCTGTGTTCAAATAAAATCCGAAGATGCAATTCATCATCATCATCATCATTACAGCCCTTCACAAGTCCACTGCTGAACATAGGCCTCCCCCAAAGAATGCCACAAAGCAATTCAATTTTAAATTATAAATTATTTATACATATTGCAGTGGACGCAAACTATGCCTGCTAAGCTAGGTAAAATATCCAAACTAAGTTAAACTAACTTAGTTGTATAGACCGATCCATAACTTTTGTCATTTGTCCTATTGCACCATACAAAAGTAGTTGTACACATTACTTCTTCTGCTTTTTGGGCTCTCATATATACAACAAAATTAATTCCATTTTATCCATATATAAATTTCCCAAGTTTAAATGCAAAATGATAGTAACCCTATGGCTATTAAGTCAAGATTATGAAACGACTGAGAAATTACTTAAAATCATGAAATAAATCCCAAACGCTACACACACACACACGCACACACACACGCACACACACACACACACACACGCACGCACGCACGCACGCACGCACGCACGCACGCACGCACGCACGCACGCACGCACGCACGCACGCACGCACGCACGCACGCACGCACGCACGCTCGCACGCACGCACGCACGCACGCACGCACGCACGCACACACACACACACACACACACACACACACACGCACACATTTGCTTTTCGTATATTTATTGTTTGCCATACACCTAATATTACCTAGATTATTATAGATTGGTCTGTAGATGGGGGCTGGTGATCTGTAATACAGGGAATCCTAGTACGGACACCAGTCTCTCACAAATTGATTGTAGTAAATTAATATTAAGTTGTATGTTTATGTTAATTACTAAATTTGTGAGAGAAAAGAATAAACTTTATTATTATTATTATAACTACGTGAACTAAGCTAAGCGCCTCTCACCACCCTTAGACGCCCATTACACGCCTACGCAAGCGTCAATCAGTTCGTTAAATCATGATTGAAGTTTGAATGATAGAATAATTTTGACATTACACGCTCATGCTGACTGATGTCAGTCAAACCCAAATTTTCGGAGGGAAAGGACGTACCTATAAACTAAGTTCATTTTCGATTCACAATTTAACTGTAATTTAATATCTTGAAAAGAAAAAGAAAAAAAAACGAATAGGAAAAAACCTTTTTTTATAGGATAAGGGTGACAAACGAGCACACAGTCCACCTGATGGTAAGTAGTTGCTGTGGCCCATAGACATCTACATCTATCCCCGATTACAAATCAAAATGAAGATGCGTCGCCACCCGTGAGGACTAAGATGGAATGCCTCGTTTCCAGTATAAAGGGTCTCTGGTTCTCTGCACTCACCATATGAAACACAGCAGCGTTACATTGCTATTTTACGCTGGTAATTTGTGAGAGCATGGTCCTTCCCCGGTCGAGCCGCCCCATTCATGCTGCAACTATACCAGTCATATAGCAGCAGCATGGCTCTACCACGTAATCTTGGAGCGCATAATCTATACGCGGCTTTATTTGAAACGCATTTATGGACGAAAAATAAGCTTAACTTTTATATTTATTCGTATAGGGTGGATGCCCCTATCACCAGTCTTTTAGTGCCAATTTCAATTTCCTTTTGTGTACCTAATGCCAGCATAACATAGGGCTATGCCTTTTGAGTCTTTGGTAAGTACCTATTGTAGGTAAGTTTTAGGGGCACTGAAATAAATTCATAACAACTTTTAATTTTAAATCATGCATGTCACAAGCATGGAATATGTATTAAGATAGACGACAACAATTATTTTATTTTAATGTTTTACTTCTTACCTTACTGTGGTTTAGCTTTAAGCAGTTCCATTTTTCTTTTAACACTAAACAATTAATTAAAACAAAATTATAATAAAAATTACGTATTATAGTATACCGATTTCTTATAATTTAATCATCCAAGTTTTTGAATCTTCATCACATTTCAGCTCTTCACAAGTCCACTACAGAACATCATCCTCCATAGACTGCCGCAAAGCATGGTCCTGAACCACTTTCCTTGTTATGACATTTTCATTTATGTTCTTAAGTTATAGTAAAATTAGTATTACTAAGTTGTAGTTAATTACATTTATTGCTTGTTTTTTCTTTCTCAAAAATAATTAAATATTGTATAGTGTTCTTCACATATACAAAATGTCTGAAAAGCAAGTACGTATCATTCGCTAAACTTTTAAATCAAAAACATACATACATAAACACTCACGCCTGTCACCCAGAGGGGTAGGCAGAGACTATGGAATTCCATTTGGCACGATCCTGACACACCTCTCTCGCTTCCTCCACATCCATATACCTACGCATACACGCTCGTCGGTTAAAGGTACTCTTAATTTGGCCCATTTTCAATATATCGCCTATTTGGTCGATAAACTTTCGCCTAGGGCGACCCTTCCCGACTCTGCCATTCACCTCTGCAACATAAATTTGCTTTGTCACTCTTTCCTCATTCATTCTTTCTACATGACCAAACCACCGAAGCATTCCTTTCTTAATCCTAGTCACAACATCATCTTGCAAACCACACATTTCTCTTATCACACTATTTCTCACCCTGTCATTCAGATTCAGCCAAGCCAAGCCAAGAATCAAAAACCAATTTTAAAATATAGACGAATTGATCATAACTTCCTTAACTATAAAATAAGTTATGTTTTAATTAATGGTATTTGTTCCAGTTTATGACAGTCCTGATTTATATTACGTGGCTGAAATTAGGTACTTCTTATTAGGTACGTCAAACCAAATATAACGTCACACAGCCAAGCAGCTGATATTAAGCACTCCATACATTTCGTATATCTAATTACAGCCCCATTAATTTCCACTAAAATAAAATAAAAAACTTATAGGTTTAAACAAAAATAGCCTGCATTACTATGTCTTTAGTCACATTCATACAAATCAAAATGCCTAAAGATTAGCTAATGTATAATATGCTTAATTGTATCGGGACCATAAATTGTCAAAAAATTAGGAAAATAAGCGTTTTTCATTGCGTACGTGTTTTGCTTTTCAAATTAACACTGTTAGGTTTAAAACTGTGAGGTAATATTGGAAATATACTTTCCCCTGGTTACGAAGAATTTATTAGCCGACAATATTTGTAGTTAAGACTACTAGAAATCTTATTTACGAACTAAAAAGGCGGAAAGGCTGGAATTAGGGGCGTGGCTGGTATTAGGGGCATCGCCCCTATCCGGGGTTTTTCATGTCCCACAACTCGGGGATAGCCTCAAAATTTAAAATAAATTCTTTTTCTGGCTGAAGCACGTTTGGCGGGAGTGGCGACGGGCTTCACGAGCGCATGGAAGCCGCCTCTTCAATATATTCTGCGTCCGTCTCCATCGCTGTCTAAGCGTTGACTGACGCGTCATTGACGAAATGCCATATACACGTTCAATCAAAATTCGTAATTGATAGTTGATTGACGTAAAAATCAAAATATCCAAATATTTGTCAATCAATTTCATGCAACCGTCAATCACCACATTACACGGTAGGTTATTCGTCAATCACAACCATGACTGTTGTAAAACTGACAGCAAAACCTACCGTGTAATGGGCGTCTTACCTTACCCCTCTGGCGCATTTCCCTTAGTATTGTTTGTTTTGTTTAGTGTGTGATTATGCGCAGGCAGTGAAACACGTTATGCGGCGTGGAGCTATTTATTGAATACGTCAAACAAATCCTTTATAGTCTCACTGGCCTTGCCCTTTGGCTTCATCTATCCAATGTTTGTCGCTAGATTACTTGCTCTATTGTTGCCCGAAGTTACACTGTTCTGCCAGTGAGTAGATTTGAAAATTGAATTATTATGTTTTTATTTAAATCCAAAAATTTGAAATTGGAATTAATTTTCGTAACTTAATATTAGATTATGAGAAAAAACAAGATAAAAGAACCAGTAATGTAAAAGTAATCTTAAATATTTTTATTATCTTTCGACTCTAAGTGGCCGTTGAAGTAATAATATAGCTTGCCATAGTTTATTGAGCACCGTGTTATTTTAGATGTTTTATTATTTTTAATTTCAATTAATTACCGTGTTGACCTATCATGGTTGCAATTTTCAACAATAAATGTCTTTCACAATCTACTATAAGGAGTATTGATTGGCTTTCGTCATGAAAGTGACGAAACGGTGATTGCAATGTCTTTAATAAAGGCCTATTTCAAATTCAGTTCTCACATGTTATTTGAAATCGAGCCACATGCATTTCAAAACCGGATCCTGAAGTGTTTCTGTATATATGCAATAAAAATTTATTTAATTAAAACGATGATGGACTACATCAAATAACGATTAACAATAAGCAACTGATGCATATGAAAAACTTTAAATATTTTCTAAAGAAATTTTATATAAGTGAGGTTACAATTTATTTTGCGGTGAATAGATGCCCACGCATAGATCGACGACGTCCAATTGGCTGCAGACTCCGTGCTACAACAGGTCCCATTCGCAGAGATCGTGATACACGGTGATTTCAACGCCCACCACGCTGAATGGCTTGGTTCTCGTTTATTCCGATCATGCGGGTAGATCTGTCTATCAGTTTTCCTTGCCATATAGTATAACACAACTAGTTACTTCACGTACGCGGATCCCAGATGTGGAGTATCATATACCTTCCCTGTTGGACCTTCTGCTGACCTCTCATCCGGACGGATATCAGGTCTCCGTCAATGCCCCTCTAGGATCTTCGGATCCAGTGGGCCACTCACGCTCCAATCGCAGTTGCAAACTGCAGCATCCCGCCGCCTTTGGCACTATAGGTCGGCCGATTGAGACGGGACACAGTCTTTTTTTACATCCTAACCCGCCCCGGGTATGCTCCTCGCCAGAAGATCCCAGCGTTGTTGCTGATTCTATTGCTGATGTGGTACTTTAGGGTATGGAACTTTTTATTCCATCCTCTGTGTTGCACATCAAGGGCAGATCCTAGCCATGGTTTGGTCGCTCCTGTAAAATATCATCACGCTATAAGCAGGAGTGCTACCGGGCCTGGACTGACGCGTCTCGGGATGTAAACACCAGCGCTCTTAAAAAGAAGTATAATTCCGCCTCCAGGTCGTTTAAAATCGTCATTGCCAAGGCAAGAACTGAGCACATCGGCATAATTAGCGAGAAGCTAGTTCGCGATGCTTTGGGAACTCGTGCATTCTGGTCTCTCACTAACGCTGTTCTAGGGAACTTCTGACAGCCATCTCTTCCATCTCTGCACAGAGGATGCATATCAATGATATGTTGCAAGCTAGTAATATTATTTGCTATGCAGACGACAGTACTGGTGATGCCTTATATATCGGTCGTGCCAAAATTTCTCGGGAAAACGTCACCGAGTACCGAGACAAACTTGTGTCTGAAGTGGAGTCTTTGCTGAATAAAGTCTCGGATTGCGGGCGACTAAACCTAGTCCAGGTCAATCCACAGAAGACACAAGTTTGCGCGTTTACCGCTAAAAAGAACTCCTTTGTCGTATCTCTTCAGTTCCAAGGCACTCCCCTTGCTGCCTCAGCTGGCATCGGAATCCTCGGCGTCGACATATCGAATAGTGTGCAGTTTCGTGGTCACTTAGAAGGGAAGGCCAAATTGGCCTCTACAAAACTTGGCGTGCTCAGCAGATCGAGACAATATTTCATGCCGGCACATCACTTGCAACTTTACAAAGCGCAAGTTCGACCTCACATGGAATATTGTTCTCATCTCTGGGCCGGGGCACTCCAGCCTTCCACTTGACCGCATCCAACGCAGAGCGGTTCGAATCGTCGACGACCAAATTCTTTCTGATAGGCTCGATACACTGGCACTGAGTAGGGATGTTGCATCCCTTTGCATTTTCTATTGAATGTACTACGGGGACTGCTCTGCGGAATTGTTCGGAGTAATTCCAGCCGCCAAATTTCACGAACGCACATCGCGTCGAAATTCACGATACCATCTTCACCATCTCGATGCTTGGCGCTCCACGACTGTACGCTTTCCTAGGAGTTATCTTCCTCGTACAACTTCTCTGTGGAATTGTTTACCACCGGTGGTTTTTCCGTACCGATACTACTTAAGGACCTTCCAGAAAAGAGCTTACACCTTTCTAAAAGGCCGGGAACGCATCTGCTATTCCCCTGGGGTTGGGGTTGTTCATGGGCGGCGGTAGTCACTTAACATCAGGTGAGCCGCATGCTCGTTTGCTCCCTCTTCTATAAAAAATTTTTTCAATTAACAACAAAAACTGAAACTCAGCAAAGGATTATGTAAATTCAGTGCTCGTTATTTTTAAATATGCGACTGCTTGGTATACTTTGCGTGCATGACAAATATATTCTAGTAATAGCTATTCCCAGCAACATCGCCCGCGTCAAATTTTTTGCGCAGAATCTTAAAATAAAGGTAGCCTAAATTACTTTTTATAAGATCAGCTATCAGCCAGTGAAGGTCCCATCAAAATCGAATTATAGATTTTGCGTGATGCGTGTTCACGCCAAAATAGCTCGCAGATGACAAATTTTTTTTTCAGAATTACTTGATATTTATCATTATTTTTTTTTATAGGAATAGGGTGACAAACGAGTACACTGTCCACCTGATGTTAAGTGTTTGCTGTGACCCATAGACATCTACATTTATCCTTGTTTGTGAATCAAAATGCAGATGCGTTGTCAATCGTGAGGACTAAGTTGGAATGCCTGTTTTCCAGTCAAAAGGGTCTCCGGTTTTCTACACTCACCATACGAAACACAGCAGTGTTAAACTGCTGTTTTACGCTGGTATTCTGTGAGAGTGAGGTCCTTCCGCGGTCGAGCCGACCCATTCGTGGTACAACTATACTACTAACATAGCTGCAGTATGGCTCTACCACGTATTTATATATATATATATATATATTCTAATGTATGAGCTATATTATTGTCAAGTTACATTAATACACATTCGTAGTTTTTGCGTAAAAGAGTAACAAACATCCTCACAAACTTTCACACTTATTATATCAGTAGAAAGTAGGATTGCTACGGGGGCCGCTTGAGTTATATATAACCTTTTGAGTTATATATAGCGTCGCAAGTAACATCCCCGTATAGTTTCAAGTAAAAATACTCCCTACTCCATATCTTCATGTGGGTGTCGTAAGAGGCGGCAGAGGGAAACTGATGCAGAGGATGGGCAGCAGCATCTTTCTGATAACAGCAAACAACAATGAAAATCTACAGTTGCCAATCCGCTTAAAAACCGTGGAAACTATGGCAATATACCCCCCCCCCCCCCCCATGATAGTAGCGAAGAGACGGCCACCAGACACCGGCTGCCCCGCTATTTCTGGCTGCGGTGGTGACCATGGTAACGGCGGGGCAGGGGGTGCTAAGAATCTCCGGTGGAGGTACTGTTGCCACCTACAATGACTCCACCTGGCAACTTACAACGCACGCACCCTGAGGACTGACGAGAAGATCCTGGAGCTGGAAGAAGAGATAGACAAGTTATGCTGGAATATCAGAGGATTATCGGAGGTCCGAAGAGAGGGGGAGGACACGGTAATCCTCGAATCCGGCAATTTGTTCTATCACTGGGATGGCGATAATCTGTCCCAAGGAGGTGTCGAATTTATCGTCCACAAGTCTCTTGTTAACAACGTTGTAAAGATTGAGAGTTTGTCGACGAGGGTTGCGTACCTTATACTCGAATCACCAAACGGTATTCACTGAAATTCATACGGGCACCAACCTCGGCACACCCCGATAAGGAGGTAGAGGAAATGTATGAGGATGTCTCTAGAGGCATGCATTCCTCCAAAACCCACTATACGGTGTTAATGGGAGACATCAATGCAAAACTAGGCACAAGAGAGAACGGTGAGCTGATAGTAGGGAATTTGGGAATAGGACAACGGAACCCAAGGGGCCAGCAGCTGTCCGACTTCATGGAGAAAGAGGGACTCTTTATGATGAACTATTTCTTCCAGAAGCGGCCTCACAGGAAGTGGACCTGGTCGAGCCACGACGGTTCGACATAAAATGAGATTGACTTCATTATGACGAACAGAAGACAACTGTTCAGTGATGTCACAGTGATTGTGAGGGTTAAAATCGGCAGTGATCACTGAATGGTGATAGGCACACTGAACGTAAACGTTAAGTTGGCGAGGTCACGTCTAATGAAGTCATCGTTCCGTCCCCTTCGTAATCTAATCCAAAGTCCCGAAACACTTCAGCTTGAGCTACGAAACCGTTTTCAGTACCTAGAAGATAGCAACGCAGTGGATGATATGAATGACAAGCTCGTGAAAACTGTCCACGCGGTCGGATTTAAGTTTTGTAAGACCCGCCACAGAAGAAGACAAAAACTCTCCGATCACACTCTTAATCTCATGACTGTTAGACGGGATTTGAAGCTGCAGTCTTCAGAAGATTTGACAGCAAACAGGCAACTGAACAGACAGGTCTCTAAATGCATGCGGAGGGACATACGCAATTTTAATACTGCTCGTATTGAAGAAGCGATCGAGCGGAACCAGGGCTCCAAAGCCTTTGCTAGAGATCTGTTTGTCAGAAAGATCCAACTCTCGAAGCTAAAGACCGAGTGTGGCAGCGTCGTTTCAGGGACGCCTGAGATTTTGAGTGAGATTGAGAGGTTCTATGGACAGCTGTACTCATCATCGTTGAAGCTACAGGTAAGTGTGAGTAACGATCCAAGAGCGAGTCTTATCCGACGCTATTCCGATGATATTCCGGACGTCAGTCTGAGCGAGATCAGAATGGCTATCCAGCAACTTAAAATGGCTAGGTCCCAGGCGAGGATCGAATTACAGCGAAGCTCCTAAAAGGCCTTCTGGAGGCCTATGTTCAGCAGTGGACTTGTGAAGGGCTGTAATGATAATGGTGAAGAAACATATATGTCACTTGCGACGCTCAACTACACGCCCCGTAAACGATTTCAATTCAGGCCCTATCTTAAGGCTGAGGCCTTAATGAAGTTAACAAAGTGTTAGGACTCCTTTTTTGTGCATCTATCCATCTGGATGATACCACCCTCTTTAATATTTCTGCTGCCAATCAGCAAAGTGTGCACTACTGTATTCCAGTTTAAATAGTACAGAGATCCAGCATAACTACATGCTGTGAGGCATTCCATCTTAGTACTCGAAGATGAAAACGCATCTCTAGCTTTCTTTGTTTGAAGTTGATTTCATGTGTCCTGCAGGAGTCACTCGCCATCAGGGCTGCAAGTTTTTTGTCACTTTAGTTTTATAAAAGATAAGCGGGCAGACGAATACATGCTGTAATAATTAAATACAAAAAAGAAGACTGAATCGTTTGAACAACTTGCAGTGAAAATATTTGTAATCCCTGACTTCATTGACTTTTTACATTATCTGCAATCCATAATAAGTAACGAAACTCTGTATGTGGGCGAAGTGTGAAAAAGAGTTATTCAGGAACCTGTATTCGTAATCAACAAACACAATAATGCATTAAAATCCAAAAAAGGCACGAAAGCGCGACTTTTAAAATTTAATCAAATCAAGTGAAAAAACTGTGCCGCTGCTTTTGCGAATACAAACCAAACGTAATTTGGCAAGTATTTTAAATTACGAACATCGTAATGAAATTATACATTTTTATACGCGGCAATAATGACCGTGTAATGACGATGTAAGAATATCCACGGGACGATATGAGGTAGTCATATCATACCGTGGGTGTAGTAAGAAGCGATAGAAAAGGACAGCAGCTTCTTCCAAATTACAATTAAAAAAACCGCGGTGTGCAAATCGCCTGCCAAGCGTGGCAAGTATGCCAAATATCCACCTTATGAGGCGCTCTACGGGAGAGAATTTATTCAGCAGCGGACTGTTGAAAAGAAATAAGCGAAGTAAGAAATGAAAAAAAGAACAGCCCACAGCTGAACAGCTCCCATAAAGGCGAAGAAAAATACTTAAATGCAGCTCGACCGGGACAGAAATACGCTCGCATAGAATACCAGCGTGCGGTAGTCGTTCTATAAGGCAATCTATGGAAGAGGGCTATGTTAACAGAGGAGTATATGGTGTTGCAACACACTGGGATGTTACAGTTGGATGGGTGTCGTAAACCATCGAACGAAATGAGTTGATGAGTACTCTAGTACACCACACAACATGATCCGGCCACCACATGCCATAAAAGTCACACAGAAAAATTTCATCTGTTTTCCTGATTTCTATGCATACTTTCAGTCAAGTTATTTATTTCAAGTTGTTTATTGTCAAGTTTTAAAAATTGCCTATGTTCAGTTAAACCGTGAAAACTTGTAAAAACTATTAAAAACTTAGAGGTAAATCCAAAGGCGTTATACACATTTAACAAGTAAAGAATAATTGCGTTATATTTTGTTGTTAATGATAATGTAGAGCCACAACACAAAACGATAACTAAATGCTCCGTGGCGCAGTGTCAGCATTGAGTTGCGTCGCCGACAACTATAGGTTCATATGTCGTATGATACAATAGTATTTTTATGACCTATAAGTAATTGTTCTAGGTTTGCATGTTTGTCCTTGTGCAATTTATATATGTACACTGCTTACGCTAAACAGGAAAAATCCTAAACATTCAGAAAAGCATAACTTTTAAAATCTATATTTTTTTTAAAGTGGCTAACAAAAAATAAAGTCTTAATGCCTAAGTATCCCTACAAGAAAATATATATTTTCAACGTTCGTCACAATATTATACTAACTTTATTTTAATTAGAAGAATTTATGTTTTAATTCTATTTGTCTATAAGTTGTGTGCGAATATTTAAGTAAATAAAATAATATTTGATTTGCTTAAATATTGGCATATGCATTATGATGTTGATGTAGCGACATAATTTTCCCGCACAACGACGTGACACAAGAAAAACCATTTATTCTATCTTATCAATATTTATATTTTATTAAAATTTCTAAATTTTTTGGATAAAATTTAATCTAGATCACTTCTGGCACTACTCTTTATTTGTTGGTGAAGTATTTATTATTACGATCGGTTCAGCTGTTTCGAAGAGCTCGAACAGATAGACAAACGAGCATTTTTAAAATGAATACTTATGAATCAATGGCATGTTAAATACTAGAGCCCAATGACTTCGTCAATCTTACTTAGCGGTACCATGTAGCGACATCTATGGAAATGTATTAAATAAAGAACGATGTATTTAGCGCGTCAAATTTTCAAATCGATATACATCGCAACCGCTTCCGTAGATAGATAATAGATGGCGCTAGAGTAGTCAAGTGAGCTCGGCCACGGTCCTTATTGCTTTGTAAGAGAGATTTTATACAAAAATATTTATAAACAAAATCAACTACATCAACAACAATCACAAATTATCATAACCGGATTGAATTTTTTTTTTGTTGGTGTTGTGAATTTGTTATCATTGAGTCCAATGACAAGTTGGACTGAAATTATAGAGCGTTTGAACCTGATAACCCGAAACGGAGAGATGAATAGAGGTGACGCCATCGTACATCTATCACATGTCCTAAATATACATTTCTTGAGCAGGTTCTTATGTTTAACGTTTTATCCTTATCATCATCATCATCACTGTTGTATCCCTTCACAAATCCTACATCACAAGTACTAAGCATTATGATAATACTCAAACGGATACGTACACTTATATATTTTTTGCGATTAAAATAATTTAATGTTGATAAAACTTTTGTAGTACTGAAAAATATTTCAGAATAGAACTACTTTAGACATTTTGAGTAACATGTTATAAAAAATTAAATTTCGAGTTCTTTGAATTTTTCTAATTCAAATTTTACCAAGTGTTTATACGTTAGCATGCATTGAATAACACTACTGTGTGAATTAATGATGTCAGTGAAAACTTCTATACTATTTTGAACGAATGTTAATTTTATGTCATAATATAGATGTATGTATAAGAAGTGATAATTATAATAAGTGTAGTGTTATGGCAAATAATGTGATTTAAAGTATCAAAACTGAAGTCAATCGTCGGTCTACTGGAATACCTTTTGTAATCACTTTTTTACGCGGGAAAATCCGAATGAAATAAAATTGTTTTGCGATGTTTGGTCTAAGGTTTCGGTTGAATATTTTAAGTGTTTAAACTTTGTGTTTTTGTTCTGTTTAATGGTTTAGAAAAAAATTACTTTTTTATGTTATATTTCTTGTACAATATGGCATAGCTCCTCAAATATACATTTATCTTTAGGTGGATAAACACATATTTCACTAAGTTTTAAAAATCATATTTGTAAATTAAAATTCTGTTTAAACATGAAGCATAAATATGATACACCTCACCTATAAGTCAAAGTTGAATACGCGGACATAATAATTAATAATTATACTCTAACGATGACTAAGCTAATTATATTCGTCTTAAAACCCAAGTGTTCTTAGACATGTTTAAAAAAATATAAATAGTGGATAATGATTTCTTATATTTACGCGAACACTACACATTTATAAAACTAATTTTACGGATTTTATCGCGTATATTAACTTATTTTATATTCCATACTGCGTGGATCGGAACAAAAATTAATAATTTTTAATCTGGAGGTAGCCGTGGTTAACTATGACATTGGGACGTCATACACCTTAGTCCCCCCCGTGACCATGGGTGCTGTAAAGTGCTCGAAACGTCGGGAATATAAAATAAGTTAATATACGCGATAAAATCCGTAAAATTAGTTTTATTTAAATAAATAGTGGATTTTTGCGCCAAAAAAATATGTTCACAAAAAATTGACCAAACCTATAGTAAAATAAAGTAAATTAAAAGGGGATTACAAAAATATATGTAAATTATGTTTAAATTTATTTAGGAATAATAAATTGGTTTATAAAGTTATTGACAGCGTAAAAATGGGCCATGTTTGTGTTGGACCTCGTGCTATCGTATGATATTTAGTTCATAAGAGTGTGCTGGAACACTAAAAAGTCTAAAATAAAATAAATAAATTAAAGCGCGAAGATATGTTGAAACTTAAACTTTTAGAAATCAAACCAATTACAATTGTAAAATTGGAAATTAACAAATAGCAATTAAGGTGTTCTCTAGAGTACAGTTACAAGGACATAATAAATTACGTTAAGGCAGTTTGTTGCCAAAAATTATAAATTCCAAAATAATTGAGGTCTTACCACAAACATTGTAAATGATGAAATATTTCTATACAAATGAATTAGGAAATGTGTACGTGCAACCACAATTGTTACTAATTAAAAATTTGTAATTTAACATTTTTTTTAAATTCTTGTTAACAACTGCAATAACACTTTATACTCATATACATTTTATTGATAAAAACAATGAACAAATAGTATTAGAAGTGGCTGATGTGTATTTTTCTTATTTGCATAAAACATGCAAATCATTTAACACGATTATTTCCACGTGAATCGTTTGGATATATTTACTATCTAAGGAAGCAAATGCTTTATAGAATTTAGTGAAATATAGTATGTATATTGTAGTGAAATACTAATATAGATAGAAAGAAACTCATATTTGAGATTCACATCAAACTTACTGACACTAAGAAGGTTGGATGTTGATGTGTTGTATTGTATGTACTCTTCAAGGTAATGAAAAATACTTTTGAGAGCTGTGAAAATAAAATAAAGTATACAGAAATTGTGCGAAAATATCAGTTAATGACGTCTTTCATCCACCTATCCATTAAAACCTATACAAATCTACTGCTGAACATAGGCCTTCCCCATAGATTGTCTCATCAGGGGAAATTCGCTACAGCTGAAATCTTAATAAAGGTTATTTATAGGATAAAATACAAGTTCCATGAACAATATAATTCAATTGTTTAACTCTAATATTTATTTATGTATTTAAAGTTAAGGTTAAGGTTACAGTCTATATACGTCTCACGGCTGGGCACAGGCATCCTCTCATTTCTGACAGAGTTTTAGAGCAAGGAAGTGTCCACCGCGCTGCCCAAATGCGTGTTCCCGAACTTCACATGTCTTCGAAATATTTTTTTTTATTTCTCAGACATGCAGGTTTCCTCACGAAGTTGCTAACCCGGGTTGCTCGCGTACTGTGAAATTTACAGCGAGCACTGACCATCTGAGCTACCACGGCTTATTTATTTATTTATCCATTACATGGCGTTACGTGGTAAAGCCATGCTGCAGCTATATTATGATTGTAGCACGAATAGGTTGGCTCGACCACAGAAGGACCACGCTCTCACAAAATACCAGTTTAAAATAGCAGCTCAATGCTACTGCATTTCGTATGGTGAGTATAGAGAACCGCAGACTCTTTTACTGGAAATGAGATAATCCATCTTGATTTTGAACATTCACATTACTTTTTCTATTCTTGTGTTTTTATACGATAAAAGAGTTCATGCAACATAAAACTAATGTATATGATTATTTATAAAATTAAATTAAATGTAATATAATAATAATAAATATGCTAAATAATAACATAACTTGACATTTCTGTAAGTAAAATAATAGTATTTTAATTTTTTTATATAATTATAAATATTTCCATGTCTATTAAAGGCAGAATATAGCTTGAACTATGCACCACTGTTAAATCTGGTACCACCTGTATTCTGTGCAAATAAATGTTTCGTTCTTTCTTTCTTTCTTCTTTATTTCGGAGTGCGGTAGGGGCAGATTGGGGCAGTGCTGCGGACTAATTAATACATCCCAGAAATAATAAGAGGTCTGTGTCCAGCTGTGGGTGTGGGTGTATTTGTATATGTGGGGTGTATCATTTACTTTACGAAATCTAACACACTTTCACACTTTTTCTCCGTAACACCGGTAAAGAAACCCTACCGTACAGACGGCTCCGTGGCGCAGTCACTTAGCAATGATTAGCAGCGCTGAGGGCCGCGGGTTCGAACAAATTGCTAAGGGTCTGGATGTTTGTTCTTGTGAAATTAATGTATGTAAACTATTCTCACGATACAGAAGAACATCTTTATGTGGAAGTAACGTTTATTTTAAAGACTAAAAAACAGTGTAATCTTTATCAACTAATAATAACATAGTGGTTTCAACATTATAGTTATTCTGAAAGGGTAACAAAATAACGTTGCGTTGTATAGTGCGGACTGACTGGTGTTTCTGACCTCGAATTATGCTTATTTCTCAGGCTAAGACCGCTAAGCATGCGCTTAACTAGCAATTAAATTTGCACTTAAATTTTCAGTTGTGCAACGGACGAACTTTGCGTACTCTAAACTACGCAAAGACTGTAAGTCACATTATTGATGTCATATCATTGAATTTTGCTATAGAATGTAGAAACATGTTATCATAATATAAGTTTAACTTTCCTGGTCTCCGGCCTCCAGAATCCGGCCGGCGGGGATCCAAACCGAGTTGCCCGCGTACTGTGAAATTTACGGCGAGCGCTTAACCCTTGAACTACTACGGCACTCACTTACTCCATACATAATATATACACACACGCACACACACACACACACACACACACACACACACACATATATATATATACTGTTACTATTATTACCTCATAAGGAGGGTTTTGCCATAGTTGACATGCTTGGCAGGCAAGTTGGCAACCACAGTTTTTTTTTATTATTTTGAGTTTTTATCAGAATCATGCTGCTGCCCATCTTCTATTTCAGTTACCTGTCTCATCCCCACCTCATACTTCTTACGACACCCAAAGAATAGTTCATTGGGTGTCGTAAGAACTATGAGATGAGGTGACCCCACTATATGGGGTAGTGGATATTCTTACACCGCCACTGCACGGCGACACACACAAATGTATTATGCACATATATAAGTAACTTAAAATGTTATTTATTTGTCTTAAGATATTGTAGCCTAAAATGGTAAAATTATAAAATTTTATTTGAAAATCCTGCACTCGTGAATCTCTGTGTACTATACTCTTAATGAAGGATACAAAAAGAGTTATTATAATATCCATTAAGGAATTGAAAGGTGTTAATAACCCCTAGGAATGAGATGATCGCTAACAAGCTATTTCTAATTTCTTATGTTTTTTTTTATATGATAAGGGTGACAAACGAGCACACAGTGGTAAGTGGTTGCTGCGGCCCATAGACATCTACATCTATCCTCTATTACAAATCAAAATGTAGATGCGTTGTCACCCGTGAGGACTAAGATGGAATGCCTCATTTCCAGTAAAAGAGGTCTCCGGTTCTCACTCTATTCTGTGAGAGCATAGTTCTACCCCGGTCGAGCCGACCCATTCGTATTACAACTATAATATAATAGCATCATGGCTCTACGACGGTAAATGTGTTGGTGTTCATTGTGTAACATAATAATATATGACTCTAAACTGTTCTTGTTTCTAAAAAGTCTCACTTGGTTTCTTGCCATGACAGAGGAATTTTCCATAGCAGTGGTAAATTAAACATAGTATGATTTTCAATAAGTATTACTTATAATCTTTAGTAAATAAAAATGTTTCTATTCCTATTTTAATAATAATGCTTATTTACAGTATATCCATTCAAGGAATTTTAAGACTGTTTCAACTCCACGGCTGACTGACCGACTTTGTTAATAGAAATGTTTTAAAAATTAAAATTCAGTACGCAATCTCATTAAATAATAAAAATAATCTCGCATCTACGTTAAATCGTAACAATAGACTATTCCTTGAAGGTCACTGTACCCATGTTGTAACATACACGATACACGAATTGTATGACTACTGGCAACCACAGGGATCTTTGTTTTAGTTTAGCAATCACACACTTGGGGCAAGGCTGCGTTAACCCGGCTTACGGGTTGGTGTTGCAATTTCGGAAATTTCAACAAGAAATTTGTAATATCGATTATACCGTAAAATTGAAATGTTCGCAATTTTTCTCGAAGTTTGTAATACATCTTAAACTGTCTTATTGAGTGAGAGGTAAAGGCACGAGCAGACACGAGCGCGATTAATATGTGTGGCTGACATTATAGTGCCTTATGCGCTCTTAAAAAGTATTTAACATTCGCGTAATTGTATTTTTTTAATTGTTATTATTCAGCACAGTGTTGCGTACTAAATTCCAAATGAATATTGGCCTTATATGGTTTGACGGTGGTCACTAGAGATTTATTTTATTTATTTATTTCAAGCAGAGCACACGTGTATTAATAACAAATTAAATCATATCTAGGGTAGTAAAAATACATTAAAACACTATAAAAACAGAAGAAAATTTTAAACAATTGTGGGATAAATCCACACAACAACATATACACTGTTATGCTGTTTGGACCCGCCCCTACGCTTGTAGAAGTAGTTGACTGCTCCGTGGCGCAGTGGCGCAGTGGCGCAATGAGTTACTGCGCTGAGGGCCGCGGGTTCGAATCCCGCACGGAACAAGTATTTGTATAGCCTACAAATAATTGTTACGGGTCTGGATGCTTGTCCTTGTGAAATTTATGTATGTAAACTGCCCCCACGATACAGAAGAAAATCCTAGTGTGGAGGGGAGGTAACGTTTAAAAAAAATGAAAAGAAAAAAGTCCCACCGATCAACGAATACCCCAAGGATACTGTTGGTGCTGTTCCGCTAACACGTCAGCGTGGAGCACACCGCCTCCTAACTATCGCGGCGAAGCCATCAATATGAGTCCGAGTCTCGGCGAGCGTGCCTGAGGCGCTGCATCGCCATGGCAGCCCCAAAAGTACCATCAAGGCATTGTTGTATTGGACACGTAGATCGTTGCCTGCTCGCTGGATATAGCTAACCCACAGGCTGCAACAGTAGAACGAATAAAATAAAAATTATAATAATATATAAATATACTTATTCCAAGTCAAAATATTTAAAATATTTTTCAGGGCGCACGTTCTTCATTTTTAGGGTCTAAACAAAGTCCATTGACAATATTTCGTACATGTGATACTACTGATACCTTCTCAATTACATTTTAGGACAACTTGATATCAAAGAATGTTAAAGTTCGATTTTTACATATCATAGCCGAAATTTTTCGACCAAATCTTTGACCTCATGATGAAAAATTCCGCAAAGCACCAAAAAATGTACGTAACGCGGCAAATAAAAAAAATAGCCGATCTGTGGGGCATGTGGGGCAAAAAAACTAAAATAAAAAATAAAATCAAATGACCACGTGTGCGAGATTCGAATCCGCGCACTCCGGCGTAGTTTCTTACTCTTACCATTAGGCTAATTATAAGCTACTATTATTTACGAAATCACCAAGCGTAGCGCACGCGCAAATAAAGTTTGGTCGCTAATGATTATAAATGGTAACGAATAGAACATAATAGAAGTTTATACCTAGATTTTTTGCGGTTGCTTTGGCCTTGACGAACGACCCTAAATTGAGGTTCGAAGAAATCTCAATGTACTTCAGTTACATACCGAAGAGAAGGGACCAACGTTATCGGGCTCCTTTTTGCAGTGAAGTGACACTATTGTGCTTTGGAGGCGTTGAACCTCACAAGATTGACATTTCCCTTTCAACCCATTGTTTTTAATTTTTTAAATTTTAGAACATGAATTTTATTTTTCAGGGTATTGAAATATGTATCAGACAACACCGATACCTTTGATGAAGCTTCCCGTAGCTAGTTTTTTTCCGTGTTTAGGTGATTATGTAAAAATAAATATTTCTGTCTGTCCTGTATGCATTTGTATACTACTTATTCGATTACATTGACACTTTTGTGAGTTGATGTGTGCGCGCCCGCAAATAAATACGAAAAAACAGAGGCATTGTAACTGTTGCCCAGCACAGTTATTTGTTTAATAAAACGATAAAACGAAAAGATCATAATACACCTAAATAATTTTTATATGTACTTATTTATCTTTACATAACAGGGTTTCAAATAATTATTTTATTGTTATTTTATGGATTTACTACATAGTGATATTTGGGATATAAATAAAAAGTCACAGTACGTTACTTTTATGTCATTGGTGATTATTACTTCAAAGTTTTAATAAAATGATTTAAATAATAATAAAACCAAATTTTGAACTATTGTACTCTTAAGCAAATATTTGCTCACTAAGTGTACATCATAAGGTCTAAATATAAATGACAAATGATAAATATTACTTAGTAACATTTTACAGGCGACGCATTATAACATTTAAGAGTAATAAATTAATTAATTAACAAAAATTGTCTATATATATACTTGTATGTAGTTTATTGTTTTCTGTTTAACTTTACAGTCTATTAAAATTCCATTGCTGATTATAGGCCCCTCAATAAATTTCCTTATATTGTTTTTTATTTCTTATTAGAAAGACGCAGCTGCCCATCTCATGGTCTGTCGCCTCTTACGTCACCCACGGGACAATATGGGATTCCGTTTTTGTAAAGTATATAAATAACAGTAGCTTAATAGATAAGTGTAGGGATCGCGATTTTAAAAGTCGTGAGTTTGAATCTGCAACTCGGCGTTAACTACTTGAACACAAACATAGACGAGGTAGGACTATGTTGCAGCTATATTATGGCTGTAGTACGAATAGATCGGCTCGAACGGGGAAGGACCTCGCTCTCACAGAATACCAGCGTCAAATAACAACTTAAAGATGCTAGTTTTGTATGGTGAGTGTAGAGAACTTGAGACTCTTTTTACTGGATATGAGGCATTCCATCTTAGTCCTCAGGCAGCGCATCTACATATTTATTCTTAATCGAGGATAAATGTAGATGTCTATGGACCATAGTATCCATTTACCATTACTTGGACTTTGTGCTCGTTTGTCAACCTTATTCTTCAAAAAGCATCATTTTTTTTTATAGGATAGGGTGACAAACGAGCACACAGTCCACCTGATGGTAAGTGGTTGCTGTGGCCCATAGACATCTACATTTATCCTCGTTTGCGAATCAAAATGCAGATGCTTTTCACCCGTGAGGACTAAGATAGAATGCCCCTTTTCCAGTAAAAAGGGTCTCCGGTTCTCTACACTCACCATACGAAACACAGCAACATGATGCTGCTATTTAACGCTGGTATTCTGTGAGAGCGTGGTCCTTCCCCGGTCGAGCCGACCCATTCGTGCTACAACTATACTACTAATACAGCTGCAGCATGGCTCTATCACGTACATTTTTTACTTGGAGTGGTTAGCGGGAATATGAGCTATGTTTATAACATTGCTAGCATTCATTATTTAGAAAACAAAGTAAAATAAAAGGCCGTGCTGTCCCAATGTGTGTTATAAAACAGTAACAAGATTTTATTTCCAAAAAACATGTCAGGCACGTACGACGATGAAAGTTAATTATAGTATTCCAGTTCACAACTAATATTATAATGGGCCGTGACGGAAAAAAGGCAATAATTCGTTTCGTGAAATCATTATAATATACGAAATGTTCATTTTCCTTATTTTAACGGAACCATTATTGGTCTCCAACGAAGTCTTGTCTTTTTAATGACGTAACCGAGTCTTTTCAATGAGTTACGTTCCGTCCATTACGGCCTATTAAAGTTTTAGTAGTAAGCCCCAGTTTTTTATTTTTAGTCCCGCGACACAGTAAGGCCTGCGACACTGTTCCAAAGCATTTTAATAAGTGCTTTATCAGGGCTTTAATGTAATTTGCCAATTGACTATTGGTTCCCAATTAACTTTTAGTATGTATTCGGCCGAAAAGATATATTATAAAGTGATAATTATAAATCACTTTAGGATATATATACATATATATATATATATATATATATATATATATATATATATATATATATATATGTGTGTGTTATAATGTTTAAAATCATCTTTTCTTCATTTATTAACTTCATGTTCAACATTCAACGTTCAACGTTGCGGTTGTAGTTTTTGCGTAGTTAACCTTATTCATGAGATTATCCTTACATAAATTAAGAGCCTACCCTTTCACGAAAGCTTATGAACTTCTGGAGGCACGCGTACCACCAATTGGTAAACACTGGGATTGACGATTGCATTACCGGAGGTTTTCGACGCTGCTCCCCATCGCTCGTCTTCACTTATTAGACTTGACTTAATATGTCATCTAATATCATATTATATTTCGAATTGTTTTTAGCTTTCAGTAACCGTTAACCTCCCTCTAACGTATTTCTGAACTGAAATCACAGTTAAACATCCCATAGTTTGCCTCATTTGCTATTGTTGTCACGCTATATTCTGTACTGTCGCCTCTTACGACACTCACGGGATGATATGGAATAGTTGGTTGTCCTTCGCTGTAACTCGCTATTACTATTTAGACTAGCTACTAATACTACCAGGCCTCTGTCACTCTTGCTACCTGCGTGAAATAATTACCTACAATCGCGAGGCGCCCTCGGGATACAACGCAGACGGGGCTAGCGCGTTCGAGACGATTGAACGTTAAAGTTTTTTAACGCTAATTACGTAAATATTTTTTTTGTAAATATGTACTTGTTGAAATACTCGTCGAAATAGTTTTTGTTTAGTGTTTAGTATATTTAATTGTAGGATAACTAATAGTTGAAATAGTTTTAAAGTAACTTAATAATAATGTATGTATATTACCTATTTGATAAATTATAATGGCAAAGTTTCGTTCAAAATTGTTGCGTGGATGGAAGCTTAATGATCAAACGAAATGATTCGGATATATCATTTTTTAAGTTACCGAAGCATAATAAACTGTGAATATATTTTTTATGTTAGATAGGTACTTATAGCGCAAAAAGAATTAAGTAATAATATAACTATAGAAGTAATACCTAAGTACTTTATTACAAAACTCAGTTGAAATTTACTTCACTATCCACGTACCTACTGGCATATCTATACTTGTCTATTGTAATTAAAATATTTTAAATTATAATAACACAAAATATTACAATTAAAACTTTCTTTAGAAGATTTTAACTAAGTAGAATACGATCACATTTCTGTTAAGAATCGTATTTCTTGTTATTTGTTGTTTACACTATTAACCTATTTCTTCCGAGCTAAACATTGCGTTTCCCGACGAATGGCCTTGCAAGTTGCATGCGTTGGGCATCACAGAACTCACATAGTAGCGGAAATATGGTCGATCATAGTCAGAATAGGTACTTTACCTAAGTAACTTATTTACCATTTCACAATGTATTTTTTTACTCTTTATTAACAAACAGCCCATAATAACCACGGAAAGACCGTCGTGACGTAGGAAGGGGAAAAGATGCAAAGTAATACGGACACTGGCGCGCAGCGATAAAGTTTTATTTAGCTTGCGTGCGCGATTTATCTGATTATTAACAATTATGTAGGCTATTTAAACGTTGGCAAGCAGTCAACATTAAAAGAGTGCAACTTCTGTACGTAGTAATATTATTTATTCTGTACTACTCACTACTGTTATAGACTGTTCACTTAGATACGGTCACCTTTATGTCGCGCCGCATTGGCATTTTTTGTCAAAGGCGCCGCCGTGACATCAAGGGTCGCTGCGTGCGGCGTACACCCGAATGAGAATTTGACATTTTAAAACGAAGCGTCGTAGTGAAATATTATTTGCAACCTCACTTGTTTTTATTATTTATATTCGTATTTTATAACAAATACCATAAAACTAATGTATTTTCGCTAAGTATTACTTATATGTTAATTCAATAATAAAGTAGTATTCTATTTTCATTCATTAAGTATTCTGTTCTAATTGTAAGAATAAAATGGTATTCTATTTTGTTCTTATAATAGAAAAGCATTTATTTAACAATCCCAGTAAATAATAAGTGTGCCTCTGGATGTACCTACCGACATTGTTATCTTAGCGAACAGACTGTACCTACTAAGAAGTGGAGACCCATCACGTAGTAAGTTTTCCCTTACAACATGCGGCTTTGTGACGTAGTAGTGGTTTAGCATTAAGTTGCCGCCTTAAAGGCTGCGGGTTTGAATCCCATATTTAACAAGTATTTGGTATGGCCTATAAATAATTGTTGTGTGCCTGGTTTGAATGTGTGTCCTGGTGCAACGATGTATGTATGTAAACGGCGATACAGGACAAATTAATCAGTCATCTTCAAAGACAAATTAAACTCAAGCCAATGATTGAAATTAATTCTACTAATTTAAATTCATCGCCATAAAATTTGCTGTTTATCGTGTTTAATTTAACTTGTTTTACTTATTTTTACCAACTTAATTACCAAAGTTTTGGGTGCTTCACAGAATCTATGGGCACGGACTGGGGGAGGGGGGCTACATCGGAAATTAAAAATTAGTAAATTTAGTAAAATTAAACGCGGTAAAATCTGTAAAATACGTTTTGCTGAATGTCCCTTAGCCGCGTCGCCACATTCTACACGAAATTAAAATTCGCATATTACCACGAAACACGCACTTCTTTCGTAAAACGGCTTTTCGTTTAAACATAAGTTCAAATTAATATGTTTTAATTAAAAAAAAAACATAAACATGTTGCTATTAACAGTTGTTTTTTGTTGCGGAATAAATCTTTTTAAAGCCCGCGAACCCGTTCACAAATGCGTTGCACGAGTCGTGCAACCAGTTATAAATCATTAATGATTCAAAATGGCAATTATTATAAATTCAATAATTATTAATTTTATTAAAAAACAATATGTAAAGCTTGGCATGTGAATAGTACAACTACGTCTAGAAATACACTGTCTTTTAATAAACTCAGAGGGTTACTTGCATTCTATTAAAACGTTAATAAAATGTTGTCTATCTGTCTGTCTGTCGACCTTTCTGGGATAATGTTCGGTATGCCTGAACTGATTTTAATGTAATTTCACGATAAATTTTAACAGTGGTAGAGCCAAGCGGCAGCTTTTGCTGTCGCACGGATGGGCCGGCTCGAACCGGGGTGGTACCACGACCTCACAGAAAACCAGCGTGAAGTAGAGGTTTACCTCTGCGTTTCGCTTGGTGAGTGCAGGTGGCCGGAGGCCCTTTTTACTGGAAATGAGGCATTCCATCTTAGTCCTCACGGGTGGCAGCGCATCTGCATTTTGCTTCGCAGGCGAGGATAGATGTGGATGTCTATGGGCCGCAGCAACCACTTACCATCAGGTGGACTGTGTGCTCGTTTGTCACCCTTATCCTATAAAAACAAAAACGAACAGTTTTAGAGCAATACCCGTGAGGACCAAGATGGAATGCCTCATTTCCAGTAAAAAGGGCCTCCGGCCACCTGCACTCACCAAGCGAAACGCAGAGGTAAACCTCTACTTCACGCAGGTTTTCTGTGAGGTCGTGGTACCACCCCGGTTCGAGCCGGCCCATCCGTGCGACAGCAAAAGCTGCCGCGTGGCTCTACCACTGTTAAATCCGAAATAATAGCAAAATACTGTGTTTGAAGTGGTTTTTGGATAACCCAGCTACTTCCAATAATATGAATATTATAGATCGACATACAGCTAACCGTGTAGAGGCGGTGATGTAAAAATATCCACTATCCCATATTTTTTCGTAGGTGTCGGGTAGCCTCATTCTTATCCTAATCCCGCCTGCCGCATTTAGCAATTATGGCAAATATCCAACATATGAGTAAAAAATTATTAGGAGTAGACTTTGATATGCCATTATGAATAAAAATTAATGTTGATGAAAAATCTGTACGCTTTTTTTAATTCTACGCGGACGAAGTAATTATTGATGATCGTTATGACATAGCTCTATTTAAAACGTAAATAGGTTTTATCTCTTCTGTTTAAGGATGGGTTTATGTTTCATTTCAAGGTAAACTGACTTGAGTTCTGAAATGCCGAACAGCCGAGATATAGGTGCTTTTAAGCCACAACGTTCACTTTCCCTGCGAATTGTGGCCTCATTTGTCATCCATGTATTGTTTGTCATATCTTTGAAAATGATTTCGTGTACTTCAAACGTAGAATCAACATTAGTTTATTGACAATAAAATAAAAACCCAAAAAAAATCTCAACAAGAATATAAAAATACACTACCATATTTTATATCTTAATGAAACTGGTTTAAAAAGCACACTTTTAAACCAGTTTCCAGTTAAAATATAATTTTTGTGTATAACTAGTTTGTTTTTAACATACAAATACAAAAAATATTATTAACGGACTTCGCTTCCATGGAAGGACAGTACTGTTTGTTTCGATATAAGATATTTAAAATAAAGTCGAGTCATATACAATTTTTACATGGTAGAGCTACGCTGATGGACGGCTTCAAAGGGAGATTACGACACATAGTCTTCTCATTAGGTATACCTCAAAACTTGAAAACAAAATTGTACAACCAGTCAGTGGCAAACTGATGACTTATGGATCTGAGACCTGGTACTACACTGCTAGCCGTTTGAGGAAGAATAGAATAGAATATTTTTATTCAATATAGATCACATGTATAATTCTTATTGAAAGTCATTTTTTACTTTACCAATGGTTCGAAAAAAAAACCTCCGTCCTGGGAAGAACCAGCAAGAAACCCAGCGGAATTTTTTAAAGCATATTTTACATTAATGATTGGTAGATACAAAATTTATTTTAGAAACAGCTTGGAAGCGACCACCTCATTCCCAGGGGTTATTATCAACAATGTATTCATTTATACTATAATAACCCTTTTTATACAGTTTCAACTTAACAAAACACTTAAACTTGGTAATAGAGAGAGCATGTACACTTTCCGGGACCCTGTTGTAATAGCGTATACATTGCCCATTAATGAATTACTGACTCTGTGGAGTCGAGAAACTGGTATCACTACCTTGTATTTGTTCCTAGTACTTACAGAATGTACATCACTTTTTTTACTAAAACTACCTTTGTTTTTGTGAACATCATAAAATTTTCGTGAATACACTGAGAGGCCAAAGTTAATGTATTTATTTCTTTAAATTTATCTCTAAGAGACTTTTCGGTTTTAGGTTGTAAATAGCTCTAATGGCCATCTTCTGTAAAACAAAAAATAGTTTCTGAATCATCCGCATTTCCCCATAGCAACATCCCATAAGACATTATGCATTGGAAATAACTGAAATAAATTAATCTAGCTGTCTCGCCACTAGTGAAACCTCTAATCTTTTTTACAGCATAGGCTGCAGAACTTAGTCTGCTTGCTAGTTTGGACATATGGGGGCGCACTGAAGCTTTGCGCCGAGAGTGATGCCAAGAAAAACAGTGGATTCAACAGGGCTCAGTTCTTTCTCATTTAAAAACACATTGATAATCAGATTTTTAACATTCGTTGTTGTGAATTTAATACATTTAGTTTTATTTTCGTTTAAATGTAGATTATTAACGTTAAACCAATGCACTACTTTTGATATAGCATTATGCACTTCGTCACATTTAAATGATTGACGTTTAAGTTTAAAAATCAAGGAAGTATCATCAGCAAATAATACAATATCATGATTATCCCCTACAAGAGAAGGTAAATCATTAATATACACTAGAAATAGGAATGGGCCGAGAATGGAGCCCTAAGGGACACCCATTAGTACAGGTGACCCGGAAAAACTTTTACCATTGATAATAACTTTCTGCATTCTATTACTTAAATATGAAATAATAAGTTTAAGCGTTGTGTTCTTGACACCATAGTACTGTAGCTTTCTGATTAATGTCTCATGGTGAACGCAGTCGAAGGCCTTGGCAAGGTCACAAAATATACCCAAGGCATCCTCTGAATTCTCCCATGCACAAAAAAATATGTTTAATAAGCTCAACTCCAGCGTCAGTTGTCGAGCGACCCATTGTAAAACCGAATTGATTTTTATGAAGCAATTTATTAATATTAAAGAAACTTAACATCTGATCCAAAATTATTTTTAAATATAATTTTAGGAATATAAGACATAAGTGCTAGCCTATACCATTATTTTAAGTTTGACTAATGATAACTGTGCCCCAATGTGCTTTTATATCCATTATTAATTTATCTTTTCATTCTAACCTATACCCACAACCGATATTTAGTTACCGTATTTAGTATTTTGTCCTTATATTATTTGGTTATTTTGCTGGTGCGGCAATTTTTTGATAGAAAACATATACAAGTTATCGTAAATCTAATTTTGCACTTTCAACTCACAGTCATAACTCAACTCCAATTCGAGTATAATATTAATATGTTAAATATATTTTTCACTCTGACATTAAATGTCGCCGTCATTAAATAAAGTATATAAATATAATATAGTCATCGAAAATAAAGTTCTTTTAGTGTAAAGTTTCTTTTTATATTAATTTTTAATTCCGTTCAAAATCAAATTTAGAACGTTTATCTTTAAAAGTTACGTACAAGACAATGTCTGCCGTGTAATAATTTCCTTGCACACAAATTAATACAGCTGTTAAACAACCTTTTTTATGCTAGTACAGTTACTGTACAGCGATAATAATGCATAAATATGTATAATTTGTGCTAGTTTTTTACTTATAAGAATTGTATAAGCCAGTATACAGCCTTTTTACAGGCATGAAATACAGTCCCTAGTATAAAAACTACCTACAATACAGCTCGTATACAGCGTGCATGCTGCTTGAGATTCTACCTTAGCACTCAGGGATGATAACGCATCTGTATTTCGGTTCTAAATTGAAGATAGTTGTAGATTTTTGAATCTAAAGGTGTCTAGGTTACATATACATACCAATCACTTGCCTTGAATGAAAAAGTATAATATCGCGTATTCTTTTATCGGTATATATCAATAAAAATAATTGGTATCGTAAGTGACGTGGCACAATCGCATAACAAGATTATTATTCAAAAACGGACATACTTGGTACGGTAAAATCAATAAGCGGCCTTTTCATGGTGTTATTTCACAATTCTGTCTATCATTGGTCGCACTAATAGAAAATGTTTCTGAATAAGTGCGAAGTCGAAATTCCCAGCACACTGTGTTTTATTAAAATTATGATCGAATTCATATTTCAATGAATACGTTCTAGTAAATATAAAAGCACTTTAATTCAATATGTCGAATGACTTGGATTGGATGACTTGCTTATTTACTTGTCAAAATAAATAACGCTTTTAACTAAAAACACTTATGAATATTTGACAGATATGAAATTCAATTATTAATATAAAACATTATAGCTGAATCATTTTATTTTGTGATTTTATCATACTGTAGTACTGAGTTGAAAAGCTTTTTGAGGAATCATACAGATTATTAACGCAAATACGCTCAATTAATGCAATTAATTTAAACCATTTTAAATGACAAAGCTATTTTAAATTATATATTTTTATTGCTTACTTATCATTTGCCTTATATTTTTGATGGTTTTACTTTTTCATCATTAGGCCATCGTTGTAAACATATACAAACTAATTTTAAGTAGTGATGGATGGATTCCTTAATTGGTTAACACGTGAACCTAGAAAATATTTTTACATTGGTAATTGTTAATATATTTGTATAATATAACATTAAATTATAGTTATTGGAGAAGACTGTCACTGATAAAGCATTTCAAATCATTGTCTGCACTAAAACGATTTAGTGAAACATTTATCAGGCACCCCAAGATTTTAAAAAAAAATTAAGAATTGTACGTCGAAACGACCGATGATAAAATTGTCCAAGAGTACATTTTTTATAGAATAAGATGACAAACGAGCGTACCTTCCATCTGATGGTTAGTGCATACTGTGGCCCATTGACATATACATGTAACCTCAATTAAGAATCAAAATTAGTTGCGTTTTTACCCTTGAGGAATAAGATGAAAATGCCTCATTTCCTGTAAGAAGTGTCTCCGGTTTTCTACACCTACCATACACAAACACAGCAGTATTGAGCTGCTATTCACGCAAGTGTTCTGTGAGACGTTCGACTGCTTGTGTGTGTGTTGTGGTCATAAATGCAGTTATTCATCACGAGGTCTCAATTTTAAGTCCCGAGTAAGGCCAAAATCAGTAATTGGGTTTCTCAGTCAAGAAATTCTTAGTAGCGGTTAGGGGTTTGATTATTGGTGGTGTATCATCGTCGTGCCTCGGAAATCACAAAGCCTTAGGTCCTTCTCCTGATATCTCCCCGGTCGTGTTGGTTAACGTCTCGTAGGACTATGAGAGTAAGCGAATAGAGAGTGCACCTGAGCTTGCACATACACTTGGGCGCTATAATGCTATCCTGCACAGCATATTCTCAGTTGAAACTCGCCGCCTTGAAATTCTGTGTAGGATATTATTGTTATTATTCTGTGAAAGCTCGGTGCTTGCCTGGTCGGACTGACGCTACTACAATTATAATATAACATCATGGCTCTACCACGTATGGACAAACGTGGATGATACCTCCCGGATAATATTTTTAAAGCAAGTGTTATTTTTGGCAAAAAGCTCCATAGTAAATTTAATTAACAACGTGGAATTACCAGTATTTGTATGCGTTCAGAACCCATGTAGAGTACTGCCCGCTGCAATTAACATCCATATGTTTACCGCTGTAATTATACGCTTGGCGACCATTGTACTGCCATGATGCAACCAACATTTACGGATACATCATTTAATAAGTAATGTACTCATTACATCAAGAAAGAATATGTAAAAATAAATATAAATGAATCAGATTTTTGATAATATTTGAACTATAACCAAGTTACCTGATTCATTCTACCCGATGGGTACATGCCAACGGCAGTCTATGTACACCTACAATAAACAAAAATAAAGGCAACAGCGTTGTCGCCCTTGAGATCTAAGATAAATGCCTTGTAGCATATAAAGAGACTAGCTCTTAGATTCAAACTAAAAGTAGGAGTTTATGTGTGGCAGTTGAAATAATTAAGAGGGTATTACTATCACAGACATATTCTTAACATTCTTCCTATTTTACGGAAAACGAGGCATTCCATCTTAGTCCTCAGGGATGACTACGCACCTCCATTTTTGTTCTTAATAGAGGATAGATGTAGACGTCTATGGACCACAGCATCCACCTACCGCCAGATAGACTGTGTGCTCCTTTTCCACCCCCATTCTTTAAAAATACAAATAGTTGTCCCGCGGGATTCGAACCTGCAGCCCTCAGTGCCTTAACTCAATGGTTCGGCTTTTCGCCACGAAGCCGCTAATTATTTTTGCACTTTCTTCTTGCGGAACAAAATATAATGCATTTAGTACTTACAATAATTTAAATGCCACTTTTAGGTTCTTGCAAAAAACATAAAACTAGGATATTCCCTATATTATGGTGAAGCCAACATACAGAAATTTTACATAGACAAACATCCAGATCCGAAACATTTTTAGTAGTCCATACAAATGTATGATGAATGGCCCCGCAGCGCCGCTGTGAAATAGAATAAGGGTGAGAAACGAGCATACAGTCCACCTGATGGAAAGTGAATGCTGTGGCCCATAACCACCCAGAATTGAAATACATATGCATTATATTCCTTGAGGACTAAGATGAAATGCCTTATTTCCAACAAGGGTCTCCGGTTCACTACACTTTGCTCACCATACGAAACACAGCAGTATTAAACAGCTATTTCACTCTGGTATATGTGTCTCTTTTGTGCTGCAATCACTATAGCTGCAGCGTGGCTCCACCACGTACGAAACTGTACTGTGACTCCGAGATGTCAGATTACAAAGCACTTTAAAGATTGTGACTACCTTGTTTTGACTGACTACTAATATGTATGAAATAAACGCGAAGACGAACTTTGACTGCCTAGGATTATTTCTGGGTAGCTACCAACCTTTTATCTATTTCTGACGCCAATTAGCAGTGATTTCACCGCTGTCTTCAGTGAGGCATACCATCTTAATTTTCAAAATTGACAGCGCACCTGCAGCCTTCTTTGTTCGAAGTTTGTTGCAGGTGTCTATGAACTGCAGTAACCCCTAACCATCAACTGAACAGTTTTCGAACTGTTACCATCAAGTGAACTTTTAGCTCGTTTGTCATTTTAGTTTAAAAAACAGATGCTCGAGTGAAATTTATAAGTTTTATACACCTACACTGTTACTGCTTTGCTAATATTGAAAAAAAGATTATATAAAATTATAGCGTATGAGGCGTTCCATTGTAGTCCTCAGAAGTGACAACCTATCTGTAGCATTTTTTAATTTACGTAGGGTGCCGGATGGAGGTGGTCAGGGACTGTAGTAACCACTTACTATCAGATACTGAATCATGATGATACAGATCAGATAGACTGAATGACCGTTTACCATTTTAGATTTAATTAAAAAGAAAAAACCTTTAAATATTTATGCACTCCATGTTTTTATACGTGGTAGAGCCGTGCTGCAGCTATATTAGTAGTATAGTTATAGCACGAATGGGTCGGCTCGACCGGGGAAGGATCACGCTCTCACAGATTACCAGTGTAAAATAGCAGCATAACACTAATGTGTTTCGTATGGTGAGTGTAGAGAACCGGAGAGCCTTTTTACTGGAAACGAGGCATTCCATCTTAGTACTCAGGGGTGACAACGCATCTGCATATTGATTCGTAATTGAGGATAGATGTAGATATCTATGGGCCACAGAAAGCACTTACGATCAGGTGGACTATGTGCACGTATGTCACCCTAATTCTATAAAAAAATGTACCTATTACATTTACTGTACCGTGTTTCATCAATTATTAATCTCATTTTATTAAAAAAAATACGGAAAAATTACAACATATTATATATACGAGTATATATATATATCATTAATTCTAATACAATTCTTCACTTTATTATTTCCTCTACACGCTTACCACGATTTATGACACACATAACATATTATGGGAATACCAGCGTCCATTAGTAACAACATGATGCTATGTTTCGTATATTGTGAATAACAAACAACGGAAATAGCTTTACTGGTAGATACATTCCATCTTTCTCTATAATAACAACATATGACCTGCATTTTTATTTTAATAGAGAATAAGTGTATATGTGTAACAGCAATCATCAGTTGCTCGTTGGCCGCCTTCACTTCCAAAAAAAGATAAACCTTAAATAGTATGTCCAAATTCTCTATGCAATCTATGAACTATACGTGCCTCAACTATTATCATGGTAGCTTAAAGACTAAGGATTCGTCTTAGTATTCATAGTTTTTTTTATAGATTTAGGGTGACAAAGAAGCACACAGTCCATTTGATGGTAAGCGGATGCGGTCACCCCTGAGGACCAAGACGCAATGCCTCATTTCCAAGTAAAAAGGGTCATAGTATTCTAGCAAACCTAGTCCGCTTTCAGTACTAACATGCGCATGCTCGGCGATGAAGTAAATTTTCGTGAGGAAACCTGCTAGTCTTAGGGATAAAATTTTTCGAGGATATGCAAAGTCCGCCTTTACGCACTGATGCATCGCGGCGGACTTACTGCTCTCTTACAAATGAGAATAGGTCAGTGTTAAGAAATGTGTAAAGGGGATTAACTTCAATTTTCTAAATTATCTAAATTAATAAAGATCGTGGGCATCGCCCGTGATCCTAATCCCGTAATATATCGTATAGACCATTTGATCATGGGCTGTATCAACTTTTATGTGAGCCTTCATCATCAGCCCTTAAAGTCCATTGTTGGATATTTGCCTCTCTAGTTGTTGTAATATGGAGCCTTGGCCTTAGCCTTAATCATTAAGTTTGGCGTGACGACAAAAATTATTGAAGAGCGCACTGCTAAGCGACTCGTATTCTTAACTGATATTCGTCACCAGTCTCGTTATTTTAAGACTGGCGTAAAAATAAGACGGCTGTACCGACATGTATAAACTAATAAGTACTCTACGCAAAGAAAGATATTCTATTCTAATCGAAAATTTCGTAAATGTGGAATAATATAATGCAAAAATTGCTATCTGTGTAGCGAAGCTGTTACGTAAATCTTAAAATTTAAATAAACTTTTAAACGCAGTAGAGCCATACTGCAGCTATATTAGTAGTATAGTTGTAGCACGAATGGGTCGGCTCGACCGGGGAAGGACCACGCTCTCACAGAATACCAGCGTAAAATAGCAGCTTAATACTGCTGTGTTTCGTATGGTGAGTGTAGAGAACCGGAGACACTTATTACTGGAAAAGAGGCATTTACGTCGTCACGGGTGACAACGCATCTGCGTTTTGATACTTTATTGAGGATAGATGTGGATGTCTTTGGGTCACAGTAACTACTTACCATCAGGTGGATTGTTTGCTTGTTTGTCACCCTATCCTATAAAAAAACTTTCAATCCGCCCCGGGTTCTCAAGGGTAACTTTTGGATCTCGTCAACAGCGCCACTTACGGAAACCGATTATGGCTAAGAACCATCCAGGCGAGCCTATTAGTATCAAATAAAATTTCATCAAAATCTATTACGCCATTTCGGAAAAGAATTACAAACACATGCCCACCGGAATTTTATATATTAGGTCCTTACATATTATGAAATTGGCGTTTTGTACGGGAGGAATATTAAGTCAATTTTTTTGGTAAAATATATTTAATTAATCAAAGTACGTACCGTTGTTATCTATGCACTTTTGCCATCTTATAGGATGTACATTGACCCCTTTACTAAAAAAACCATGGGGGCGAGAATCAATAAACTCTTTGAAGGCGGTTTGGACTGCCGCATCGTAGTTAATTTTTTTCTTGTAAGAAGTTATCCAAATTCCGGAAAAAATGGTAATCTGTAAGGGCAAAGTCCGGGGAGTACGGTGGATGTCGCAGACATCCCAATTGTAGCTCATGAAAACTTAGTGGTTGTTTGTTGTGCAGTGTGTGATCATGCGTTGTCGTGAAGCAGCAGTGGCCTAGAGTGATTGACCAATCTCGGTTGTTTAGCAGCTAGTTCTTCCTTCATGGTTTGCATTTGCTGACAATAGATATCTGCCGTAATCGTTTGGCCAGATTTTAGAAAGCTGTAGTGAACGACATCGGCGCTAGTCCACCAAACACTAACAAGTAACTTTTTCTGAGTCAATTTTCGTTTACGGGAGGATTTGGCTGGGTCTCTAGGGCTTAGCCATTGCGACGAGCGCTTCCGATTATCGTACAATATCCACTTTTTATCACAAGTAATGATTCGATTTAAAATACCTTCATTATTGTGTCGGTTGAGCAAAGTAACACAGCAGTCGACGCGTGTTTGCAAGTTCGATTCACTCAATTCATGAGGTACCCATCGTTCAAGTTTTTTACTTTTCCGATTAGCTTCAAGTGGATTAATATAGTTTCATCACTTACCCCAAAGCCTGCAGCTATCTATGAAGTGCTTTGTGATGGATCCGCTTCCACAATTGCCTTTATTTCTTCATTTTCCACGTTGGTCTCCGGACGTCCACGGGGTTGGTTCTGAAGGTCGAAATTATCAGAACGAAAACGTTGAAACCAAAAACGTACCATGCTTACTTTTCCGACACCAGCGCCGTACTTATCATTAATCCTTCAAACTGTTTCTGCAGCACTGGTGCCACGGTAGAATTCATACTCGTAAATATACCGATATTTAATGTTTTCCATTGTGTGGTAATAAGCGACGCCAGAGAAAAAAATAGTGGGGAAAAAACAAATGAATGACTGTTTTTAAAACTCAAATGTACCAGCTAAATGAATTTATAAATTTGAATTTGGAATTCTCAACCAAAGAGGAGATATTTCAGATCAAAGTGGTCAGTACAACAAAACGATAATTTCATATGTAAGGACCTAATATAACAAGCGATTTGCCCTGTCTTGCACGGGTGATTTCTAGATCTGGGCAACAGAGGAGTTTAGTGACAAACACACGTACAGAGGAATTATAAAAATGTAGTATGTCTGAGTAGGATGTATGTATGAGTAGAAATCCTGTTAATTTCGCACAGCCCTGCCGTTACCATTACACCCTATTGAAGTCCACTGCTGAACATGGCCTCCCCCATAGATTCCACAGAGGGGGATATTTGCTATAGTTACCAAGCTTGGCAAGGGGTTTGGCAACTGCAGTTTTTTATATTTTTAATCGTTATTAGGAAAACGCTGCTGCCCATCTCCTGATTCGTTTTCCTCTGTTGCCTTTTACGAAACCCACGGGATGATATGGGGTAGTGGATATTCTCACACGGATCTTACACACATACGAATAGCCCTACGTCGAGATTAATCTTGTGTAAAAGTCAAGAAGAAACGAAAATGTTATCTTCTACTTTATTAATCGATTGATTAATATAATATTATTATATCACCATGAGTCACGTTTGGCATTGAACGTATAATGAATTGCATTAAGTCATCACTTTGTGTGTGAGTTTAAGTGGTAATATTACGTAATAAATAAAAGACTATATCCGAATTTGGCTTCCGTTTTTTTAATGCATAAGCTTCAGTTGTAAGCGCACGGAAGTGAAATATAATGTTTCATTCATTCATTCATTGAATATTCTGAATATTTGAATTTAAAATATTCATATTTTATTCATTATTCATTCGTTACAGACTATCACAAATCTACTGCTGAAGATAGGCTTCCCATAGATTCCATCATTATGGGTTGGGGGGACGCTGCTGCTCATATCCTGTTACATTTCCCTCTGCCGTCTCATACGACACCCACGGGAAGAGAGGGGTAGTGGATTCCACTACGCCGCCAGTGTAGCTCAAATGATAGAAATTAGATAAACATGAAATAAATTGTATATTTTTATCAATGTGTTTATTTTTATTATGAACTTTTTGAAATACAGCTACTTAAATAGTGGGTGACAAATCAAATTTATGCTGCAGAAGTGAGTACTAAATTGGCAATATGGTGACGACGGGTCAGATTACGAGTACCGACCTGCGTGTTTTTGACATGGTAGAGCCATACTGCAGCTATAGTAGTAGTATAGTTGTAGCACGAATGGGTCGACTCGATCGGGGAAGGACCACGCTCTCACATATTAATACCAGCGTAAAATAGCAGCTTAACACTGCTGTGTTTCGTATCGTGAGTGTAGAGAACCGGAGACCCTTTTTACTGGCAAAGAGGTATTCCATCTTAGTCCTCACGGGTGACAACGCATCTGCATTTTGATTCGCAAACGAAGATAGATGTAGATGTCAATGGGGCCACAGCAACCACTTACCCATCAGGTGGACTGTGTGCTCATTTGTCACCCTTTCCTATAAAAAAATGCGTAATATGGATATGAAAGAAACAAGAAAAACAAGTGTGTCAGGATTGTGCCAAATGGAAGTCCTACAGACTTAACAGTGCCTAGTCCCCTAGGTAACAAGTGTCAGAGTTTATGTATGTATACTTAATGTAAATAAATCACGAAACTAAATCAATGATAGGTAATTTTCTTCCCTACCATATATTATAAATACACAACGATTTTATACATAATTTTATGTTCTTGTTCAAAACAAAAATGTAATAAACAGGTAGATATTTTTGTATTTGTCGTTGGCGTAAGTGGCTTTAAAGATTTGTAGGTAGATATTTATTTTAATTGCATTCCTTATACAAAACACTTATTTTTTAAAGGGCGAACTGAATGCTTAAGGAATTCTCTACTAAGTCTGGTTAGTATTTGTCGTAGGTGTAGCAATATAGAAAAAAATAAACAAAAAATATATTTGATAAAAATTACAAAATAAAATTTATTTATTAATTAATTTAGTAACATAAACAGGAGATACATTGTAACTTAAAACTTACATAAATATAAGTCAAAGTAATTTATATACCTAATTAAAGATTACGACAAATATTAATGAATATAAATTTGTGTATATTATAAAATACGTAAAAGTTTTAATATTATCTATTTGTAAAAATAATAATTTATCAACGTGTTGAAAACCGCGAACTTCGTGTTCACTGGTTGGAAACACAAATCTCACAAAACAGCAGCTTAATACTTCTATGTTTCTGATGATGACAGTAAAGAACCGGAGATTTTTACTAGAAACGTGGTATTCTATCTTTGTTCTAGGGTGACAACACACGCGCGAATAGATGTAGATGTCTATAGGAATCCATCCAGGTAACATCGGGTGGACTGTGTGCCCATTTGTCACCCTTATTCTATAAAAAAACGAAGAGGTTTTTATTTTATAGGATAAGGGTGACAAACATCTAATGGTAAGTGGTTGCTGTGGCCCATAGACATCTACATCTATCCTCGATTACGAATCAAAATGTAGATGCGTTGTCACCCGTGAGGACTAAGATGGAGTGCCTTGTTTCCAGTAAAAAGGGCCTCCAGTTCTCTCCATACGAAACACAGCAGCATAAAGCTGCCATTTTACGCTGGTATTTTGTGAGAGCGTAGTCCTTCCCCGGTTGAGCCGACCCATTTGTGCTACAACTATACCAGTAATATAGCTGCAGCATGGCTCTACCACGTAAAAAAGGTTCTAATAATACCACAGTAACAGTAGTTATATCGACTGCGAATCTAAACAAAGTTTGAATCCACAATTCGATTACTGTAGGAAAACACTCCTAGCAAATGCATTTGAAGATTAGGTAGTGATTATTTTGTTTTCATCCCTATTAGGATTTTCTACTGTCTTGTGTTTTTTTTTTATATACTGTTAGAAATTATTCCACTTCTGATGTATGAAACTATTCTCAAAATATTTAAATAAAATAATATTACTCTTATTATAAATTACTCTGAAGGTTAATTGTTTAAAATAATAAAAGTGTGAGAGCGGATTTTCAACTTGCTCTCTTGCTTACGCAATTAATGATTATCAGGAATAAGACAGCGTACTGCACTACACATTATAAAAAAATAAAATAATAAAATATTTATATGCATAATACATGGTACATTTTGAGGTCTTATAATGTAGTGTGAACATGCATGTTTTACCGATTTATCAGTATGCAAATATTAAGTCGACATGCAATAGTTGAATAATTAAAGTTACAAAATTACAAAATCACAAAATTACAATAACGTTTCATATCAAAATTTAATAAAATAGTATAAACTCAATAAATTTATGAAGTTAAAAATAGAATAAAAAAAAATAAAAAATATACAGGCATGGTCATTTCATAATGCATAATGTCAAACTAGTATAATGTCAATCTTACAAATTCTAATTCATTCGTCAATTTCAAATTTCAATTAACAACAATTCGCTTGAGATGACCGTCACGGCAGAATTTGATGAATTCATTTAAATAAATTTAAATCCAGTATATATAGAGCAAATACAGTTCAACCAACCGTAATATGTACCTGTCACAATAACATATACAGCGGTGTAACGTGAAGGACATCATTACATAATTACACCAAAGTATGCAACACAACAGCAACACTACTCATCTCAAAAGCTCTCAGCAACACAATCTTTCTTGCTTACACAAGAAGAATTATTACGAACAGAACTACGTCACTTGTCTTACTTAGGCAGAATTTCAGTGTAGAGGTAATGTTTTAGCCCAACGGGCATAACGACATGAGATTCGTTGAATTACCGACTGATCCATCTTAGTTCCTATAGATCCTGCCTCTGCCTGTCGCCTATACTGCTAGAAAGAGTGGGAGATTACAATTCCACCTTTAACACTTCTTAATTTCCTTTGTTATTTTACCCTCATTTCTAACAATACATAAATTGCACAAAGACAAACATACCCATCAATAGACTACACCTGAAACATATCAGTTGACCGTAAAAAAACAACTATATATAGGTACTATGCGAGCAAACCGAGTGCTATTCCCGCAAGCGATAATGAAATTTATCGTCATCATTACAACCCTTCCTAAGTCCACTCCTGAACTTAAACCTCCCCAAGGAACACAACACAGCACGGTCCTAAGCCACCTGCATCCATCGACTTCCCGTATCTCCTACCAGGTCACTAAATCGACTGCCACTCGAAAACCTTTTCTTTAAAGAAAAAGAATATCTCTCGGTCATGTGAAATCTGTTAAAATTCTTCCTTATCAAAAACCTCTTTTAGGAATGAGGGGAGCAGGTGTTAAGTAGAAGGAATTTTAAAATGTAATGATAATACTTAATAATAAAAATTATAGTTACCGATGCCGTTACAGCCTAATACGTTACCGTTAGCTACTGAACACTGCCATAGTTGGCACGCTTGTCAAGCGGGTTAGTTACCTCAGTTTAATTTTTTATTTTTAGTCGTAATTAGCTGCTGTCAATCTCCTGATTTGTTTCCCTCTGTCGCCTCTTACGACACCTTCAGATGATATGGGGTACTGGATATCTTACACCGCCACTACACGGTAAAATAATAGAAAAAAATAATAATAATTGAAAGTCTAGTTAATAATTCAAATACGATACTTGGCGAATTTTGCACAATCACTATTATGTGTTCATCTAGTTGTTCAAAGTCCATTTCACTCGGTTTTTCCATCTTGTTCACTTCTATAAGGAATTTCAATGTCAGCCTTGTGTACGCAATCTGACCGAGAAATTATACAACCTCAAAGAAGGGATCGCGGATACGTACACTCGGTGTCAAGGCCGTCTTAACTAGGTGTGAAACCTATCATAAAGCGTATTCGGTTATAATAATTACTCTAACGTCTTTGACACGATTTACTGTTATATAAAATCATTAAAGCGCTGAAGCACGAACAAGTTTAATTGCGGTGTGACGAAACCAATATTAAAGCAACTTATGGTACAAAGTTGAGAAATACTATAGCACGTGTTCGGCTTAGTCGGGGAAATACCACGCTCGCACAGAATAACACAGACACCATCGGGGAATACCAACGTAAAATAGCAGCATAATACGGCTGTGTTTCTTATGATGAATGACGAGAACTGGAGACCCTGGCATTTTATCTAAGTCCTCATGACTGTCAACGCGTCAAAATTTTGATGTTGATACATTATGTATCAATGGCTGCTAAAACAAATAATATGGGTGGAAATGGATATTCAACTAAATACTTAGGTTCTATAACTACTCAAAAAACGAATAAACAAAAAGTATAGGTGCACTACACTAAACGTAGTAGAGTCACTCTGCAGCTATATTATGGTTCTACCAATGCGTCGGATCGACCGAGGAGGAGATAGGCCAGAATACCAGCGTAAAATTGCAGCTTAATGCTATTGTGTTCCGAATGGTCAGTGTAGAGAACCGGAGACAATTTATACTGGAACCGAGGCATTCCATCTTAATCGTCAGGAGTGACAACACGTCTGCATTTTGACTCTAAGTCGAAGATAGATGTAGAAGTCTATGGACCACGGTATCCACTTACCATCAGGCGGACTGTATACTCGTTTATCACCCTTATTCTATAATAAATCACATTTATATGTGAATATAAATTTACAGTGTGAATCATATTTACATGATTTATATAAATATCATTCACACTGTGAATGATAATATTTACATATACCTGTGAATATCATTCACAGGTATCAACGAACTGGATACAAGCTTCTCCCTTTGTAGAGAGGATTGATCACAATCGCCACGCATGGCAGTCGTATTGGCGATCGTAGTACCAAATGTCTTGCACCTTTGACGCGGCTCACCCTCACCAGTCAGAATATATTACAGAAATAAATGTTACACGTCAATTTCGAAAGCCATTAAATTATTTTATTAGTCCCCACAGTTTCGTCTAAAATCTTACGCTCTAACAAAGTAAGAAAAGCAACTCCAATTAATACTCCTAAAATTAAAAATTTGATCTTTCCATACTAAATTTTTTTTGTATGTTATTTATTTAATGTAAATATATTTGGTAAAATATATACAAATATTTTAGTAGTATATATTTATGGTGAATGTTTTAAACTAAACAAGAAATTCTAAAGTAATAAAATTCTAAAGTAGGCATTGATTTTAATTGAAATCTAATTTGTATGTCGACTTTTAACGCCTTTTTGTTTGTATACACAAAGATAAAAGATCCATGAATTTAATCTACCCATCTTTTTGAAATGAAACAATTTTTTGAATCGTTGTGATTTGAAACTCGATGAAAGGAAACAGCGACACTAAAAAGAGACAAACATATACATCTATAAGATTTTTAGCGTATGAAAGAATGAGATAGAATACAGTATAGAGCGTTTATTAAAACATGTATTTATGTTTTAATTACATAAACCCTACAATTATCCTACTCCTGATAATCTGCATTCGTATCATTCTTTTGAAGTTAATTTTCTGATGGTTTTACTTCTACAGCGTGTGAACTGCACTTTTTAAAACACCTATTTATTTTCTGTTTGACTTGGAGGTGAATTGGAAGAGACTGCTCTATGACATCTCATGTGTTTTTTCTTTAAAAAATAACATCAATTATTGTAGTAGTAGTAGTAAAATACATGTTGCGCTTTCGCCATGATTTTACGAATGTAAATACATTTAAAAAATGCCAAAACAAACTTTCAGATAGACAGGAATGGTAATAATACGTAAAAATTAAAATAATAAATACACAGACAAAGGTACAAAAATATCAATTAACACCATCGTCTCGTGTCCGTCCCTCCCTTGGAACATTTTTCCGCTAACCCTCTCTCAAAACTTGATGTTTTGTATTTTTGCTCTGAATAAGGTATACAAGTAGTGTTAGTAGTTATGAGATCATTGTGTCGCATTAAATATTCACAATGCGCTTAATTAGAAAATACGACAAAATATACAGACAAAACATAGTACATTAATGCCTCTATTTTATAAAAAAGTAAAGTTGAAAAAAAATAACTAATTCCACGGAGGTCGACTCGATATTGGTAAAATTAAATACCACAGGAATATATAAAAAGCTACACAGATAGGTATCTTTTATGTGATACAATAGACACTAACGTAGTAACGTAAGACTAGTTGAAATGCGATAAACACTACTAAAATAAAACTTAAATATCATCTTTGATTAAAACTCACTCGGTACGCGTCGAAAACTACTACTGTAAAACGGTAGTCAATTCCAATTTAAAATGTGATTAAGGGATCCGGCTCACGAAGGACCAGCCTGTACCGCAAAGTATACGAGCCTATACATATATTTCATCGCTCAGCGAGCTATGGAGAGGGCTATGCTCGTGGTTTCTCTGCCTGATCAACTTATAAATGAGGATATCCGCAGGAGAACCAGAGTGACCGACATAGCCCAACGGCTTAGTAAGCTAAAGTGGCAATGGCAATGGGCCGGCCACATAGTTCGAAGAACCGACAACCGATGGGGAAAAAATGTTCTCGAGTGGCAGCCTCGTACCGGTAGACGAAGTGTAGGGCATCCCCTACTAGATGGTGTGACGACCTGGTAAGACATGGAGGAAGTTGATGGATGCAGGTAGCTTTGTGGCATTCCTTGGGGGAGACCTATGCTCAGCAGTGGACTTGTGAAGGGCTGTAATGGCTCTGTGACATTAAGTCCACATTTTGTACGCCATTTTGTGTAAATAAATAAACTAAAGAACGCAATAAGTAAACAATAATGTACACAAATCCATTACCAACTACTTTGTTAACAATACTCGTAATATTGTAAATATTATGACCTGCACTTTTACTTTGTTGCTATTAGTTTGTATGTTGTTACTCTAAGCTAATAGTTTTTAGTAACATATTGTGAAAATAAATATGAAATGTATAATTATTATTATTATTACATCAATGTTAGAAATTTTGAGTAGGAATATAATATATATTATTATTAATAATTTAATATTATATACTATGTTATATTATATCATATGTATAATATATATATATATATATATATATATATATATATATATATATATTCTCCCATAAATAACACAATAATTACAGAACTTTAAACACGTTCTTCAAAGTCTTCGTTGAATTGCTTACGTAATATTAGTACTAGATATTTACTTACCTTTGTCAAGTTCAATATAATGGCCTCACTTATCGCTCGGTAGCGCAGTAACCGGGCGTTTGTTTTTTTTTTTTAAATTATTATAATGCAGTATTTGACTACAATCCCACCTGGTGGTAAGTGGTGATGAAGCCCTAGATGATAAATCGCACTGTCTTAGCGGAACTAAAAGCCTATTCCTTCTTGCCTTGAACACGATCTTAATGCAATCGAACGAAAATACTTCTTTCTTCTTGGAGATTGCGGAACTGCGGATTGCGAATTCAAATCTCGCCGTGTTTGTATGGCCTATAAATAATAGTTTGTGTACATCTAATTAATGTATGTAAACGATAACGATATTACGTATAATGATAAAGCGGTGATGGTAATGATACTCGGTGAACAAAAGAGAATCGTCTACTTACGATAATATTTGAGACTGCGTAGCGGCGCATGAGTAAAGAAACTGTACGATACGGTTTCTTTACTTATGTGGTAGCGGTGATGTAATTTATTTATGCAAAAATTATCACATTAAACACGGTGGAGATTTAATTCTGTTTTTATAGTTTCATAAACGAGAAGTTTCCATATTCGCGTATGTTTTATGTTTATTTTCCGATTTCTTGGAAATAGCCGAACCCATTCAAATGATTATTTTGTTATTAAATAAGCTATTCTTCAAGGGCGGTCCTACATAAATTTAAAGAAAAAAAAGGGATGAAGATTTTTTGTCTACATTTTTGTTGTGTTTTGGTGTTGGTTTGTAATTTTTATAAGTACTTGAATTATTTCTGATATTTTGGAATTGGTGTGGATAAACCGCCATCTCTCGGAAGCCATAAGATCTTTCTGGCATTTCCCACTCTCGTCGCATGTCTAAGGTGAATACTTCTGTACAGAATATCTCCAATATTTGCTAAGGTTTAAATTCCACTACTTTTGTCACAACTTTTTTGATTAATGAGACTGGCTAGTGTTCGCAACGCATATATTGTGTGTGGGTAATAATTAAATATTATTCGAATCACTCGAGCTCCCCCTAAAGTCCTTTTTTTAATTCCTTATATTATGTGATATCAGAGAGCGACACGCCATACGAAACAACAGAGATACCAATCAACTCCTCTAGCCAGTCGGGCTCAAATCCAATCTGATAGAGAAACTATGGTAGAGCGTGTGGATCTCACACTACAGGCAGTCTCCGAATAGAGCGATGCCAATCTTGTGAAATTCAACGCCTCCAAAACACAAGCGTGTCTCTTCACTGCAAAAAGGAGCCAGCTCACCTTGGCTCCTTCTTTCCGAAATGTATCACTGAAGTACTCCGACCGCCTTCAGTTGTTAGGAGTTGAGATATCCTCAAACATGAACTTCGGGCGGTTCATCGAGTCCAACGCCAAAGCAGCTGCAAGGAAGCTAAGAATCCTTGCTAAGGTGCGGCGATACTTCACGCCGGGATAGCTGCTTACTTTATATAAAGCGCAAGCCGGGTCGTGCATGGAGTATTGCTGCCATATATGGGCTGGTGCTGCAAAATGCCACTTAGCAGTTTTGGACTCTGGAATGGAAAAACGTGCTAAGAGGCTTATTGGTAACCTAAATTTGGTTAAAACCAATCCTACTAGTCTCGAACACAGGCGTAAAGTAGCCAGCCTTTCGGATTTCTACAGAATGCATTTCGGAGAGTGTACGCCAGAATTGCATAATTTAATTCCTCCCTTTCCCTTCCACTATCGGAAAACCAGACATTCGGCCACTCTTCGCCCCTTCGCTGTTAACTTACCACGCAATCAAACCAAATGGTTTGCTACATCGTTCATCATGCGTACAGCAAAGGAGTGGAATAAATATTAGTAAAAATAATTATTTTTATTAGTTTTTTCTTTAATAAATAAACGTTACCTCCACACTAATGTTTTCTTCTGTATCGTGTGGGCAGTTTCATTTGTACGCCATACAAATACTTGTTTTGTGCGGGATTCGAACACTCGGCTCTCAGCGCAACAACTCAATGCTAAGCCACTGCGCCACGGAGCTGTCAAATTATGTCGCCCTGGTATGTATAAAGCTTATTTTCTAAGATCATACAGTGGGAGTGTGGCAATATTTTGCTGTTTCAAAATGTTTTGCGATATCTGCAATAACAAATAGGTCAATAACATCAATGAATTAGTTCCCCTTTGCACAGATATTCTTGAAAACAGATTGTCTCGTTTACATCACTTACAACTTTATTAAAGAAATGGACGGAACTTTTTACCATTTATGGTTTGCAATTATATACAACATTGAAATTTAATTGTTTAATGACTGTTTCTGTGGAAATCACTGCAAGCTTATTGTTATTGCATGCCTAATTGAGGTGTGCAATATAGACAGCTTTCAGATATTTTCGGCAACTGTGTCGTAGTATACGAAATTTATAGCAATTACTGGATTTTTTATAACTTAACTAAACATGTAAAGTAGTAGGTTTACTTAAATTTATCGCGTTAACGAGTACTTTAAATAACCTTTAAATAAAATTGCATATGAAATATAATACTAAAATAAATCATGGAAACCTAAAAGGCACACCTAGATAAAAATTCTCAAAAACTTTTTTCGACTATCGTTAATATCCTGAAAAAATATAAATTTTATTAATGAATTTAAATAGAGATTATTTCAAAGCTTGAGTGGAATTTATCGGTAAGATAGCTTAAGTTATTAATCGTCGAAAAAGAACACAAAATAGCAACCCAGTGGTAACAGAATCTTTTTTATATTAAGACAATATAATAATAAAAACTGTGGTTGTCAACTCGTCTGCCAATCGGGGTAACTAAGACAGATATCCCCCCATGAGACAATCTAAAGGGGTGGCCTATGTTCAGCAGTGGACTTTTGAGAGGTTATAATAACAATTATGAATATCTTTCTATAATATCTAAGTTTTAACATTTTATACATATATTTACATCACCACTATATGTACACATATTATGTTTTATTTGTTTGTATGTATGTTACCCAATATCGTGGCCAATTGAGACCTGGATTTGATGATTATTTTTTATCAAATATGTTGTACTTCAGGGGTGGTTTTATATAAATTAAGGGAATGCGTTTCACCCCCATAAGGGCAAAATAGGGGATGAATTTTTTAATGTAACTATAAATGCGACATTGAAACTATGAAATTCCTTATTCAAAAGGGTAAAAAAAATACTTTTAATAAAAACCACGCCTAAGCGTCAATCACATCGGATACAGTAAGGAACAACATCTTAATAATATGCAAACGAACAACGGTCCTGATACACCTTGATTCATTGAACTTTGAGGTTATTGACAGATGTTTCGTTTATAGACAAATTACAAAAAATATTTCGTTGTTAATTAAGGTTCTGATTGCGGAATCGAATAGGGCAAAAGGGTATCATTAAACATTTGTTAATCATTGATATATTATTAATTGTAATGTTACGTTGAAAAAAGTAAAATACGAATGATTAAGCAACTGTTAACTACGTAACGAATTAATCACATAAAATGAACGGCTAGATAGGAGTGGGACTGTGAATATTATGATTTTGCAAATTGAAGACCAGTATATCGAATAAACGGTATGGAATATTTACAAACTGGATTTAATGTTAGAATTTACATTTTAACATTCCAATGACGTTATCGAGAATAATCAAATAGGAAAAAGGATATTTGTTAACATACATTATTTAAATGAGCTACCTCTTAGCCAAAATGTCTTTGACCGCAAAGAGCTCATTCACAATAATATCTTCTATTTTCTTTATTGTAAAAAGACTAAACATAAATTTTGCAAAAAAAAATAAAATTTATGGATATTACCGTATTTTACACAGCACTCATTTTAACGGGGGCATTGGCATTAGGCTTGTGTGAAACGGGAATGAAGGAAACAAGTCAATGCTCGGCATGAAAATAAATACTGTTGGTTTTTTGTACGTACGTTATGTATTATTTTCGCCCATTGTGAACCGATAAATCAAAATTACAAAAAACTGCGGTTGCCAAGCCCTCTGCCAAGCGTGACAACTATAACTAAATCCTCCCTATGAGACAATCTATGGGAGAGGCCTATGTTCACCAGTGGAGTATTCAAGGCTGTAATGGATTGTTTAAAAGGCATATTATAACAGCTTATTATATTAGATAATCAAACAATATTTTTATAATCGATTGCACAAATGTCGTAAACGAACATGAAATAATTATTGACCTTCTCCTCGTGCAATGAACTTTTATCAATAAGCATAATATTCTAGTTTATGTGGTTTAGGAAAGATAATTTTATTCATTTATAATATTTCGAGAGTAACGCGGATGTAGGCATCTCAAGGCCGTGCATTATGACATTCTTTGAAAGACGCCTATGTTTAGCAGTGAACTTGTAATACTTTGTAATAATCTTCTATGTCCCGGTCATTTAGATATAATCGGTAATGGATATATTAAACAGAACGTTCTGAGGCTAAAGTATGATCATGCATATTTAATGTAATAATTGCTAAAGTAATTATTGTATTGCTAATTTGTTAATGTTGCGTACATATCACTCATTAACGGCTAAATGACACCTTCGCAGAATTCATTTATTAACATAAACAATTAAACAGAAAGGGAAAGCAACCCAAATGTACACACGAGTAAGTCCATCCGGCAAGTGGGCCAGTGCCATCCGAAGGCTTATTTCATTTTCGCAATAGCCTAATTTACTTTTATGCGTAAAACATTCTTGAATGCCAGTTTCCAATAGTGATTTGCCGGAGAAAGATTATTCTGTGTATCATTATGATTATATAAATATCTTTATACTTCTTATGTGTGTGGGTGTGAGTGTGTGTGTGTAATTCTTTAACTTGTTCTTCGGCAAGAGCACCTTAAAATATTTATAAGGTCAGTTTTGGTTTTTATACCCAGCTTCAACTTTTAGAATTTTTGATCAATTGGAAATTTTATCCAAAGTGTCTATTGTTGAGATATTCACAAATGTATTTTATTTATTTCTTGTGTTATTGAAATAAGATATCAATGTAATATTTTTAATTTATTCTAACATTTTGATTCTTAAACGATTTGTATTCTACGTTCTATAACTTGGCATATAAATTTAAAAAAAATCCAACCTGCACACAATATAATGTAAAATATAAAATGTAAAAAAATGAAAAATAACATGTATCGTAAATAATTACAGAAACGTGGCATTCCATCTCAGTCCTCACGGGAAACAACGCATCTGTGATTTGATTCTTAATCAAGTATAAATGTAGAGGCTTATGGACCACAACATTCATTTACCATCAGGTGGACTGTGAGCTCATTTGTCACTCTTATTCTATAAAAAAAATAAAAAGGTAAATTATATCACAGAAAAAAAATTCAAACCTTTTAAACCATACATACTAACTATAAAATGAAATATTCCAACTTCCAAATTCAAATTAAAGATTTGTAATGCTTTTTTTATTTAAGTGTGCTATAGCTTTGGTATCGCTAATTATAAGCTGGTTTATACCAGGTTTTGCATTTATGGCGAAACATTTACCCGTGCGAATAATTATAACTTTTAAAAGATTCTTCAAATTGAAATCTCGGAGTCACGATTATATTTGACATTTGTAATTCTGTGTTTTTCTGGTGTGTTTATATATTACGTTTTAATTTGTCATTTTTAATAATAGTCGTATTTTTATTTGATAATATAAAAGCATAGTTACATTAGAATAAAGCCTGGTCACACTAGATGTTTTTGTGGCGTATGAGAATCAATCACCTCAGTCATCTCGGAAAAAATTTTGCGGGTTTCCAATAAATGGCAGTATAAACATGTCATGAAAACGCATGCCTGACAGAGAGCAGCAGCGTCAAAAGCGCAAGACAACCTCTGGTACTGTGATTATTAATCCTGACTGACTGAGAATAAGAATCTGCCAAGCATGATGGTTAAGCCAAATCCTTTCTACACCGGTGAGCCCCATTTTCAGCACTAGACTATTGGAACGAAGTTTTTTAGGTTAGGTAGGGGTTTGGCGGATGTGAGCTAGGCGACAAAAAGTGTAAGATTTTTTCGTCACTACCCCTTGTGTGATAGTGTAGACGGCTTTGGCGGCGATATAAGGAATTGAAATGGAATAATATCCATCTCCCTCACACTTTTTCTTATCTTGCCATGAAAGAAATATTATTTTATTTCAAATAACGCTTCATTTTAATAGACGCCAATAATTTATTTATTTGTATTTGTTAATCAATAATATAATATCTATGTTTATCGATAATAATATACTACGCAAGGAACTCCGTTCCAACCGAGTGTTTTACGACACTCACGCATTTTTTATTGTATTGACATGCTATATGGCCGTCCTATTTTGTCAAATCTAAGTATTAAGATGCAGGATGAGGGAAATTGAAACCGGAAACGGACAGCAACATCTTTCTGATAACTGATCAATAATAATAAGAAGCTGCAGTTGCCTACCCGCCTACCAAACACGGCAACTACGTATTACTGAGGCAATCTATGTAGAAGGCCATGGTTTAGTTTTGTCTTTGGTTGGCAAATTAAAAAGCAAGCAGTACAAAATTTTCACATGCTTTCTGTTTGTTAAAGGTGCGGGTTCCGAGTACAACATGTCAATCGTGAACTCCTACAAAAGTTTTATGGAGAGGAACAGTGGTAAGTCAATACATTTTATTGATTACATTTATTGTGACTGCATCGTTGGTCTAGTAGTTGTAGTAGGGCGACTGCTGATCATGAGGTCCCAGGTTCAAATCCCGGGTCGGGAGAAAAAAAAAGTATTGAGTTTTTTCATCAAAAAATTCTCAGTAGCTGTCCTCCCGACAGTTGGAAGGAAGGAAGTTGGCGGTGTTTCACCCCCGTGCCTCGGAAAGCACGTAAAGCCGTTGGTCCTGCGCCTGATCTCTCTACGGTCGTGTCGGTTTACCGTCCCATTGGACTATGAGAGTGAGGGAATGGAGAGTGCTCCAGTGCTTGCGTATACACTTGGGCACTATAATCCTGTTCTGCGCCGATGGTTAGCCTCCGTTGAGGCTGGCCGCCGTGACCGAAATTTTGTCTGGGGGACATTATTATATTTATTGTGGGGATACATGTAATAAATATTTAATATACTTACTGTATTTTTAAATTCTAAACATTTAAAATTACAAGAAGTTAAATAAAAGTTGAATATCTTGTTAATATAAACTAAAGCTAATGCGATAATTATATATTATAAATGGGTTATTTTAATAATTAATATTGCCAATTTATATTTATGTTTGCTTGGCATAGGCCTACTAATTTTATAGAACTGACTGTAAACTTCTTTCATGAACTGTTCGTTATTTAAAACAGTTTTAAAAAAGGTAATTTGGCACTACCTTTGTTTAAAACTTCCATTAAATTTGAACGTTAGTTTCAAGCCATCTAGTTTTACAAGGGTCACCGCAGCACTGTAATTACGCTTCTTGTTCCTTCAAGCTACTCTCTGCAAAGTGTTCGGCAAGGCTCTGAGCTTTAGTGCTAGCCTCTGCTTCACGGCAATCTCGCAGATTACTTGCCTTCTTCTCGACTCAATCCCTGGTACTAGCAGATAAATCGACGTCTAGACTGCAGATTCGACCTCCGGTCTGAGCAGAGTGGTGATGTGGCGGCACTGTCATCGCGCCACAAGTGAAACCTACCAAAGCTTAAAATTACGCTTTCAAAGTTCCGAAGTATTACGCTATATCATATAGAGCAGCTCAGTTCTAACACACGGAGCATTGGTCGCTCCCCGGGCTGAATACCTTGACCGGTGGGAGATATCCCCTTTTCATCCCACTGTATTACCCCAATTTATACCGCAGTACTCCAAAACTTTGATAGCGAGATTTATGCTTCGGTGTGTTTCGCTTGTGGCGCAACGACAGTGTCGCCACACATGTACTACTACTACCTATTTAATTTTTCTTGACTTATGGTGCCATTAGTCCTCCGTTTCACACGTCACTCTTCGAAATGTTTTTCTTCTTTAGACATGCAGTACACTATGTTTTCCTTCACCACCTAACACGTGGTAAATCAGCACTAAATAATGACATACAATTAACATTTTCATTGGCCGGTGAAGCTCGAACTCGCGAGTCTTGTGTACCTGCTGTAAAATTACGGAAATGCTGGAGAGCGCTTAGTCCTGAGGTATCGTGGACGTAATAGGCAATAAATATATTATGTAAAACAATGGTAGAGCCACGCGGCAGCTTTTGCTGTCGCACGGATGGGCCGGCTCGAACCGGGGTGGTACCACGACCTCACATAAAACCAGCGTGAAGTAGAGATTTACCTCTGCGTTTCGCTTGGTGAGTGCAGGTGGCCGGAGGCCCTTTTTACTGGAAATGGGGCATTCCATCTTAGTCCTCACGGGTGACAATGCATCTACATTTTGATTTGTAATAGAGGATAGATGTAGATGTCTATGGGCCGCAGCAACCACTTACCTGTGAGCTCGTTTCCCCCTTTTCCTATAAAAAAAGTACAGGATATAATATATACATATTTATTCCTGTAGTTACTATAGATTTCCTGTTCTTGATTTAGATATTTTTATATATAAAATTGTATAATATATTCTCGAAGACCTTGTAAAACATTATAAATATACATATTATGTCAAAATAACAGCTTTTCAGTAAATTCTAATATGGAAGTATATACGTTACCTATAACAATAAAGATTTTTTGTCTATCTGTCTGTCTGTTTGTACTAATCTCCGAAACGGCTGGACCAATTTTGACGAGACTTTCACTACCAGACTTTACGTTATGAGGAATAACTAGGGCTTCTTTTATTTTAAAAAACGAACATGGGTTCCGCCAAAAAAATTTAAACCCATAAAATTGTGAACAAATGCCGATTTAAATAGAGAAGTATAATAATGTATACTTACTAAAAATATTTCCATAGTAAAAAAAAAAACAAATAAAAATAAAAGTATGTTGTAACTTTTTTTTTTTTATAGAATAAGGGCGACAAACGAGCACGCAGTCCACTACACCTGATGGTAAGTGGATACTGTGGCCCAACTTTTCTTGATTAAGTATCAAAATTCAGATGAGTTGCCACCTCTAAGGACTAAGATGGAATGCCCCATTTCCAGTATAAAGGGTCTCCGGTTCTCTAAACTCACTATATCATAAACACATGTTATTTATTTTAAAGCATATTTAGGTTTGTAAAGTGTATATAAACATATAATGTTTTTGTAATTACATAATATACAAGTGCGTAATTTTAATTGATAATTTAAAATTGAAATATTTTTTATGTCTTATAGTTTCATAAATTGTGAAGACAATATTGCTAGGCAATTGTCATTTTGGTATTTTTGCACATCTTGTCCGTGACCATATTTGATTACGTCTGTTGCATTTTTTTTAAATATCACCTGATGGCACACTTGTTCATATGAAGAAGATAAACATTACTCGACTCTTATACCGGTTAACGTTTGCAAATGTCATGTCCCCCTACGACCCTAGTTATTAAAAATTGTCGATTTAAATAAAATATAATTAAATATTTTTAGCTATGATATTTTAAGAGATATTTTTACAATATTTTTATTAGATGGAGTGACGTCCTGGTAAGATATGAAGGAAGTCAATGTATGCAGGTGACCCAGTACCGTGTTAACTAGCTTGCAAGGGTTAGGGTTCCTCCGTGTAGTGGCGGCATAACGGAATCCTTCACACAATTTCATTTGTTGATGTCGTAAGAGGCGAATATTAGACATGCCCTATGTCTTCCAATAAAGTGTGATAATACTATGTCGTTTGCGTTATATGTTAAATACTCAGATTGGCGACAAGAAGTAGGAAAACAGAAAGAGACGAATTACGTTTATTTAGTAACATTTTATAACAAAAATAGCATATTTTAAATATGATACCCAACTCAGCATAGTCTTGGTACTGACAGAGCACTTTGCCGATGATCTTCCGTTCTTTCGTTCCGTTCCGTTCTTCATTATAATACAATGATATGTAAAATGCATACAAACATCTATACATAACACATATATTATGGTACTACATACATATTAGTATATATACAGGTTATCCCAGTAGTGGTGGATAATCTGGTACGTAAGTGTTCGGGCGGAGAGGAGGTGGCCTCGGTTCCCTAAAAAAAAATTATACCCCGAACGGTCCGCGCTCTACGCCATATTTTATAAAATTCCGAAAATTTGTACTTCTGCTCACATTTGTGGTCATCACATCCACAGTTTAATGCCTAGATCGGATTTTTTTCTTTTAATGTGTTCCCTAATAATGATGTTTCTAAATTACCCTTAAAAGTTTTCAACTACTATGGGTAGTATTTTATAAGACGGCACTAAACATAAGTTTAAATTTTTTACTTTATTTATCTGCTAAGTTTGAGCACTAAAGTAGAGTGAAATGAGCGAAATCTCTGGTACTGTCATCATAAATCTGCTTGCCAGGAGTGAGAATCAAGTTATATCCTCCCTAAAGCCCCGAGCCTAGCAGACTTTTATGGGCTGATGAGGAAGTGACATTTTTCCAAATCCCTCTGTTATATTTTTCTTTTAAATTGATTTACTTCTAACGGTCTCTATTGTCATCATTAATTGTAATAATATTCCAAAGATTCATTTCTACGTAATCAATTAAATACCTATTACCTATTTCAACTAATATCGGTGTACAAACGCTAGTCATTTCGCAACTGTAAAACCGGTTTTTGTTTTGTTTTTCTAAGGCACGACTTTAAATTAATCGCATATTATATTAATTGGATAAAAACAAATAACAACGCCAATGGAATATTTTCCAATAAAATTTAGTTCAATTGTGTTGTTATCTATTTTTGGTAAATATATTCAGTGTCGCGCTCTTTCGTTACAGAACCGATCCAGTCTTTTCATAATTGCGTAATTTATTTTTGGTTTGTTGCAATACGATTTTTGCAACATCCAACCTTCGCTGAACTTAAAAGGTCACTGTCTTTTTATCTATCAGTTTCATATGTGCATACATATATAGCCCGCTATTAATATCTATTAATCACCTATTAATTAAAGTAAGAGGCGGCAGAAGAAAACTGAAATAGGGATATTACTGCTGCTTTTGTCCTGATAACAACGTTATAATAATATTAAGATATTTGCCTGGTAAGCGTCCCACTTTTACGTCGAGTGCACACTTACCCAACCAGAGCAATTAAATACTAAAAACGAAAGCAAAAAAACGCTAAAAAATTTGTTTTTAAGGTTTTCAAATTTAATTGTACAACATTATATATTTATTCTAAGCTAGCGTCTCACCCTAGCTTCGCCGAGGTACGATCTATTAATCATCATCATCATCATTACAGCCCTTCACAAGTCCACTGCTGAACATAGGCCTCCCCCAAGGAATGCCACAAAGCACGGTCCTGAGCCACCTGCATCCATCGACTTCCTGCATGTCTTACCAGGTCGTCACTCCATCTCGTGGGGGGACGCCCTACACTTCGCCTACCGGTACGAGGCTGCCACTCGAGAACCTTTCTTCCCCATCGGTTGTCGGTTCTTCGAGCTATATGGCCGGCCCACTGCCACTTCAGCTTACTAATCCGTTGGGCTATGTCGGTTACTCTGGTTCTACTGCGGATATCCTTATTCCTAAGTTTATCACGCAGAGAAACCCCGAGCATAGCCCTCTCCATAGCTCGCTGAGCGACCTTGAGCTTCCTCATACGGCCAGCAGTGAAGGACCACGTCTCAGTTCCGTAAGTCATCACTGGCAACACGCACTGGTTGTACAATTTCGTTTTAAGGTTTTGAGGTATGTCTGACAAGAAGATGTGTCGTAGCTTCCCGAACGCTGCCCAGCCGAGTTGAATCCGTCGATTGACCTCTCGGTCGAAGTTGGACTTACCTAGTCGGACTATTTGTCCCAGGTAAACATACTCGTCAACAACTTCGAGCTTAGTGCTCCCAACAACTACCGGCATAGGTGTGACATGGACATTAAACATGATCTTTGTTTTGTCAATGTTCATCTTAAGACCTATCCGTTGGGAGACACTATTGAGGTCATTGAGCATAGTGCTTAGGTCCTCCAGCGATTCTGCCATAAGGACTATATCGTCGGCAAATCGAAGGTGAGTGATGTATTCGCCATTGATGTTAATACCGCATCCTTTCCAGTCCAGAAGCTTGAAAACGTCTTCCAATGCAGCGGTGAAGAGTTTCGGGGATATAACATCACCCTGTCTTACACCTCTCTGCAATTGGATGGGTTTCGTACTCTGGTTCTGTACTCGGATAGCCATCGTAGCCCTACTGTACAAACACTTCAGCACTTCGATATACCGACAGTCAACTTGGCACCGCTTAAGGGACTGCAGCACCGCCCAAATTTCGACGGAATCAAAGGCTTTCTCATAGTCCACATACGCCAGACATAGTGGCAAATTGTACTCTTCGGACTTCTGTACAATTTGCCGTAGGGTATGTATGTGGTCTATGGTGCTAAAGCCCTTTCGGAAACCGGCTTGTTCGGGAGGCTGGAAGTCGTCAAGTCTGCGCGCAAGACGATTCGTAATGACTCTCGAAAACAGCATGTAGACGCGGCTCAGAAGGGAAATCGGTCTGTAGTTCTTCAAGAGAGCGTTGTCACCTTTCTAGAAGAACAAGACCACCGCACTTTTGCTCCACGCCTCCGGTGTTATGCCACCATGGAGGATGGAATTAAAGAGCTTCTGAAGGACTTCAAGTACCGGTCTTCCACCCGCTTTCAGAAGCTCCGCTGTAATTCCATCCTCGCCTGGGGCCTTGCCGTTTTTAAGGTGCTGGAGAGCCATTCTAATCTCGCTCAGACTGACGTCCGGGATATCTTCGGAATAGTGTCGGATAAGACTCGCTCTTGGATCGTTACTCACACTTGCGTGTGGCTCCAACGATGACGTGTACAGCTGCCCATAGAACCTCTCAATCTCACTCAAAATCTCAGGTGCCCCGGAAACGATGCTGCCACATTCGGTCTTCAGCTTTGACAGTTGGCTCTTTCTGGCAGACAGATCTCTGGCAAAGACTTTGGAGCCTTGGTTCCGCTCGATCGCTTCTTCAATACGAGCTGTATTGAAGTTGCGTAAGTCCCGCCGCATGCATTTGGAGATCTGTCTGTTCAGTTGCCTGTATGCTGTCAAATCTGTTGAAGAATGTAGCCTCATCTCCCGTCTAACAGCCATGAGATTAAGAGTGTGATCGGAGAGTTTTTGTGTTCTTCTGCGGCGGGTCTTGCAGAACTTAGCTCCGACCGCATGGACAGTTTCCACGAGCTTGTCATTCATATCGTCCACTTCATTGCAGTCTTCTAGGCACTGAAAACGGTTTCGTAACTCGAGCTGAAAGGTTTCGGGACTTTGGATTAGAGCACGAGGGGGACGGAGCGTTGACTTCATCAGACGAGACCTCTCCAACTTAACATTTAGGTTCAGTGTGCCTCTAACCATTCGGTGATCGCTGCCGGTTTTCACCCTCGCGATCACTGAGACATCACTGAACAGTTGTCGTCTGGTCGTCATAATGAAGTCAATCTCATTTTTTGTCGAACCGTCGGGGCTCAACCAGGTCCACTTCCTGTGGGGCCGCTTCTTGAAGAAAGAGTTCATCATAAAGAGTCCCTCTTTCTCCATGAAGTCGGCCAGCTGCTGGCCCCTTGGGTTCCGTTGCCCTATTCCAAATTTCCCTACTTTCAGCTCACCGTTCTCTCTTGTGCCTAGTTTTGCATTGAAGTCTCCCATTAACACCGTATATTGGGTTTTGGAGGAATGCATGGCTCTAGAGATATCCTCATACATTTCCTCCACCTCCTCATCGGGGTGTGCCGAGGTTGGTGCGTAAACCTGTATGACCTTCAGCGAATACCGTTTGGTGATTCTGAGTATAAGGTACGCAACCCTCGTCGACACACTCCCGATCTTTACAACGTTGTTAACGAGAGACTTGTGGACGATAAATCCGACACCTCCTTGGGACAGATGTTCGCCCTCCCGGTGATAGAGCAAGTTGCCGGATTCGAGGATTACCGTGTCCTCCCCCTCTCTTCGGACTTCGGATAATCCTATAATATGCCAGCGCAACTTGTCTATCTCTTCTTCCAGCTCCACGATCTATTAATGTGGCCTTATTTATAATTATGATAATTATCAAAGACCATTAATATCATAAATTTTTCAAATTCGCAAAAACATCTCCAAATATTTCGCATAAAATATAGCCTACATCACCCCTGGCATTACTTTTAATAGTGGTACTTTTTAACAGTGGTAGAGCCACGCGGCAGCTTTTGCTGTTGCACGGATGGGCCGGCTCGAACCGGGGTGGTACCACGACCACACGGAATACCAGCGTGAAGTAGAAGTTTACCTCTGCGTTTCGCTTGGTGAGTGCAGGTGGCCGGAGGCCCTTTTTACTGGAAACGAGGCATTCCATCTTAGTCCTCACGGGTGACAACGCATTTGCATTTTTATTTGTAATAGAGGATAGATGTAGATGTCTATGGGCCGCAGCAACCACTTACCATGAGGTGGACTGTGTGCTCGTTTGTCACCCTTATCCTGTAAAAAAAAACTCTCTATCTGTTCGTCTAGTTTTATTACATCGGCAATTCAATTTAATTTTGAAAATTAACCCGGACAGACAGACAGACAGTCTGACGGAGATACAAGCATATGATAATTCAGCACCTAAAACTTTTAAAAAAGAGTATTGCTCTGCGCCCATACATTGTTCGCCCTGGAACCAAGAGCTCTGATGCTGATGAATATTCTGATATTATGTTATGTATTGTCGAGCATTCAAAATCCCTATATGATTATACTTTTATAGTCGACTCGCTGCAAAATAGATATATTTAAAAAAATATCTGACGGCTCCGTGGCGCAGTGGCTTAGCAATGAGTTGCTGCGCTGGGGGCCGCGGGTTCGAATCCCGCACGGAACAAGTATTTGTATGGCCTACAAATAATTGTTCTGGGTCTGGATTATTTGTCCTTGTGCAATTTGTGTTTGTAAACTGCCTTCACGATACAGGAAAAAATCCTAGTATGGGGGTAGCGTTTTTTAAAAAAAATATCAGATTTATCAGAATCGAACAACAAATATAATGGCTTTTCGTAGCTCTGAATGATTTTTAAGAAATTGAAAACCAATATCCTAAAACATTTAGCTATTTTAGGTATCTATCTAGATATTTATGTAGGCAGTTTTTGTGTGGGCGTCTAGACGGTGCTGTTCAAGCGCGTGACTATGAAACCAGTCTTATCAATTAGGTAGTAAGTTGTTTTAAAACCTGAATTAACTTATAAACGTTTGAATTATAAATAAAACACAGATTTAACTTCATGTTTATTGTTTATCTTCTAAATACACTATAAGACTCGGAATATGCAGACAAAGTAGAAATGTAACTACAAAAAGAGTTGCAGTACATTGTTGGTCACAGTGACGAATCTGTTCATCTTCGAACAACATGGAACCACCAGTAGAGCCGCAATTTATCAAAATATACTTTATGAATGCTAGGTTATCGTTTGAGCGGTACACAGTTTCGAAAATCATAACCAGGTAAGTCGTTTTCGAAAGCAATCAGACTCCGTTAAAATAGTCAATCATAATATTCAATAGATAGTGCCGAAAGTCACCAAAATACACCGATCAAATTACGAAGAGCTAGCAACGCTAATGTATTTAACAGAGTGGGAGCACAGGTGAGAGACTGACAAGTGACCATTTAGTGACGTCAAAAATAGGCTTGCTAAATACGATGCAATTAATCGATATTTCCTAAGATTTACTATGACCATACGTTACAATCAGTATTACACCAAGTTTTGTCATACGATAATATGAATACCGTAACAAATATGACAATGTCCTAGTCAACTTATATTGATATTATACTTCTCTACTTCTTCTATACTTGTAACAATATTAATAATAACATCTGTATCTAGTCTACAATATTGTTTTTTTTTTTCAAGAAAAGATTTATAACTCATGCAGTAAGAATGAGTGTTTTTTTTATATTACCTGTTGTAAACTCGTAAGTGATTGTTTAGTTAAAAGTAAACCACACACTTTTAAACGATCATTAGAAAATCCTGAATAATGATCATGATGGAATATGGTTTAATTCAGCATTATTCTAACTACCTATAATTTAAAATCGAGTATGACTCCATTCATTAAGTATAGTAGGTTTTTTAAATGTTACTTTTAGGGAACAATAACAAAGGAATGTTAATTGAATGTTTTTATTTGCACTATTATCGAATTAAATTCAAAATTTGATTCAGATTAAAAATTATGCAACAGTTAACGAAAATTCGAAAGATCGATTACAATCGATTGGCATCCCTAAACATTTTTCAACACCACATGACGTTTGGCGAAGATGGCGGTGATTAATGTTATTAGTCAAATAGAATACTTTTTAATGTTCATTTTGGCATGCAACTAGTCCGTGTTATAAAAGTATTTGCAACTAATATAATAAAATAGACAATTGATTATTGTGTACGTCCGATGCTTTAATTGCACAGGGCGATATTGGACATTGTTATTTACAATTTTTTTTTATAGGATAGGGGTGACAAACGAGCACACAGTCCACCTGATGGTAAGTGGTTGCTGTGGCCCATAGACATCTACATCTATCCTCTATTACAAATCAAAATATAGATGCGTTGTCACCCGTGAGGACTAAGATGGAATGCCTCATTTCCAGTAAAAAGGGCCTCCGGCCACCTGCACTCACCAAGCGAAACGCAGAGGTATACCTCTACTTCACGCTGGTTTTCTGTGAGGTCGTGGTACCACCCCGGTTCGAGCCGGCCCATCCGTGCGACAGCGAAAAACGAAAAAAATGTTTGATTAATTGTTGTATTTGCTAATATTCATGCTCATTATTCGCATTGCGATAACTTACGCGGTGATATTTTGTATTATTTTGGTAAAAAAAAAATAATAAATTCTGCAACTAACTTCAAATAAAGAAGGCTAGAGATGCATTATATCCCCTGAAGACCAAGATGAAATGCCTCACGGCCTGAAATTTTTGAATCTTTCTATATCCCTCTCAACGCTAGACAGCAGTGCAACCACTGCTGTTAGGTACAGAAATAGGTAAGAGGGTAGTACTTACCCCGATGTATCCCTAGGCAGAACATAAGTTGTACCACATATGTATATCTAAACTAAGTTCTATCCCGACAAAACTCACGTTACCATCCACATCATCTGGATGCTTGGCGGTGCACTACTGTGCGATTTACAAGGGGTTTTCTTCCTCGCACGACTAATTTGTGGAATTGTTTACCACTCGCAATTTTCCCGGGACAATACGACTCAGGGACCTTTAAGGAACGAGCTTACTCCTTTTTAAAAGGTCGGCAATGCACTTGCAATTCCTTTGGTGTAGCAGTTGTTCATTGACGATGGTCTATACTTACCATTAGGTCAGCCGCATGCGTTTTTATATAGGACAGGGTGACAAACGAGCATACAGCCCACCTGATGGTAAGTGGTTGCTGTGACCCATAGACATCTACATTTATCCTCAATAAAGAATCAAAATGCAGATGCGTCGTCAACCGTGAGGACTAAGAATGCCTCTTTTCCAGTAAAATGGGTCTACGGTTCTCAACACTCACCATACGAAACACAGCAGTGTCAGGCTGCCATTTTACGCTGGTATTCTGTGAGAGCGTGGTCCTTCCCCGGTCAAGCTGACCCATTCGTGCTTCAACTATTCTACTAATAGAGCATGGCTCTACCACGTACAAAGATGTTTTTTGTGAAAAAATATTCTATAAAAAAAAAAACTAGTAATAAAATTGCATTATATGAACCAATTATTAGACAATTAAAAAAGAATAAGGGCAGATATTATACTAGTAGGTATTACAATAGACTATTTAATACTCCGTATAGACTATTTTCTTTCAAATATTACTAGAATATTAATAAGACTATTTTTCTTTAAACTAATCCGTGCTAAGGAGTTTTATTAATGTACTGCATTTTAAGAGAAGTAATTAAAGAGATCTAAAAACATTTAATTATTCGAAATTTCACAAGCATTATCTACACGTTTAAGACTAAATAATTCTGTTATTTCACATTTGTATTCAATGACACTCTCGATGTACTTACTGCCTACGTGATAGGAGTGGTTATAGCCTAATTATCTTTGTGGTAGGTCTTAATAAGACTCCTTTCAAACGCTGGGAGTTTCGGTTTAAGCTTCCAAGTGAGAAGTAACATTAATAAAAACCTTTGAAATAATATTGTAGATATTTTTTACTTCTTCAGCGATTGCATTTGCTATGTATTTAGTTGCGTCATTGTGGGGTTGTAGATTCGGATCTAACGCAGAACAAGTATTTGCATCGTCTGTAAATAATAGTTCCTAGTCTGCATGTCTATCCATTTGCAATTTATGTATTTAAAACGCCTCTGTGATACAGGCAAAACGTTTTTTAAAAACATATAAAAATACATCTATAATTTTTCACGCCTGTTATACAGAGGGGTAGTCAGAGACTATAGATTTGTATTTGGCGCGATCCTCGCACAACTGTCGATTCTTTCACATCATGCTCGTCAGTTATGGCTGGCTTACCAACCGTCCCGATTTTACGGAACGTCCCGCTTCTGGGTCAATTTTAGAACGTCCCGCCGTAACCCCCGGAAATCAGTGATTATATGATATTAGTATCTATCTCGTACCAACTACACCTTAGCCGTAGCTTCGATACCACTTTCAAATGCATCAGCAGAGAGAGTGTTTTCTGTCTGTGGAAATGCATGGACAGACAGCAGAAAAAAGCTGTTTGTTGACCACGTTAATGCTGAACTACAAATTAACGTTAATTTTGATAAAAAATGCAGTGAATTTTATAACCAATGTGTTCTTTTTTCTATCTAATTTGTATGTGGTGTGTTGTGTCCCGCGTAATATACCCAAGTCCCGGATGTCGAGCTGGGTAATGCCGGAAATGCCCTTTTTGGTGTTGGAAAGCCTAGTTTTGGGTGCTCTTAATTTACCTACCGTCTATATAGCACCTTTTTGGTTAATATACTTCTATCGGGCGTCGCTTCCCGCCTCTGTTTGAAACAAAATGTTTTATTTAATGGTAAATATAATAAAAGATCTTCTCTAAATTTAGAGACATGCTGAACCAGATATCCTTTTTACTAAAAACGAGGCAATACTTCTTAGTTCTAAGGGGCGAAAACGCATTTTGATTCTTAATCGAGGATAAATGTAGATGTTTGTGAGCTACACCGTCCACTTACCATCCACACTTAGCGTCTACCTGGGATTGTGTGCACTTTTCTCACCATAATTCTATAAAAAAAAATTAAAGTAATGACATGTTTTGTGTCATCCATATCACCTGTGAGGCATTTCAATTTACATAAGATGGGGAATCAAATAATACACTTTCTTATTTCCACTTCAAAGCAAGAGTGAATAAGTGAATAGGATTTGTTACGCTAACACATCATTCGGTTTCATCACACTGGCTTATAATAATTAAAAAATAATCAGTATTATAAGATTATTCTATATAATAGCGTACAAACAACTCTACGAATAATTATGCACGTGTTGTTATTAGTCATTGAATGAAATGTATGTATTAGACATACAAGCAAAGCAATGATTATATCTGCATGCAGCTGTATGCAAATGTGATGCAACGCATGCAAGTTTATTTCTTAGCCTATATTTCTATATTACATATATTCGATCCATCAGTGTCTAGTTGTGACAGTATTTATAGATAATGCCTAGACGCTAACTAAGTACAAATGGCCTTTTATCGTTGCGGCTTTAATGGATATTTATTGTTCCCACGCACTCAAACGACTACGAAAATTTATGCTAACTTAAGCAATGGTGCCTAAAGTTATCCATCATTACAAAGCCTTCGAAGTCGACTGCCTAAACATAGGCCTACCCCAATGAGGGCGAATAGTTGACACTGAGGTAAAGTTTTTTGTTACACAATGTAATTTAATTGAGGAGTTGATTTATAATAAAAAATTATCATTTTCTAGAGTATTTATATTAATACACAAAACAATGCATCAGTGGTTTGCTCTTTAATTTTTTGCATATTTTTAACATTTTTTAAATTTTTCTACTTTTATGAATGAATATGGTTGGTATGGTTTGGTTTTAATGTTATTAATATAAAATATAGCTAATAGTACAAAAATAAACAACAACTTTTACATCTTCCGAACAAATTAACTTCCCCATTATGAAATCTTTTAAATATTATACCTCACATTCTAGTGGCGCCACCCTGGTGGCAGAAAAAGTCGTGAATGCCCTCATTAATACCACCAATACTGTCCAACTAAATATAGGTCCCTAGTAATACCAACAACCCTCCATGTAGTGGGAGGCAACCCTGACTCCGGTTACTGTTACGAGTTTGCTACTCTGAACACTTCCTTCTTAACCCTTTCGCTGTCCCGTGCACTACATATAGGTCATTGCTATTGTCTTACTATTGTGTCTGGAAACCGGACAGTGAACGTGTTAATAGGTTGTCGGTTCTTCGAGCTATTTGGCCGACCCATTGCTATTTCAGCTTACTTGTCTTTTGAGGTATTGCGGATTGCGGTTATTCTGTTTCTATTTCTGATATCTTTATTACCTAGAAAAACTCTGTTTATAGCCTTCCCATAGCTTGTCAAACCACTTTAACACTTTCACTGTCCGGTTCTCAGATACAATAGTAAGACAATAGCAATGACCTATATGTAGTGAACGGGACAGCGAAAGGGTTAAGCTTCCTAATACGTTCAGCATTGGTGCAATATAATTAAAAATATAGTTAATCCCAAATACCAAGATTTTTTTTCAACAATCTCTGAATACAGACGACAAGTTGTTTTTTTTAAATACCGATATAAATATTATTTAATGCTTTTTAAAAAAACATGAGATCCGCTAGTTAATTGTCTATGGGCCACAGCATCCACTTACCATCAACTGGATTGTAGGCTCGTTCATCAACCTTCTTCTTTAAAAAAATCATTATAAATTACTATAATATATATACAATATATACAATGTCAAATTTTTTTTTTCCAGATCCTCGGACAGAGAACTGGTGGCTGATGTCAGGACCAGGTCCTCTTCTAACGCTACTTGCTACGTACCTTTACTTTTGCACTTCTGTGGGTCCACGGTACATGAGAGACAGGAAACCGTACTCGTTGAAGCAGCCTATCATAGTTTACAATGTCATCCAAATATTTATGAGCATGTTTTTGGTTTATGAGGTAAGTACGAGTTATTTTCTACATTATTTATATATTTATTCCAGTCAACCATTAGGCTTAGCAAAATTATGTAATATAATTTTATAAAAGTGAAATAAATACAAATCCACATAATATATTTATATAAGTTTTAATTGTTTATAAGTTTTAGGGCTAGTTTTTCAATGGTCAGATAAAAGTAATCCGTCGAATAAATTATAACCTCATCATCATCATCATTACAGCCTTTCATAAGTCCACTGCTAAACATAGGCCTCCCCCAAGGAATGCCACAAAGCACGGTCCTGAGCCACCTGCATCCATCAACTTCTTGCACGTCTTACCAGGTCGTCACTACATCTCGTCGGGGGTTGCCCTACACTGCCACTCAAGAACCTTGCTTCCCCATCGGTTGTCGGTTCTTCGAGCTATATGGCCGGCCCACTGCCACTTCAGCTTACTAATCCGTTGGGCTATGTCGGTTACTCTGGTTATACTGCGGATATCCTAATTTCTAAGTTTATCACGCAGAGAAACCCCGAGCATAGCCTTCTCCATAGCTCGCTGAGCGACCTTGAGCTCCCTCATACGGCCAGCAGTGAAGGACCACGTCATATATCCGTAAGTCATCACTGGCAACACGCACTGGTTGTACAATTTCGTTTTAAGGTTTTGAGGTATGTCTGACGAGAAGATGTGTCGTAGCTTCCCGAACGCTGCTTAGCCGAGTTGAATCCGTCGATTGACCTCTCGGTGGAAGTTGGACTTACCTAGTCGGACTATTTGTCCCAGGTAAACATACTCGTCAACAACTTCGAGCTTAGTGCTCCCAACAACTACCGGCATAGGTGTGACATGGACATTAAAAATGATCTTTGTTGTGTCCATGTTCATCCTAAGACCTATTCGTTGAGAGACACTATTGAGGTCATTGAGCATGGTGCTTAGGTCCTCCAGAGATTCTGCCATAAGGACTATATCGTCGGCAAATCAAAGGTGAGTGATGTACTGACCATTGATGTTAATACCGTATCCTTTCCAGTCCAGAAGCTTGATAACGTTTTCCAATGCAGCGGTGAAGTGTATCGGGGATATAACGTCACCCTGTCTTACACCTCTCTGCAATTGGATAGGTTTCGTACTCTGGTTCTGTACTCGGATAGCTATCGTAGCCCTACTGTACAAGCACTTCAGCACTTCGATATACCGACAATCAACTTGGCACCACTGAAGGGACTTGCAGCTCCGCCCAAATTTCGACGGAATCAATGGCTTTCTCATAGTCTACATACGCCAGATATAGTAGCAAATTGTACATTTCGGACTTCTATACAATTTGCCGAAGGGTATGTATGTGGTCTATGGTGCTAAAGCCCTTTCGGAAACCAGCTTGTTCGGGAGGCTGGAAGTCGTCAAGTCTGCGCGCGAGACGATTCGTAATGACTCTCGAAAACAGCACGTAGGCGCGGCTCAGAAGGGAAATCGGTCTGTAGTTCTTCAAGAGAGCGTTGTCACCTTTCTTGAAGAACAAGACCACCGCACTTCTGCTCCACGCCTCCGGTTTAGTGCCATCATGGAGGACGGAATTAATGAGCTTTTGAAGGACTTCAAGTACCGGTTTTCCACCCGCTTTCAGAAGCTCCGTTGTAATTCCATCCTCGCCTGGGGCCTTGCCGTTTTTAAGGTGCTGGAGAGCCATTCTAATCTCGCTCAGACTGACGTCCGGGATATCTTCAGAATAGTGTCGGATAAGAATTATAACCTGACTGAATATAAAAGTGAAACAATTGCACTATTTTATACATAAAATTGTAATTTTTAATTTTCTTTGCTTTTTTGCATCAAAATGCAGATTCGTTGACTAAAGTAAGACTAAAATGGAATGCCTTATTTTGAGTAAAATGTTTAGAACTGCGACCGTCAATCCAGATAAACCATTTACAGGAGAGATGCACGTGCGGTCGAGTACTGTGTGACTAATGAACTAAGTCCAGTATGTACTTTCATCAACAACCAAAAACTGAATAAAAGAAATAGTATGTATCGACACAATAAACGTTTCTTGCGTTTTTTATCACAGAAGACGTTCTTAGTTTCAAATATTTATCTCATTTGCTCATAAATTTATTGTTACATTAAATAATAATAAACCTAGCAAGCTAACAGCATAGCAAAGTGGCGAAGCAATCAGCTTTTTTTTGAGCGATCGGTTTCAAAATAAGAGGTTCAGATGCCTGGGTGATTAGTAATCGATTGCTGAAAACAGAATTTGAAAATTCGAAACCGTTCTCGAGATAATAGTGGGACAGACGGACAGACAGATGGACAGACATCGTGAAATCAATAAGTGTCTTCGCAAGCTTCGCCACTTAATAACCTAAGCCGTAGTAACTAAGAGGTTAACTGCTCCCCGTAAGTTTCACAGTACGCAAGCAACTTGGGTTCAACCACCGCCAGCACAAATGAAATAGTTGCATTTTAATTTCTAATTTACCACGTGATGTGTGAATAAAAAATTGTGAAGAGACCCACATATGTAAGGAATTAAATATTTTAATAGCAGGTGAAGTCCGCTAAAAGTATTGCAGCAGAGCGGCAATATAAACGCTCCATAATGCTCTCAGGAGTGAATGTGCCTAGCCACATGAGTTTTCTTTACTCGTGTGGCCTAGCTGTGAGACACAATACGTACCACGTAGTATTTCTTTGATAGTATGCAACAATGTAGTACCTAGTTCATTCTATTTTTCTTTTATTTACTTTTCTAATTTACGTACACCTTCCCTTTTCGCCATTCGTCAACAACAGTTCTTTGCGCAAAAAGGTTGGAAGAAATCATTTGCAGAGCGATAAGACTGCCTATTGTACCTTCCATATAATATAATATATTTCGTTTTAATTTGTATTGGTGTACAATAAATAATATATTGATTAATTGATTGAATGTGTAGCTTGGTAAATTTTATATCTAAAAAAAGTAAGTTTTTATTAAACCTCATCGCGTTAAATAACATATGAACTATTTAAACGTGTAAAGAACGTAATTGAATGAATTAAAGAACATTATATACACCTAAATAAGATTTAAGGAACTAGATCACAACTCTTATCAGCAACGACGACAACCGCAATAGCTATATCTACACCAGTAGTGCGCTTTCAATATCACTTTCATGTTCATTTTGCGTTTCAACTTCAGTTCGTCTTGCGTCAAGCGCTGTGTTATAAGACGCATGCAGCTTATCGTCTATACCCGTGCGCTTGTCCCATGCAATTCTATATATATATATATAATGAGTCTATGCCTCACGCGCCTCGGTTAGGTTTGGTTAGAGATGGATTAGAGATGGTCGCGGCACTAGTAGCTATCAGTGCGGCATATTTTGTGTTAAGTGTAGGGAAAAAATCGTAAGAAAAGAAGAATCTGGATGAAAGATTATTTGAAGAAACCGAACAACACAGTATTGAAAGATTTAGAGTGAAACAATAACATTATTTTTAAAAATTTCACACGAATGACTAAAACCACTTTCCACAAGCTTTTGAAAATTGTGGAGCCAAAGATTACGAAACATAACACTCATTATCTAATGTTTAAACATTGTCTTCCGCCATTTTGTTTACTAAAATGCATGAAATGTTGCATGCAAACCCACCGGTGACGGAACAGCGGTCGCTAGATGCATGCGCTGTTGTCGAACTAGTTTTAGCACATGTGCTATTGCATGAACTATGGTTGTTCAGTCATGCATTAGAGGAAGACGCAAGATGAACAGAAATGCGCACTAGTGTAGACATAGCTAATCATTGTTTTTTCGAACTTTGCCCTTTTTGTCATTTTAATATAGGTGGTATAAATAATACAACTACATAGGTACATATGCATATTCTTTAGACATTCTAAATGTCTTATTTATTGAAAGCTTTATATTTACCCAGACCGCTTTAAAAACTTGCTCAAACAAGAACAAGAACTACATATTTACCTGATACCTACATATTTTGTTTTATTTTGCACCAGCCAGTATCATTTATTTATATATTGTAAAAAAAACTGTTTACTATTGGATACTTCAGACGTATTTTTTATTTGACCTTGGCCATTTTTAACACTTGCTTGGATCTTGGATATGAGATGATTTTGACGTTGCGGCGAGGCGGAGCGGAACCACTAGTTTCTCGGAATCCATGAGATCTTTAAGACCTTTTGCATATTCGCCATCTGTTTACCACCTCTCCACCTCTTTCCAAGTTCATTAGTGAATTTACAATAGTATTGTTTCTGTAAAGTTTAATTGACTTAAATCTTTAAAACTATATTTACAAAAATATAATTTTTGATTCCTACTACTAGTACTACAGGCCATTACAAGTCCATTGCTGAACATAGGTCAGATATAGCCTCCCCATAGATTGCCACAAAGTACGGTCCTGAGTTCACTGCTCCATCGCTGCCTGCGTGTTTCATCAGATCGTCACTCCATCTAGTGGAGGACTCAAGTACTTTTTTTCATATCCTTTAACGGTTTTTCGAGCTATACGGCCGGCCCATTGTTACTTCAGCTTACTGATCCCCTGGGCTATGTCAGTTACTCTTGTTGTTCTGAAAGAAAAACAATTTTGGTTGTTTATTTTTTTGGGCTTTTTATCCGAAAGTTTATTTTTTTAAGACCTAATTTTATTTTTTGGGAATATAATTTTATTTTGTGGATTTTTACTCCTTATTTTTTTTTAACAGGGCCTAGCCGCCGGCTGGTGGAACGATTACAATTTTAGCTGTCAACCGGTGGACTACTCGTATAACCCTAAGGCATTCAGGGTAAGTGAAAAACTCATAGAAAGGTATTTTATATAAATAAGGGAGACCAAAAAGCACATAGCTCAGCTTGTAAGCGAACGCTTTAAACCATAGAGTCATATATCCATGCTTCATTAAGTATGGAACGGAATTTGTCCTCGACAAATGTAACATCAGTATTTTTTATTAAATTGAAGTGACAAACGAACTTACTGTCAGTCTGATCATAAGTGGCTACTACAGTCCATGGACACCTGGATGCACCTTCAAATAAAGAATACGACAGATGCGTTGTCACCTCTGAGGATTATGGTGGAATACCTTACAGTCTGTTATTATAATGGCCTCTTTAGACTGGAATACAGAAGTGCACGTCCTGCTATTTAAGGTAAGAGTAGGTAAGGTAAGCAGTGTACGTACTGCTATTTAGGGTAAGAGTAGGTAAGGTAAGCAGTGCACGTACTCCTATTTAAGGTAAGGTAGGTAAGTTTATACGTGGTAGAACCATGCTGCAGCTATATTATGGTTGTAGCACGAATAGGTCGGCTCGTCCGGGGAAGGACCACGCTCTCACAAAATACCTGCGTAAAATAGCGGCTTAACGCTGCTGTGTTTCGTATGGTGAGTGTTGAGAACCGGAGAATTTTTTTACTGGAAACGAGGCATTCCATCTTAGTCCTCACGGTTGACAACGCATCGGCATTTTGATTCGTAATCGAAGATAGATGTAGATGTCTATGGGCCACAGCAACCACTTCCTATCAGGTGGGCTGTGTGCTCGTTTGTCACCCATATCCTTTAAAAAATGAGGGTGATGGGGGATTCCTTCTTACAGCCCGTCTGGTCTGGGTGAACCCAGACGGGCTTCTAAAAAGTCTTACCACCTACTTATTCTAACTTTAAGTTCTAATTTTAATTTAATTCTAAATCTGAGTGTAGAAAAAATATTTATATTTTATTTAAAATTCTCTAGATGGCGGGAGCAGTCTGGTGGTACTTCTTCGCAAAGATCATCGAGTTGCTTGACACTATATTCTTCGTACTCAGGAAGAAGAATAAACAAGTATCATTTCTTCATCTTTACCATCACACAATGATGCCAATTTGCGCTTGGATTGGCGTCAAATTCCTACCAGGTATAACCAGTCGATAAAATAATAATTTCGTAATTTGTTTTCCATGTCCTATCTTTTTCTTTTGTTTGGTCTTGCTATTGTAACCATTACGAAGAAGGATCTCAAAAGGGTTGGGAACGGTAAATCGTCCCTACTCCACTTGTACCAGGTTCACATCAATCAATTCCTTATTAATTAATCCCGTTCCGTTTACAAATGGCTCACAATATTTATATAAAAATACCCGATGCAAGGGCTTCGCTCTCCCACACTTAAAACATGTGAGAGAGGCACACGGCCCCACACAGACCAATGCCGGGTTCGGTGAGCGCCAACCAACCAACGCGTTCCCAACGAAGAATGACGTTAATTTGAGAATTGAACCGTAGTCCACAGCAAAATAACTGGCGAACTAGTAAAAGAGAGATTGGCGCTTTGGTAGTGCGTAAGTACAAAAACATCGACCGAAATCGCGCATGTCAATGTATGTAAACAGCATACAGCATACGATCAAATCCAGCCACGTTGAATGTACGTCACCCGATCTAGGCAACACGTAAAATAATTGGCACACTGGCCATAAAAAGCCCTCCGTGAGTGCCACCACCTGCCAGACCGCCGCTCCTGCAGACTTGTTGTAAGTGTAAGGTATCACCATCAATTGCATGATCAGTACGACTTCCAGCCGCAGAGCGTGTCATGAGTCTACTACTCACCTCAAAGTAATGGGGTCCCACGTTGAGCGGCTTTCAGCCGCAGCCTTGAGAGTCTCCTCCAAGTCTACCTCCAGCTACCAACCGCATAAGGTCGACACTTATGCTCCACCGTGACGGATCCGTGGCGCAGTGCGCAGTTTTAAGCAGATTTTTAATAAATTTAAGGCTATTTGACAACCATACTGCATGCGTTAAGAGCCATCCAACCAGCGCCTCAAAATCAATATTCCAACGTTTTGTCACATAATATCGAATCTAAAAATTATATTGAACATATAAATGATATAAAAAGAACATTGTCAGAAAGATAAATGATTGTTGAACTTATATTTTTTTTAAATTGATTAATTGCTATTTTTACATAAAATTGATTTTAGTGGCTTATGGTGTAGATTTATCAAGTTCGCATGGAGTGGTAAACACGATACATTTTGAAAATATCAATTGTTTAACTCAATCTATTTGTAACCTATTCATCCATCATGTGGGGAGCCATGGAATGTAAATGGCAGTTTGAACTCATGGCGAAATATAATCTTACCACCAATCAAGGCGTTTAATTTGAGGCAATGTTGTTTTATGATCTGTGTCACAATAAATACGACTGTATGGACATAACTGAGAATATAAATTATAAGATACCGACTAGAGCACATCAGCGCGTGGCCCATTCTCATAAAAAAATTCTACCAATTTATGCCAAACAAACGCTGGACGAAGGTCCTCTTTATTACGTGTGATTCACTCGTAAAATGAGAATTTTAATGATATCGATATCAATATCACAGGACGTGATAATTATAAGAAGATTGTCACTGAAAAACTTAAGCAAGTATTCATTGAGTAAATTGTGGAATATATGACACGCCTGTTTAAAAAAAAACGAATGAGCACTGGTGTCATATATCCTACCATAACCCTACCATGTTTGCTAGTCGACACTGTGTGTAAACTTTAATTCTTAGTTAAAAATAACAAGATATTGTCAATGTCTAGGGTATACTTTGTAACAAGCTTCATCTATCTTTAAAAATTGTAATACCTAAGTTAGTGACCAGCGATGCTGAGGTCATATTAATAAAAAATGTGCAGTAAATACATTCGATAAGTTGATAATTGTGAACTTGTTTGTGGTCCGAAGATTAATAAATTGGAAGAAAAAATAGATGGCCTCACTCACTCATTTGTCATCTCGGCGTCAACCGCCGTAGTGAGTGCATATTGTATCGGTTCTTTGAAACGACTCAATGTACAAATACAAAATATTCGAAAAACCAAATTTCATAAATACTTGATTATATAATAATCAAAGATTTTTATTACAATATTTTAAAAGCACAGAATAAATAATAGTAGTACGTACTAAAAGTAAGTAGGTTGTATATGTTTAAGTACTACTACTATTTAAATTACATTACAGTTTACGTCTTGGACTTTATGGAGTGACCTAAATGATAATATGATGATCATATGAGCATTAAAAGTCGTGCGCTTTTGGATTTTCCAAATATTTTTAAATTAAAGTTTCACATAAAATTATTGGAAAATTGGAAGTTTAATAAGGTTAATAGTGAAAACTTTTATGTATTTAAAATAATTAAAAAAAATTTACGTATAATAATGTTATACGTAATTTTTTAATGCGCTTAGGGCATGCACAATTAGATTTAACAATAGTTTATTAAGATTTTACTATACTATATTACTTAATGTTCAAAACTAATGCATTTGAACTTTATGCTTATTATGCATTTTAATTGTTCAAGATATTATATCTGTGATAGTTTTAAATGTTTATATATTGATTTTAATTATTATTTATTAATATTAATAATGCGCCGACACAGTATGACTTAAAAATAAGTAAGTTCTGCTATTGTATTGAAAATAAAAAAGTAAGCGGAAAGAAAGTAAAATTTTCAATAAATATTTCATGTCTTAGTGTTTCTATAATAATCATTGACTTTTTAAGGTGGTCACGGGACACTCTTGGGCGTGATCAACTCCTTCATCCACGTGGTCATGTACACTTACTATCTGATCTCAGGCCTTGGTCCACAGTATCAGAAATACCTGTGGTGGAAAAAACACCTTACCAGCATGCAACTTGTGAGTAACTTTAGTTGTTGTTTATTTAAAAATGATTTATAATTTGATAATTTGACAAAAATAAACTGTCTTGACTTCTAACACAATTGAATGAAAACGCAATGGCCTAGCAACAAAAAAGCTCATTCATTTTGAGACATACCGTCAAGACACCCACTTTATAATCTGATGGATAGCAAAAACAGGCAATTGCCTGTTATAATACTATATTAAAAAAAAAAATTATATATATATATATATATATATATATATATATATATATAATTTAAATTTTGATACTCTCTCAAGGCAATATTTTTTTTTCTATAATTAGAAATAATTTATACGTGATGGAGCCACACTGCTATTTTTTTTTATATGATAAGGGTGACAAACGAGCATAGTCCACCTGATGGTAAGTGATTGCTGCGGCCCATAGACATCTACGTCTATCCTCGATTACAAATCAAAATGTAGATGCGTCGTCAGCCGTGAGGACTAAGATCAATTGCCTCGTTTCTTGAAAAAAGGGTATCCGATTCTCTGCACTCACCATACGAAATAGCAGCATTAAGCTGCTATTTTACGCTGGTATTCTGTGAGAGCGTGGCCCTTCCCCGGTCGAGCCGACCCATTCGTACTACAATTATACTACTAATATAGCTACAGCATAGCTCTACCACCTAAAAATTTTTACGTTATATTATGGTTGTAGCATGAATGGGTAGACTCAAGCGGCATGGGACCACGCTCCACAGAATACCAGCGTAAAATAGTAGCTTAATGCTGCTGTGTGTCGTATGGTAAGTAAAGATAATCTTTTACTGGAAAAAAACATTCCATCTTAGCCTTCTGGGGTGACAACCTATCTGTATTTTGATTCTCAATTGAATATAAATGTAAATGTCTATGGGCCACAGCATTCACTTACCATCAGATGGACTGCGTGCGCGTTTATCAACCTTATTCTATAAAAGAAATATAAATGAAAAGAATAAAAAATCATAAATTTAAACATGCCTCCAAAATTATTAGTGTTTTACTAAAAAATATTAGTGTTTTTAGTTCATAGCATTCTAGGGGGATGAAGCTGCTCGCGTCCGTAGGAATTACTTGAACCCTGATTCCCTACAAGTATCCCCTGGGTAGTGCCAAACGAGCAGTACTACATACTGGTGGTAGGTTGGTCCTCTACTAGTGAGAGGCCCGGCCGAGGGTTAGTTACCACCCACCTGGCAAAGACATACCGCCAAATGATGCAAATCGTGTTCCGGTATGATGTTAGGTGAAACCCATATCTTAGGGAGAATGGGTCTGGACAGTTGCGTTACGCATACGGACCGGTTGCGACGCGGCCGTTTCTTAGTGTCAGGTGCTTGGTTATGGAGGTTAGCGGGATCCGAAGCACGGTTGCACCGCTGGCCGACCGTAGATAGTTGGGGGCCCAATTAATGAGCCAGCCACTCATGAAAGGCTGCCCCGCCATCTTACGAAAAATCCTGGGATGGCTCCACCATGCCGGTTGGCGACCGGAGGAGAGGGCCTGGTGGCGATTTCCAGGGGGGTTCGGGCGTCCCCGCGATCTCCATGCTAGGTTCCATCGATGCTATGACTCTGTTTGCGTCCCTAGGTTATATGTGTGACGCCTCGTCCAACTGCCATTCTCTCAACCTATTCACTCCCACCATATATGAAAAAAAGGAAAAAGAAGAGTAAGTTTGTACAGCGGTTGCACTCCCTCTCCATTAAAGTGCACCTCACAAACATCCGAGGCCTGCACTGTAATCTCAATGCAGTCCATTACCACCTTGAGACTGACAAGCCGCACTTACTCTTCTTGACTGAGATGCAGATCAGATGTCCTCTAGATGCGGCGTACCTTGGCTACCCTGGGTACACATTGGAGCATAATTTCCATCAGCGCGCCGGAGTCTGTGTTTACGTCCGCAACGACATCTGCTGTAAGCGTCTCCGTCACCTTGAAGACCCCACTTTCTCTACGATCTGGGTATTGATAGACACTGGAATGAATAAAATTATTTATTCGTGTGTCTATCGATCGCACAGCGGCGACCAGGAGACAACTAGGCTGTTTGAACACCTCAGTGAAGCCTCTGATGTGGCTCTTAATCAGTACCCTAATGCACAGTTGGTTTTTCTGGGGGACTTTAATGCCTGTCATCAGGACTGGCTGTTCCCATACCAGAAGACCGACCACGCTGGGAAAGAGGCGTGGAATTTTGCCTTGTCGCTAGGGCTCTCCCAGCTGGTGCAACAAGCGACTAGGGTACCTGATGTGGATGGGCACACAGCCAATTGCCTCAACCTTCTGTTGACGACCGATCCAGACAGGTACGATGTTCAGGTTACCTCACCCTTGGGAACTTCGGACCACTGTCTGGTGAAATCTGTATCGTTATATTCCCCACCTAACTACGATTTCCACGGGATGCGACGAATGTGGCGATACAAGTCAGCAGATTGGGATGAGATGCGGCATTTTTTTGCATCTTATCCTTGGCGGCAGGTCTGCTTCTCCTCTAGAGACCCCTCGAGCTGTGCGGATGCCATAACCAATGTGATACGTCAAGCGATGGAGTATTTCATCCCCTTTGCCGACGTGCCCATTGGTGGTAAAGCTCGCCCTTGGTTTAACGCCGAGTGCGCTCGTGCTGAAAAGCACAAGCATATGGCGTACTTATCATGGGTCGATGCTTGAGACCGTAAAGCTCCGGATGTTAGCCTTAAGAAGAGAGCCTTTAACCAAGCCGCCAAGTCGTGCAAAAAGGCATTACACCAAGCCAGTTTCGACCGCATTAAACGCATCGGCACAAAGCTCTCTGTCAAACCATCTGGCAGTAGAGCTTTTTGGTCTCTCGCCAAAGCGGTCGAGACAAACTTTTGTCGGTCTACACTGCCTCCGCTGGTAAAACCAGATGGCTCACTGGTGCATGCGCCTAAGGAGAAAGCGGACTTATTTGCTTCTCTTTTTGCTTGCAATTCGCGTCTGGACAGTAGCAACAGGGTACCATCACAATTACCTCACTACGATACCTCTATGACTGAGGTCCGTATCACCAACAAGGAGGTTCTTAAAACCTTGCGAAGTCTAGACGTGAATAAAGCTAGTGGACCTGATGGTATACCAGCTATAGTTCTAAAGGTCTGTGCACCTGAGTTGTCTCCTGTGTTGACACGCTTGTTCCGCCTCTCATTCAGGACTGGAATAGTGCCTAAATCTTGGAAGCTGGCCAATGTGCAACCTTTGCCTAAAAAAGGTAGCCGTACCGACCCTGCCAACTATTGGCCAATTTCAATTACCTCCATACTCTGCAAGATTATGGAGCGTATATTGAACGCCCACCTTATGGCATACCTAGAGCAAAATGATCTCCTCAGTGATCGCCAGTACGGGTTTTGCCGAAATCGATCAACTGGGGACCTTCTAGCGTATGCCACTCACATATGGGGCGAAGCCCTCGAGAACAGTGGTGAAGCACTTGCTGTTTCCCTATATGTTTCGAAGGCTTTTGACAGGGTTTGGCACGCTAGTCTATTAGGCAAGCTTTCAGCGTACGGCTTATCCCCTGGCCTAATTGTCTGGGTGAAGGACTTTCTGAGTGAACGGTCTCTCCGGGTCGTCGTTGATGGCTGCTCATCCAATACTGTGGCGACTAACGCCGGTGTTTCTCAGGGGTCCGTTCTCTCCGCAACTCTCTTCCTGCTGCATATAAATGATCTGCTCATTCCCGGTGTCTATGGGTATGCAGACGACAGCACAGTTGTGGAGAGATACCAACCAAGCGCCCGGGCCAGTCGGGATCAAATCCAGTCAGAAAGAGAGGCTATGGTTGAGCGTGTGAGTCTCACACTACAGGCAGTCTCCGAATGGGGCGATGCCAATCTCGTGAGATTTAACGCCTCCAAAACACAAGCGTGTCTTTTTACCACTAAAAGGAGCCCGCTCACCTTGGCTCCTACTTTCCGGAATGTATCCTTGGAGTACACTGACCGCCTTCAGTTGTTAGGGATTGAATTTTCTCCGAACCTAAACTTTGGGCGGTTCATTGAGTCCAGAGCCAAAGCAGCCGCAAGGAAACTTGGTGTCCTTGCAAGGGTGCGGCGGTACTTCACGCCGGGGCAGCTTCTTACCTTATATAAAGCCCAAGTCCGGTCGTGCATGGAGTACTGCTGTCACATATGGGCTGGTGCTGCAAAATGCCACCTGGCAGCATTGGACTCAGTGGAGAGACGTGCTAAGAGGCTCATTGGTGACCTTGATTTGGTTCAAACCAATCTTGTCAGCCTTGAGCACAGGCGCAGAGTAGCCAGTCTCTCGGTATTCTATAGGATGCATTTCGGTGAGTGTGCGCAGGAATTACACGCCTTAATTCCTCCCTCTCCTTTCCACCATCGGACAACCAGACGGTCGGCGGGTCTTCATCCCTTTGTTGTCGATATTCCACGCATTAGAACCAAACGGTTTGCTTCGTCTTTTGTAATGCGTACAGCAAAGGAGTGGAATAATTTGCCGGCGTCTATCTTTCCATCCGAATACAATCTAGGCGTCTTCAAGGCAAGAGTGAATAGGCTTTTGTTACGATAAGACAGTGCGATTTACCATCTAAGGCTGCATCACCACTTACCACCAGGTGGGATTGTGGTCAAGCACTGGCTTATAATAAGTAAAAAAAAAAAAATCTATTTTGCGTACGAGTTCGTCAGTTTAAGTACTACCCTCTTAAGTATTTCAGACGCCAAATAATATAGAATAGAATAAAATATATAGTGAGCCAGTCAAATAACTTCAAGCTGTGAGGCATTCCAACTCAGTCGTCAAAGATGACAACGCATCTGTAGTCTTCTTTGTTCGAAGTTGGCTACCATGGTCTGCAGTGACCACATACCATCAGGTGGACTGTAAGTTCGTGTGTACTTCATTTAAAAAAAAAACGTGTATGTGTACTTATGTACGCACGTAAGAAGCTATACTTCTTTAGCGTAACAAAAGAACCTTAAATTAGTTATTAGTTAATAACAGTGGTAGGGCCACGCGGCAGCGTTTGCTGTCGCACGGATGGGCTGGCTCGAACCGGGGTGGTACCACGACCTCACAGAAAACCAGCGTGAAGTAGAGGTTTACCTCTGCGTTTCGCTTGGTGAGTGCAGGTGGCCGGAGGCCCTTTTTACTGGAAATGAGGCATTCCATCTTAGTCCTCACGGGTGACAACGCATCTACATTTTGATTTGTAATAGAGGATAGATGTAGATGTCTATGGGCCGCAGCAACCACTTACCATCAGGTGGACTGTGTGCTCGTTTGTCACCCTTATTCTAAAAAAAATAGTTCCTACGAAAACTTGGGAGACAGTTACCCAATGAAGTTGTTACTTTAAGGTGTCAGTGAGCGCGCTCATCGTAACAACTTCATGGTGTCATTTTCAGCTGTCGGTGCGCGCGCGCATCGTAAAATTCACTCTTATAATTTTTCCTAAACGCTCCAAAAAACTATTACTTTAAAAGAAAGCTATTTGCGAATTTGAATGGTCTGGCTTACAAAATAACGATTTTTTGGCAATATTAATATCAGCTAAATTTTATCATAACAGGTCCAGTTCGTCATCGTGTTCTATCACAACTTCAGTGTGATGTTCTGTGACTGCAACTACCCTAAGTTCATCAACTTTTTACTGGCACTCAACTCCGCACTCTTCTTGTACATGTTTGGTAATTTCTATTACCGAAGCTATGTCATGACTGAGAACGACAACAACAATGGAGTAGAAAAAATTCAAAGCAAATCGAGTCAAACTATTGTTAATGGTAAAGCGAAAGAATGCTAGGGAATTTTCGACTTAAAGCGCTCAATTAGTTTAACTTTATTTTTAATGTGATGTTAAATAGTAAATTACGATTAGACTTTAAGGTAATATTAATATAAGTAGAAATAAAGTACAATTTAAGCTTCACAGTACTCGAGTAACGCGGCTTTGATCCCCGCCGGCACCAATGAAATGGTTAATTGCAATTTTAAGTGCTGATTTACCACGTGCTCGGCGGTAAAGGAAAACATCGGAAGGAAACCTGCATGTCTGAGAAATAAGAAAAAAAAGATTCCAGGAGATGTGAAGTTCGCCTGTGAACATGTGACATGTGAACACGCATTAGGGCAGCGCGGTGGACAATTTCTTGCCCTAAAATCCTCTCAGAAATGAGAGGAGGCCTGTGCCTAGCAGTGGGACGTAAATAGGCTGCAACATTATTTTACATTACAAAGTACAATTTTAATTTGAATAGTTTTCCCCTAGTTCATTGAAATCTACATTATTATTACGTTGTATGGCAGTAAATGTATGATGGTGACAGAAGAAATATGATGTATGCTAAAATTGTTATGTTTACTGCAGTTAAATGTAACTTATTTTAGTAGTGAAGAGTCATGTTCCACCGAAAGTAAATTTGCAAAAAACGTACTTATTAAAATTAGTTAAAAGTTAAGTCTGGTACAATTATATTTAAGCTAGACCGTTACATAAATTTGTTTATATATAAACATATTTTAATAAAAATTTTATCTAAAGGAAATTTTGTTACATGTAAATGTTCATAATGTATCAAATAACTATAATTATGATTTCTACCTAGGTATAATTTACACATTCACGCCTGTACATAAAATTTTTTTGAATTTTCCAATGTGATATTTTGCATATTTTATAATAAGGAAAACGAAACTATACGTTTCATGTATATTTTGTATATATGTAAACGTTTAATGGAAATATATTTAAAGAAACTCTTTTTAAAAACATATCACGGAATCCGGAACAAATATTTTTAATTGACAATAAACTCGAAATGCTTTTTTATAAGCAATATAATCGATTGTAAATAAAGGTTATTGAAAATAAAAATATGTTAATGTCTGTTTTTTTATTTAATTTTTCCTCCGCTCGTAAATGTCACGTTAGTAGAATAATAATGTCCTGCAGATCGACATTCGACAGTATTATAAAAAAAGAAAAAAGTTCACGAGCGTCCAACAACAGGGGCTATTTTAATTCTTTTATTTTATTGATTTATTTATTCTTTGTTGCATTCCTTAATCTTAAAGAATACAAAGGGTGGACTTAATGCTTTGAGGCATTCTCTACCAGTCGACCCATGGAGTGGTGAGAATTTGAAGTAGGTATAGCAATATAGGATAAAAAAAATAAGAATGATATTTAATTGCCTTATATTTTACATTTAACTAATATATACAATAAATAAACTATAGAATTAAGCATAGATCTTTATTGGGAACTATGGTCATAATTACGAAGCCGAAAATAAATCTTATACAGTTATTGAGAAGGCGTTCCATCTTGTTCAGAAGACCCTGGGACAGATCCGGGTAACACACATCTGCATAATCAACTATGGGTAATATGAGCGATTGGACAAGCATGATCTTAGACTTTGTGGGGAGAAAATGTTTTAAACGATACAGAGAACGTAACGTGGTAGTGACTTACCGACTCACTTCAGAAACCTGTGTTCTTCAATTCAGCGTGCTGACAATGTGTAGGCCAAGATTTTTTACAGCCTTACTGAACGGTATTCTAATCCCATTGTAATAAAAAGAAGTTAAGTCTGCAAGATTAATCTTGGCTAGCATCCTTAAGCTACCCACCAGTATAGCTTGGCATTCCAAAGGATTGACCAACACTCCATAACGAGTCGACCTATCTTTGATAGCTGATATGTTGTCATTTAATTTGTTATCCCATTATGGATATCCTCAATTTCAGCTTGCACGTATAGCTGAAGGTCATCGGCATACAGATGGTACGAGCAATCGAAGATGGAGGTAATAAAGTTTATTAAAAAATTACATATTACAGGAGAAAGAATACCGCCTAGCGGCACACCAGTTTCCACATCAGCCCAAGCTGATGTCATTTGCCCCACACAGACTGACTACTTTTAACGGTTTTAACGGTGGTAAAGCCACGCGTCAGTTTTTGCTGTTGCACGTATGGGCCGCCTCGAACCGGGTTAGTACCATGACCTCACAGGATACCGGCGTGAAGTAGAAGCTCTGCTTCTGCGTTTCATCTGGTGAGTGCATTTGGCCGGAGGCCCAAACGCCCCCCCCCCCCCATCAACATGGTAGCGGAATTACATCAAAGACTACCCCAGGAGGGTACCAGCACCCCTGGAGAATCCCTCGCTGAGCATCCACGACCATGTTATTCCATTCCTAAGCGTGGTTGCTCAGGCTGCCCTGCGTATTTTGGTAGAAGGGGTGGGCAAAATTCCGCTCAAAAACATAACTGCTCGGGGCAAATTGAGTAACAATACCAAGGCGACCCCTGCCACGCTATCCGTGAATTTCTGTAACATCAGGGGCTTCACTCGAACCTAAACGCCGACCACTACCATCTCGAGACGGCGAAGCCGGCCTTGCTCTTTTTGACCAAGACGCAGGTGTCCTCTCCGGCTGATACTTGGTATCTCTCCTACTCAGGGTACAAATTGGAGCACTCCTTTGTGCTTCGGGCTGGAGTTTGCGTAAATGTCAGAGAGGACATCTGTTGTCGACGCCTCGGCAGTCTTGAAGGTTCGGACCTGTCCATATTTTGGCTACGCGTAGACAGCGACGCCCATCCGCGCGTCTACGGGTGCCTCTAAATCAGAAACAGGAACAGAAACTTTTTTATTCAATATAGATTATAAATAATACTTACTGAAAGTCACTCTTTTGTTTAATTACCACTGGTTCGAAAAAAAACCTCTGTCGTGGGAAGAACCAGCAAGAAACCCAGCGGGAGTTTTTGTAATAATAGCTTACAATAATGTATGTGTGTGTATAACTATGAAAAATAACCCCTATGAGGCAATCTATATGGAGTCCTATGCTCAGCTGTGGACTTAGATTGTCTGTAATGAGATGATGATAATGATAAAGCTGAACATTGTTTCTACCATTTGTTAGGAAAATAATTTTAATTAATAATCTTACATAAGGTTTTCTTATATTTACGCAAACATTACACATTGAAATAGCACAATTCATATAGAAAAGATACGACAGAAACAGAAACAGCAACTGTTTTATTCGATATTGATTATAAATAATACTTATTGAAAGTAACTCTTTTGTTTGATTACCGCTGGCTCGGAAAAAAACCTCTGTCCTGGAAAGAACCAGCAAGAAACCCAGCGGGACTTTTTTCTTAAATAACAGCTTACAATCATGTATATTACACAAATTAACAACACAACAAATTAGAAATAGCTTGGTAGCGATCACCTCATTTCCAGGGGTTATTATCATCTATAAATTCTTCAATATTATAATAACCCTTTTTATACAAACTTAGTTTAATAAAGTTTTTGAACTTTGAGCAGGTCAAATTTTGTATATTTTCTGGAATTTTGTTGTAAAAGCGTATACATCGCCCCAAGAATGAATCACTGACTCGATGGAGTCAAGTAACTGGTACTACAAGCTTGTGTCTCTTCCTAGTATTTACAGAATTAATATCACTTATTTTTGTAAAACTACTTTTATTTTTGTGTACGTACATTACATTACATTTTCATAAATGTATTGAGAGGCCAAAGTTAATATATTAATTTTCTTAAATTTTTGTCGCAGCGACTCTTTAGGCTTTAAATCATAAATTGCGGGGCGGCTCGAACCGGAGTGGTACCACGACCTCACAGAATACCAGCGTAAAGAAGAGGTTTACCTCTGCGTTACGCTTGGTGAGTGCAGGTGGCCGGAGGCCCTTTTTACTGGAAATGAGGCATTCCATCTTAGTACTCACGGGTGACAACGCATCTGCATTTTGATTCGCAATCGAGGATAGATGTAGATGTCTATGGGTTTCGCTCGTTTGTCACCGTTATCCTATAAAAAAATTGCTCTTATGGCCCTCTTCTGTAAAACAAATAGTAAACTAGTCTAGCTGTTTCAACACTGGTTAGACTTCTAATCTTTTTTATAGCATATGCTGCAGAACTAAGTCTGCTTGCTAGTTTTGATGTATGGGCTCCATTGAAGCTTCGTTGAGTGTGATTCCAAGAAAAATGGTGGTATCTACAAGACTCAGTTTCTCCCCATTTAAAATTACATTAGTATTTAATTTTTTGACATGTGGAGTCATGAATTTCATACATTACGTTTTAGTGCCATTTAAATGCAAATTATTAACATTGAACCAATTTACTAATTTAGATATAGCATTATTTACTTCGTCATATTTTAGTAATTGTCGACTTAATTTGAAAATTAAAGAAGTGTCATCTGCAAATAATACTATATCATGGTTATGCCCTACTATGTGAGGTAAGTCATTAATGTATACAAGAAACAGAAAGGGGCCGAGAATTGAGCCTTGAGGCACGCCTATTTGTACCATCAACCCGGAAGGGATACTGTTAATGAAAACTTTTTGCGTTCTCTTACTTAAATATGAAATAATTAATTTAAGAGCATCACTTCTTACACCGTAATGTTGAAGTTTGCAGATTAATGTTTCATGGTGAACACAATCGAAGGCCTTGGATAGGTCACAAAATATACCCAAAGCATCCTGTAAATTCTCCAATGCATTAAAGATATTATATTTAATCAGCTCAACACCGGCATCAGTTGTCGAGCGACCTCTTATGAAACCAAATTGATTTTTATGAAGTAAGTTATTTATATTAAAGAAATTTAACATTTGATCAAGAATATTTTTTTCAAAAATCTTACTAAGTGTTGGTAGTACAGAAATAGGTCTAAAATTGGCGGGGTCTAATGTACTACCAGATTTAAATAAAGGTATTACTTTATTATGCTTCATTAAATAAGGAAAGACACCAGATTCGACAATAGTATTAATAATAATAGCTAAATGAGACGCGATTATATCTATTATAGACGTAATAATTTTAACGGAAATCCCCCACAGATCCGCAGTTTTCTTAACATCAATAGTTTTAAAATGTTTTACAATATCTTTTGATAACACTTTATGAAATGTAAAATTCTTTGTACACGCATTTAAGATTTATTTAAGTAATAATTCGGCGACGGCAGGAGAAGAATTCAGTGATTTACTGGTTAATATCGGAATATCAGTAAAATATTTCTCAAAAACCATTGCAACGTCCTGATGTGATTCAGTTGATTTGTTGTTATCTTTTAACTGGTAGTTTGAATTGCGAGAGTTGATCTTACCTGTTTCGCTATTAATTAAACTCCATGTCATTTTAATTTTATTAGAAACCGTCTTAATTTTCTTGCTCAAATGAAAAGACTTGGCTGTGGAACACACTCTTTTAAAAATGTTTGAATATTTTTTTACATATTCCCTAAATTTGAAGCTATGATTATATGACCGTTCATGGTAAAGATCATATAACCTATGTTGGATCTTATAGACTGTCGCCCATTCATTAAATGACTTCTGACTGTTCAAGGAGAATGTTTTAGAAGTAAAAGTATATTTAAACGTGGTAGAGCCATGCTGCAGCTATAATAGTAGTATAGTTGTAGCACGAATGGGTCGTCTCGACCGGGGAAGGACCACGCTCTCACAGAATACCAGCGTAAAATAGCAGTTTAACACTGCTGTGTTACGTATGGTGAGTGTAGAGAACCGGAGACCCTTTTTACTGGAAAAGAAGCATTGTAACTTAGTCCTCAAGGGTGACAACGCATCTGCATTTTGTTTCGCAAACGAGGATAAATTTAGATGTCTATGGGTCACAGCAACCACTTACCATCAGGTGGAAAATGTGTTCGTTTGTCACCTAGTTCCTATAAAAAACATTACAAAATAAGCTTAAATAATGTTCCATACAAAAAATTTGTATCGTTTTGGTATGAAAGTGAAGGAAGCTTTTTCACTATGTTACTTCTAAAATTCTCCAAGCGACGTGTATTTACTGGAACAAACACAACTATCTCATCTACTTGCTTTTTGTGAACATAAGGTAACGATACTACTTGTCCACAGTGATCAGATCTTAATTTTTGAATTATACATTTATGCAACAGCTTCACGTTTGTAAAATTATTATCTATACATGTTGCACTAGATTGAGCAATACGCGTTGGCGCTAAAAATAAATTAAAAAGACCATACGATTTAAACAATCATCTAAATTTAATATTGATGGAGGAAGCTTTTAGAAGATTGATATTAAAGTTTCCACATATTACATCAGATTTATTCTGTTTATTATTAAGCTTAGCAAAAACTTCCTCCATATTTTTTTCAAAAGCATCGTATATAGAACATGGGGGTCTGTAGAAGCTCACAAAAATGAAGTGCTCAAACTCAACACATGCCATTTCTACAGTTCGCTCAACAGAGAGGCTCACAATATCTTTACGTTCTTTACATGATAATAATATACTAGCTAATATTAAGGAACCACCTCTTAAAACCGTTCCTCTATTGAAAGAACTGACCACCTGGTGATAACTGAAGTTAAACATTAAGTTATAAGCTTATAACCAATGTTCAGTAATACATAAAATATGAATATTTTTGCTATTTAAGAAGAAATCAATTTCTAGCGCTTTGCCTATCATGCCTTGTACATTTTGATGCACCAGATGTAAACAATTTTCATTATCACTCTGTGGAGTTATACAATAGAAGATTTGTAAGCTACATTCTAAATTATTTTAATTGTTACAACTGCTTGAGATTACCTCTATTGTCTCATTTTCTAATTTAAATTACTTGGAACTGATTCCAAATTACATATTAAGTCAATATAATGCTCAAAAGAAGCAGATGTCTTTGTAGCCAAGTCCTTGGCTCAGTTAATATATTGTTACGAGCTTGGGGTTCGAGACAATTAATGGTGGCGCGCAACACTGCCCCCTCCTAAGACATGCTCGTCCCGAGCATTATTGGCCCCATAATAACGCGCCAGTTGATCCACATGGAAGATCTTAGGAGTACCTCTGGCACCTTTCTGTATCCGGTAGGTTACGTCATTGATCCTTGTCACAATCCGGTACGGTCCGTCCCATTTAACTTGAAGCTTAGGAGATTTCCCTTTGTTGCGAACTGGATGGTGTAACCACACTAGTGAACCTTCGTCAAACTCTTTGTTGTTCATTTTGCGGTCATACCGTGTTTTCATCTTCTCAGACGTTTGCTGGCCCGTCTGTCTGACGTGCTCATAAATGTCATTCATTTTGTTCCGCAAGTCATTTGCATAATCGGTTATACTGCGTGGGGCATCAGGTAGTATTCCGGTGATCAGGTCTGCAGGCAGTCGTAATTCTCTCCCAAAGTTTGCGAAAGCTGGTGTCACTGATGATGTACTTTCGTGAACAGCGCTTCGATATGACAACAAAAACGATTGTATGTGCCTGTCCCAGTTTCGTTGCCGTTTTTCCACAACTTTTGCTAGGTACGTCTCCAATGTTTGATTAAATCGTTCTACCATTCCATCAGATTGTGGGTGGTAAGAAGTTGTTCTTATTTTATGAGTACACATAACTTGGCAAGTTTCCTGGAATATTTGAGACTTAAAATTCCTTCCTTGATCGCTGTGAATCTCTAAAGGTACTCTAAAACGACAGAATAATTCATGAACTAGTTTATCTGCAACTGTTGAAGCTTCTTGATTTCGAATGGCGATGACTTCTGGCCATTTAGTGAAGTAATCCATCACAACCATGAAGTACTTGATACCACTTTCACTTTCCGGAAAGGGCCCCGCAACGTCAATGGCTATCTTCTCCCATGGTGCACCAACATTGTACAATTTCAATGCGCCCCTACTATGAGTTTGAAGTCCTTTGACAGCAGCACAACTTGTACATTTGCGGCACCAGTCCTCGACGTCGTCACGACAGTGGACCCAGTAAAACCGTTCTCAGATCTTCAGTAGAATTCGTTTAACTCCGAGGTGGCCTCCTGAACAAACACTATAGTATAGTTGTAGAACATCCGGTACTTTATCCTCAGGGACAACTATTTGCAAATGACAACTGTCTCCCCGACCATTTTCCTATTTACGGCACAGGACTCCATCTGGAATCAGCAAGCTGTCCCATTGGGCCCAATAGCTTTTCGTGGTCGAAATCATGGCTGAGACGTCGCTCCACTTGGGCTTAGGAGCACTGGCCTTCATCTATTCCAGAATCGGCTTAATGTCCGAATCTTCCTGCTGTGCATGTTGTAGGCTGTCCTTCCACTCATTGCTGAGCTGGTCTGTCCTGAGTAGCCTCACAGATACCACTTCCTTACCCTCTTACCTAATACAATGCTTGCAATCTTCAGGGCAAGGTCTTCTTGACAATGAATCTGCATTGCCATAAGATTTCCCGCTGCGATATTCGATCACAAAGTCGTATTCCTGCAATAGTTCAATCCATCTCGCAACTTGTCCTTCCAGGTTTTTGAACTGCAATAGCCAATTCAGTGCAGCGTGATCAGTTCGTAAGTGGAATTTCCGCCCCAGAAGATATTTGCTAAAATGCTGCAAGGACTTTACCACAGCAAGCAATTTCCGTCTTGTGACACAATAGTTCCTTTCCGGCTTTGACAACGACTTGCTGAAGTACGCTATCACAATCTCTTGATCACCATTCCGTTAAGACAACTATGAATTCTTTGCCCGCATCAGGGTACCCCAAAATTGGTGTTTTGCACAGACGGTTCTTGAGCTCCTGGAATGCAATATCGCAACTTTCATCCCAGCAGAAATATCGCTTCTCCTCGGTTAGTTTGTGCAGAGGTTTGGCTATATCTCCAAAGTTCTTCACAAATTGCCGATAATAATAGCACAAATCCAAAAATGCTCTAACCTGTGTCTTGTCTTTTGGAACCGGCCACTTCTTGACAGCGGCAATTTTTATATTATTAGAAAATTGCCGCTTCCTTCTTCCGACACTACATACCCCAAAAAGCTAACTTGCCGTTTGAATAGTGAGGACTTCTTCGGACTCAACTTGAGGTTGGTACTCTGGATCTTCATGAGCACGCGTTCCAGGTTTTGAAGGTGTTCCTCAAACGTACGGCCTACGATGACGATGTCATCCAAGTAGACCAAACAGGCATCTCCAATTAGCCCGGTAAGTACAAGCTCCATCAACCTTTCAAACGTTGCTGGAGCATTGGCGCAACCCAAACTGCATTACTTTAAATTGCCACAGATCCTTTCTTGTGGAGAATGCAGTTTTCTCCTTGTCCTTAGGGTCAATTTCAACCTGCCAATAGCCACTTTTCAGGTCCAGCGTACTAAACCACTTTACGCCTGTAAGCATGTCCAACGTGTCATCAATTCTTGGCAAGGGATAGCTGTCCTTCTTTGTAAAGTCATTCAGATGGCGGTAGTCAACACAAAACCGCATGCTGCCGTCCTTGTTGCGGCAACACCGAGTAATAATCAGCGGTATACAATAAGGCGCCAGGGGGCGCCCGGCGACAATCTTCTTTTAAAAGGTCTTACCATTGTACCAGCAAAGAAATTAGCAAGTCATTATATCATTTTTACCAGCAACCGTATTTTATCATATTTTGTTACGTACATTTGTAAACAAAATTGGTCCTTCGCCGCCTTGAAGAAAAGGAATAATCAACGAAAATACATTCAATAATATCACAAGGAATCTACAATTACGCAACGTGAACTTTGGACCTATGCTGCACTGTACTACACGCCACGTACATCGAACGCTATAGGTTTTCAAAAGATACCGTATTAAATATACTTCTGCCTCTAATAAATGCAGATATTTTGAAAGTTACCAGTACAGGCCTTCAGTGCCTTGTATTTATTTACTTACCATATTTTACGTGATTTCACATTCATTATAGGCAAACAACTCGTCTTCATAATAAAAACGATAAGAAAATAAAATTGTGTAGGTAAGAAAATATTGAGAATTCAAATTGACACAAAATAATATCTTGGTTGACGTTTATCTGTCATTCAATTCGAGTAAAGTCGCGTCACAACGTTAACCAATCACAGCGACCCATTCAGTGCATGTGTCCGCACAGCAAAGAGTCCACTAAGTATTGTTCATGAAATGAACGGCCTGCCATAACGCAGTGAGAAAAACCTTACTTAGCATAGTGTTGCTACCATACTTATGTATGTGTTGTTCGTGAATACGGGCCTATGGCAGTGCGATTTACCATTTAGGGCTGCATCACGACTTACGACTGAGTGGAATTGTGGTCTATAATAAGTAAAAAAAGGTTAAGTTATTTCTATACGTTTTAATACTGATTCTGATAACGCACTTAACAGGAACCACAAAGTAACAAAACACATATTGTATAGTAAAAGCTGACTAAAAAAACTAAAAAGAAGTAATTATTTTACTTCATGAATTAGGGGTAGCAACTAATTAAGAGTAAGCTGCATCCAAATCTTGAACTATAAAAATGTTTAGTAACATTCGTGTTTTTAAATATTTGGATGCATTTTTTAATGACTTAATATCACTTTATCACCATGTATGGAGTATCATAAATAAAGCAATTAAAAAAGTAAGGTTTTATGAATAGAATTATCTATTTATTTTTATTCATTATTCACATTCAAAAAGCAGAGAACATATTAAATTCTTCATTTTTTGAAAATACATGCGCAATCAACTTGTGTTAGTTGCGTTAATCTTGAAAAAATTCTATGTCTAAGGGATGAGTCGCTCGCGTCCGTAGGCTTCGACCACTTAATGCTAGACCCACCTTACTCGTGTCCCCGGGTAGTGCTAAACAAGCTACAAAGCCGAAAGAACAGACTCGGCTCCTAGCCGTGTGATAGCAACGTAAAAAATACCACTCTCTACTTTCGCACTATGAGGCAAAAATGTAACGAAATAGCCCCGAGTTCCCAGCGCTCTTTTAATGGGGCAGGGGTGCGAAGAATGTCCGGGAGGAAAACTGGTGACGAGGTTCGCCACCCGCCACGTTCTTGAATCCGGCAGCATCGTTTCCGGGACACCTGAGGTTTTGAGTAAGATTGAGAGGTTCTATGAGCAGCTGTACATCGTTGGAATCACACGCAAGTGTGAGTAACGATCCAAGATTGAGTCTTACCCGACACTATTCCAATGATATCCCGGACTTCAGTCTGAAGGGAGATTAGAATGGCTCTCCAGCACCTTAAAAACGGCAAGGGCCCCAGGCGAGGGTGGGATTACAGCGGAGTTTCTGAAAGCGGGTGGTAAACCGGTACTTAAAAGTCTTTCAAAAGCTCTTTAATTCCATCCTCCATAGTGTCATTACACCGAAGGCGTGGAGCAGAAGTGCGGTGGTCTTGTTCTTCAAGACAAGGTGACAACGCTTTCTTGAAGAACCACAGACCGTTTCCCCTTTTGAGCCGCGCCTACGTGCTGTTTTCAAGAGTCATTACGAATCGTCTCGCGCGCAGACTTGACGACTTCCAGCCTCCCGAACAAGCTGGTTTCCGAAAGGACTTTAGCACCATAGACTACATACATACCCTTCGGCAAATTGTACAGAAGTCCGAGGAGTACAATTTGCCACTATGTCTGGCGTATGTGGACTATGAGAAAGCATTTGATTCCGTCTAAATTTGGGCGGTGCTGCAGTCCATTCAGCGGTGCCAAGTTGACTGTCGCTATTACGCAGTGCTGAAGTGCTTTTACAGTAGGGCTACAATGGCTATCCGAGTACAGAACCAGAGTACGAAACCTATCCAACTGCAGAGAGGTGTAAGACAGGGTGACATCATATCCCCGAAACTTTTCACCGCTGCATTGGAAGATGTTTTCAAGCTTCTGGACTGGAAAGGATACGGTATTAACATCAATGGCGAGGACATCACTCACCTTCGATTTGCCGACGATATAGTCCTTATGGCAGAACTGCTGGAGGACCTAAGGACTATGCTCAATGACCTCAATAGTGTCTCCCAACGGATAGGTCTTAAGATGAACATGGACAAAACAGAGATTATGTTTAATGTCCATGTCACACCTATGCCGCTAGTTGTTGGGAGCACTAACCTCCAAGTTGTTGACGAGTATGTTTACCTGGGACAAATAGTCTGATTAGGTAAGTCCAACTTCGACCGAGAGGTCAATCAACGGATTCAACTCGGTTGGGTAGCGTTCGGAAAATTACAGCACATTTTCTCGTCAGGTATACCTTAAAACTTAAAAACGAGACTTTACAACCAGTGCGTGTTGCCAGTGATGACTTATAGAACTGAGACTTGGTCCTATACTGCTGTCCGGATAAGGAATCTCAAGGTCACTCAGCGAGCTATGGAGAGGGCTATGCTCGGAGTTTCTCTGCGTGATAAACTTAGAAATGAGGATATCCGCAGTAGAACCAGTGTGACCGACATAGCCCATAGGATTAGTAAGCTGAAATGGTAATGGGCCAGCAATATAGCTCGAAGAACCGACAACCAATGGGAGAAAAAGGTTCTTGAGAGGCGGCCTCGTACCGGCGGACGAAGTGTAGGGCATAATTAATAGAATCAGGCGTTACTTTGCGGAAATCCATTATATAAAAGCTTTTAGAAAAATTTACTTCGCAAATATCCGCGTTATAAAATAAAATGATGTGTCTTACCTAGTATGAAGAGCACTTCCCGCCCTCACTTAATTGCGTGCACTATCCCCGTCACCACTAATTCCAGCACCGCTACTCCCAACACCACTACACTAGGCAAGACACACCACTGACGATAATACGACACGTGTTTCGCGTCTACACGAGGCATCCTCAGGTGATATAGACTCTACGGTGGCTAACCGCTAAGTCAAAAAGTACTTAAGACACATCATTTTATTTTATAACGCGGATATTTGCGAAGTAAATTTTTCTAAAAGCTTTTATGAAGTGAAGGGCGTCCCCCCACTAGATGGAGTGACGACCTGGTAAGACATGCAGGAAGTCAATGGATGCAGGTAGCTCAGGACCGTGCTTTGTGGTATTCCTTTGGGGAGGCCTATATTCAGCAGTGGACTTGTGAAGGGCTGTAATGATGACGATGATGATATACTTTCATATGCATTAAGTAAAAAGCTGTTATTTTGACATTACAAACAGGCACTTCAATTTTATGTATTTGTATAGATCACAAATTACTATCGTTTGAAGCAAGACGTAAATATCTTGGAGCTAATGTACATTTTTTTATAGGATAAGGGTGACAAACGAGCATACAGTCTACCTAATGGTAATTGGTTGCTGCGGTCCATAGACATCTACATATATCCTCTATTACTAATCAAAGTGTAGATGCGTTGTCACCCGTGAGGACTAAGATGGAATGCCTCATTTCCAGTAAAAAGGGCCTCCGACCACCTGCACTCACCAAGCGAAACGCAGAGGTAAACCTCTACTTCACGCTGGTTTTCTGTGAGGTCGTGGTACCACCCCGGTTAGAGCCGGCCCATCCGTGCGACAGAAAAAGCTGCCGCGTGGCTCTACCACTGTTAAAAAACACAGTATATACAGTAATTCCATAAACCAAACGTCGCGCCGACTTACCGTAGACCGCGTAACGTACTAATAGAATAACCACGCTCTCTCGATCCCATCAACCCAAACGACGCAGGCACATCATACACTGTCCCTACTCCCGCACTAAATGGGACAAGCACAAATAGGATAACGTATGGGGCACATCACACCCGTAGGTGGACACGCCTCCACATCAGCACAGACCGCATATACACTGCACACCCGCGTACCTGTCGAACATCGACCGACACCAGCAAAGCAGTCAGAGGCTGGGGTACGCAAACCTCTGCCTGCCGCCGATGTTTTAATTATAGCGGAATTTCTGGGACCTCTACATAGTGTTTAGGCTCAAGGATTACAACAGTGTCTTGCGACATACTTGTTTGAAGGAGAACAAACGGTCCAACTGATAGTAACTGGCTACATGTTCCATTGATATCTGCAGCAAACTTCAGATGAAAAAGGCTACAGGAGCCTTATCCTATGAAGACTAGATTGCAGCGCCTGATAACCAGTATTAAATTATTTTTTTACTTAACCATCGTATGATGGTTAGCTCTTTTACTCCTACATTACAGCCTATCCTAGGCCTTCCCCGTAGATTGTGTCATAAGGGGAAATTTTTGTACAGTTGCTACGCTTGGAAATCTCCTGGTTCAGTTTCCTTCACTCTGGCAGCTTTTACGACACCTATGGAATAGAGTAGTGGATATTCTTACACCACCATTACACGGCATACACCCTTTTTTAGGGTTCCGTACCCGAAGGTTAATCAACGGGACCCTATAGGCTGTCTCATGATCCGTAATATGTATCCAGTTGAAATTTTCACAGAATGTTTATTTCTGTTGCCGCTATAACAACAAATAATAAAAATAAAAATAAATCCACTACTAGAAACACGTTTTTATAATAATAAATAAAATAATAAAATATTTATTTGCATAAAACATGGTACATTTTGAGGTCTTATAATGTAGTGTGAACATGCATGTTTTACCGATTTATCAGTATGCAAATATTAAGTCGACGTGCAATAATTGAATAATTAAAGTTACAAAATTACAAAATCACAAAATTACAATAACGTTTCATATCAAAATTTAATTAAAATAGTATAATGTCAATAAATTTATAAATTTAAAAATAGAATAAAAAAAATAAAAAATATACAGGCATGGTCATGTGGTCATGTCATAATGCATAATTTCAAAGTAGTATAAGTCAATCTTACAAATTCTAATTCATTTGTCAATTTAAAATTTCAATTAACAACAATTCGCTTGAGATGACCGTCACGGCAGAATTTAATAAATTCATTTACGTCATAAAAACAGTGTTCAATGAGAGTCCCGAAAATAACTTTTTTAAACAGATTAAATGTCAAGTTTTGAATTTGGTTCGGAAGTAAATTAAATAATCGAACGGACATGCTATAACTATTTCTAGCAAAACAAGTTGTGGCTGCCTGGGGCACAGATAACTTCCACGGGTACCTTCTTGTACCACCACGATCATTCTGTTGTTTTGTGAAGTGGTTAGCATTTTTTTTGGTCAATATTAAAATTTCGTATATATATAGGGAAGGTAATGTAAGAATTTTTAACTTCTTAAAGAGAGGTCTACATGATTCTATTTGACCGACACCGCATATAGATCGTACACATTTCTTCTGTAGTATAAAGACACGAGAAATGTGTGTCGAATTTCCCCACAGGATCAGTCCATACCTCAGTATAGAACCAACGTATCCATGGTATGCCATCAGAGCTGTCTTAAGGTTAGCTAATTTCGACAGACGATACAGAGCGAACACAAACCTATTAATCCTCTGGCATACAGTTTCAACGTGATTCTGCCATGTGTACCATGTATATGGTACGGAACCTTTCATGCGCGAGTCCAACTTGTACTTTGCCGGTTACTTCCAATCATTATGGAGTTTGTTTCATTGCGATAGATCATTTACTTTAAAAGTTACACCGTTTTGTTTACACTGGGTTCACAGTAGTGAACAATTTTTTTAATAATTCCATAAAAATATTTAAAAAATATTTGATTTTTTAAATATTTTTCCGTCGATAAAATTAAGCATAGATCTTTTCGATGTGTGCATATTATAAAGACTGACACTCTCTATAACCAAAATCTCTATAACCAAAAACCAAATTGCTGTCCGTTAGGCTCGGTAAAACTGAAAAACAGCTTGAACGGTTTTAATAATTTTTTTGTGTGTGTTTGAATGAGTCCCTAGATGGTTAAGATTCACATTCGGACCCGGTAGTTGGCACTATCGTCGACATCACCAGAAATCACACTTGCGAAGCGATACGCTAATCCTATCATAAAATAATAAATTATATTTTATGTGTACGAGTAGTGTGATGTGTGTTGTAGTTGATACGCTTGACAAGCGGGTTGGTAACCCCAGTTTTTTTATTGAACTTTTATCAGGAAGATTCTGCTACCCATCTCCTGATTCAGTTTCCCTCTGAAGGCCTCCTACGACAACCACGGAATGATATGAAGTAGTGGATATTCTTACACGGAATGATATGTGGTAGGGGATATTCTGGGTAGTAGATGCTCCTACATAGAGATATGTTTACACTATCTTTGTGGCCAGTCTCAAAGATGTTCGAGAATATGCGCAAACACAGGTGCACTCTCCATTCCCTCAGTCTCATAATTTCGATGGGATCGGAATCCAATCGTATGATTGGAGAAAGATGAGACGCAGGACCAACGGTTTTACATACTTTCCGAGGCAGGGGGGTGAATCACCGCCAACTTAACCAGGCTGCAACTGAGTATTTTTAGACAGAAAAACCCAATAACTGGTTTGAGTCCAACTCGGGACTTAAACCCGAGACCACATGATCATCAGTCGCTCTTACGACCATTAGAACAACGTGGCAATCGAATATTAATATAATTAAAATTCACACGCAATATCAATAAATATCAATAATCTGATACAATGTTAAAGAAAAATGTTATAGGTCAGCGCGTAAATGAACTATTGTAAATAAAGAACATCAACTGGCTATCAATAATTCATATATTCAAATATGCAATTGCAATAAAGTAAAATTATCGTATATAATCAATTGGAATATTGAAATACGAGTATTCGTATTCCCAATAAGCTTCGATGACGTTCCTGCTGAATTAATTTTCTGGAAGAAAGTCTACCTATATAACTAATCATTCGCGGTTTCTTATTTAATTATATGTAGTAGTGAAGTTTGTGTGCTTTTAAAAATGTCGGTTTTATTAAAAATGATATGGCAGGGTTATAGATACTTAGTTGAGGATGCAGCTGGTAAGCAGTTAATCTACATCTCAGATGTAACTTATTTTTAAGATGCAGGGTTTACACACGTAGTGCATAGTATTTAAACCTTAAAGCAGTGTCTTTTTTCGATCAAATAAATAATTATATTATATTAGGTCTTTACCTATGAAATATATTTTTTATGAAATAAGTGGTAGTATATTAGTGCCCTTATAGATAGTCCTTATAGAAATCAGCTGGACGAGAGGTAACAAATTCTTCAAAGGCATTTTGTACTGCCTCTCGTGTATTGTGTATTGATTTTTTTCCCGCCAGAAAGCTATCCAAATTCTGGAAAAAGTAGAAGTCTGTAGCCGCAAGAACTGTTGAGTACGGTGAATGATGGAGAGCTTCCAACACAGCTCTTGTAACTTGGAGACCAGCCGTTGTGCAGTAGCAGAGGTCGCGCGTTGTCGTGGTGGAGCAGCGGGGACGAGTGATTAACCAAAGCTGGTTAAAGACGTGTGAACTTCTCCGTCATTGTGTTCAGTTCTTCACAGTACACATCTACAGTAATGCTCATAAAGTTTGGTAAGAAGCTGTGATAAATCACACCGGCGCTAGGCCACCAAATATTGACCATCACTTTGTAGGGGTACGTTTTTGTTTAGGGCATTTTTTAGGTGCTGAACCAAGATCCAACCAACTGACTGAGCATTTGTGATTGTCAAACAGAATCCATTATTCTTTGCAGGTAACAATGTGGTTCAAAATTCTTTGTAGTCAAACAAAAATTTATTAGATTTGAGATGTCTATGTATTTATGTTTAATATATATGCTTTCAACTGCACACTTGTATATAAAACACATATATCTAATCACACTATTAAAAAAGAAACATTTTAAATTACACCTATTTCATATTTCATTTAGTCAATCTGTCAGTATTTATTTTGTTGACAAGTTTTTATTAATTATTTGGCGACAATCTGTACTCTGTGTGACTGTTTGACAATATACTCCATTTCCTAATGAACCCATCCATCTCTAGTACTGTCCTAAGTTATTATAGTCTGTGTAATCTCTTGTAATTGTAATCGTGTGCAGATCTAGTCTCTGGTCGCGAGTAAAAAACTGGCCAGGCCACCTGATTCTCTCGGTAAAGAGCGGTAGAGAGTATAGTTGTAACAGTGGTATGTGGCTTGGTTATTACTTTTTCATCGACACTCCAGGGGCATTTTAGCAATTGGACATTTTCCGGATTCCAAATTCTTATAACCACTTGTGAACCCAGACTTAGGTCAGCTTTTTTGACATTGTTCTTATTTCTTATTTGTATTTAAGTGTTTATTGCTCAGTATGTTCAGTGTTATTTAAGGTAAATTATTAAAAGTGTAAAAAAATATATCCCAATTATATTTTAAGTTATATAAAAAAAATTAAATTCTTCAGAAATTGAGACCGTTTATGATATTTTTCACTACCATGACCACAATTTTTTAAATATTTTTTTCTTTTTTTTTATAGGCAACCTGAATAGTACTGCTATCTACCACAATTCTTAAAAACTCCAGAATAACTCTTGTTTTATCACGAAAATTAATGAAACTTATTTTATTCCCTAAATTTTTTGAAGACTTTTACTATTAACCAAATTTAACTTATCGTGGTGTTAAAAAAAAGTATGAACACTAGTATGGCAACTTTTTAAAAATTGACGCAACTAACCAACATTCCAAAATGGTATAATACTCTAGGAAAACAAGTTATAAAAAAATATGGGCCTATTATTTCTTAACAGGGGCCAAATGACGGTCGGATGTAATAAAAGTATTAGTTCTTGAAAAATGTTTAATATTTCAAAACAAATGGTACAAACAGTTTCACGTGTAATTTATTAAGTTATTAACATTATAGCAAATGTTCGAACTGTTTGCCACCAGCATTAATACATGCACGACATCGCCTTAAAAATGATCGTTTTATTTGTCTTGCATATCTTCTGCTATTAATGTAATTAGCAGCCTGAGTGATATTTCGACGAAGCTCGTCCAATGTCACAATGCGTTTTGAGTAGACCCTGTTTTTAAGACAACCCCAATAGAAGAAGTCCAGGGGGTTCAAATCGGGTGAACGGGGTGGCCATAAGATAGGACCAAGTCGCCCGATCCAACGCCCTGGATACTCTTGATTTAAATATTCTCGCACAGGACGGGCATAATGTGCTGGGCAACCATCATTTTGGAACCACATGTTTTGAAGATCACTTAAGGGCACGTCGTTTAACAATTCTTGCAAGTCATTTTGTAAAAAGTTGAAATAACTATTGCCATCTAAGTTTCCTTGTAACTCAAAGGGCCCAATTACTTTTCCATTTAATATGCTGGTCCATAGGTTAACCTTGAATTGACATTGGGATTTGTCTTGTCTCATCAAGTGTGGATTTTCATTACTCCAACTATGTAGGTCGTGAAGATTTAAATACCCATCTTTCTTGCACGTTGTTTCATCCGACCATAGAATTTTGTCTAGGAAGTGGGGATCTTCACTGTGCCTTTGCAGCATTACACGGCAAAATGTGACCCGTAGCGGATAGTCCCGCGGTAATAACGTCTGCACACGCCTGTAGTGATATGGGTGAAGCTTGTGACGTTTTAATATTCGATGTGCAGAACTTTTCGGGATTCCTGTAGCTTCTTCTATGGCACGTACCGAAGTAGTCGAGTCATTTTCTATCTCATTGAGAACTTCTTCATCACGATGCAATCTAGGTCTTCTAGCGCTTCTCCTATTGGATGGCATACGACCCTCCGAAAACGCTTTATGCACATTAATAAACACTCGATAATCAGGATATTTTTGAGCATTTGGGTATCTTTCGCGATACAGTCTGCTAGCAGCGTTTGCATTACATCGGCATTCTCCATAGATTAAATGCATATTAGCGTATTTCTGTGGTGTGTACGGTTGCGGCATGTTAAACGCCCAACAGTCCAAAATACGCCAGAACTCTAAATCAAAAAACACACAATCGTAGTCCAAAATAATGCCAGGTCAGTTAAGTTTGCAGGTCGATTCCAGTCCAAAAGTCGATAGTATGTACGAGGGCCACGTAAGTTGAATTGGGAACGGTGCGCAGTAAACAAAGGAGCAGAGCGTACTGAACCGACTTGCTGAGAATAATAACAGCTTCTCTACCTGACTTGTTGTTGTCTCTTTTTAACGTAAATATCTCTACCTATCTATCTCTCTCTAACATCTGAGGTATTAATGCCCCATTCGAATTCCTAGAAATTGTAACAGAAACCCATTTTGGGCATGTACTCGTAGTAAAAGTGATTACTGACAATTACAATTTAAGAAATTTGGCCCCTGTTTAGAAATAATAGGCCCATATTTTTTTATAACTTGTTATCCTAGAGTATTATACCATTTTTGAATGTTGGTTAGTTGCGTCAATTTTAAAAAAAACTTGCCATACTAGTGTTCATACTTTTTTTTAACACCACGATAAGTTAAATTTGGTTAAAAGTAAAAGTCTTCAAAAATTTTTGGGATTAAAATAAGTTTCATTAATTTTCGTGATAAAACAAGAGTTATTCTGGAGTTTTTAAGAATTGTGGTAGATATCAGTACTATTCAGGTTGCCTATAAAAAAAAAGAAAAAAATATTTAAAAAATTGTGGTCATGGTAGTGAAAAATATCATAAACGGTCCCAATTTCTGAAGAATTTAATTTTTTTTATATAACTTAAAATATAATTGGGATATATTTCTTTTTTCTTTTTTTCCCCGATTAGTCCGGGGCAGGTCTATCCACAGGTGTTGGCTTATCGTTGAATTTTGGGACACTTTGTATACACACACACACATATATATATATATATATATATATATATATATATATATATATATATATATATATAGCTTTTTGTCTCTTATATCTTATAAATAAAAATAATATTTGTTTGCTTGTATTTTACGCGCTGCCATACCGTTCATTGGATTACGGTAAAACTTTCTCAACTTATAGGCATAGAGCAATTAACTTAGAGTAGATGGCGCGCGTATCGTACTAAAAATATTATAAAGTTATATATCGAATAAATCAACTTTTACGGATTCTATCGCGTTTAATTAACTTATTTTTTATTCATTCCCGACGTTTCGGGTACTTTACAGCACCCGTGTCCCCCGTGACTATGGAGTGTAGAGTAGAAGGAGAACCATCTCTGTATATGAAAAGTGTCCCTAAAAACGCGTCCAATAAGGGTGGCGCTGCAGTAGCATAGGATATATTAAAAAAAAGCGCCCAAATTAATTAGACTAAGATGGAGAAATAAACAAGGACCGTCTAATCGGCATGGTTTTGTACTACGTAAATAGTTGAGGTTTTGTATACTGGCATTTTACTAAATACTCTAGTCATGAAATTTTTTAAATATTTGAATTCAGCTGACTTCACTCCGTCTACAACCGCTATATTCATATCGTAGTTATTCAGACGCCAGTGCTATTGTGGTAGGTTTTGGAACCTCTATTTTCAGTATTTAGTGGGACACTTTTTCAACTTTCGCACCTTATTAGATGGTTCTCCTTCTACTCTACACTCCATACCCGTGACCATGGGTGCTGTCAAGTACCCGAAATGTCGGGAATTAGTAAAAAAAAAAACCGGCAAAGTGAGAATCGGACTCGCGTACCGAGAGTTCCGAACAAATCTGTAGGTATATAAGTTTAAAATTATTAAAAATATTTTTATTATACGATGTAACTAAAAATTTATGCTTTTCACAATTTTTCCTTTATAATGTGCTATAAAACGTTGCTTCGTACCAAATTTTAAGTTTCTGAGTTCACGGGAAGTACCCTGTAGGTTTTGATTCCCTTGCGAATGTCGAAAATTTACGGCATAAACGGCTGTATCTTTTGATTGCGTTGGCTTAGAAGTTTGATTTTTTCACAGCTCTAAGGGACAGTATACTTAAGTATTTGATATGATTTTCAGCTCGATACCTCCACGCGTTCCTGAGAAAAAGGGTCTTGACAGACAGACATACAGACAGACAGACAGACAGCCAGACGGACGGACAACAATGTGATCCTATAAGGGTTCCGTTTTTTTTTGAGGTACTTACTTTACGTACTTTTGAGGTACGGAACCCTAAAAATAAGATAATTAAACGCGATAGAATCCGTAAAAGTGGTTTTATTCAATGTGTGGTGTTTGCGTAAATATAAGAAATCATTAAGTTACATATCATTCTATTTCAATGAATGTATTATAATTCCTAATTAAACAATATAATTCTTCCAAATTTAAAATGATATTTTCATAATAATTTCTACTGCGGCAGCATCGGGACGGGTTCCAGCTAGTTACGTATAAAAACTCCGAACGTGATTTTATTTATATTTCAGATCCACTAACAAAAGACTGGTTTTTGGTTTCAAGCCCTCTAGTTCTTGCTGCGATCTTAGTTTTTTATAATTATTTTTGCACCACAATCGGACCATCGTTAATGGAAAATAAAAAGCCATTTGCATTACAAAATGTCTTGAAAGCTTATAATTTATTTCATATTATATTAAGTACATATATTTTTTATGAGGTAAGGTAAAAATATGTAGATTTTTTAGTTCAGTGCTATTAACTTATTAACTAAGAATATTTCTTTCTTTCGCAGGCTACTGACCTAATGTTTTTCAATGACTTCAATTTTTTTTGTCAAAACATCCATAGCCCAAGTGATCCAATTGCCAAACGGGTAGGTTTCGATCCAATAATTCTTCAAAAAAATCAAGATCAGCGTATTATTTATATATTTTTAGCGTTACGTGAGGGCGACTTCAAAGCATCATCAATAATGATCAATATTATATGCTCAATATTGATTTGGTAGAACTACTGCTATTGAAAACAACTGTTTGTGTTCTATTAATTAATAAAGAGGTAAACATTTATGCGCTATGTTATTTGGTGTAAGCAACAAAGTAGCTCATTGATTAACAAATGGTGAACAAAATCTTAAAAAAGTCTTAAAAAAGTTACTGAAAATTCCTAAAACGTCTTCTAAGTTCTTTCATGCACAGAAAATACTATGTTAAACAACTACCGGGGTCAGTTTTACAGATTTTAATGGAGAAATTTATTTACAACTAGTTTTTACTCGCCGCTTCGTTCGCGTTGGCTTCAATTTAGAAATATCATTAATATTACTTCAATCAAAGTTAAAATTTCATAAATGTAGTTCTATTCACGATGATGACAGGGACTATATTCATGAACGGGGGTAGAAATATAGAGAAGATGGGCAGCAGCGTCTTTCTGATTACAGCTCAAAATAATAAAAAGATGCAGTTGACAACCCGCCTGCAAAGCTTGGTAGCAATGGGTAATATCCAACTTATTTCGTAATCTATGGAAGGAACCGATATATTGAACGGGAGTAGAAATATATTAGCAATGTAGAGGTGCCGAAATGGAAACTAATACCTCATTTCGTCTCGTGGGTGTCGTATGAGGTGACAAAAGGGAAACTAAAACAGGAAATGGATGGCAGCATCTTCCTGATAACAGTGCAGAGTAATAAAAAGCTGCCACATTCAATCTTCAGCTTTGACAGTTGGCTCTTTTTGATAGACAGATCCCTGGCAAAGATTTTGGAGCCTTGGTTCCGCTCGATCGCTTCTTCAATACAAGCTGTATTGAAGTTGCGTAAGTCCCGCCGCATGCATTTAGAGATCTGTCTATTCAGTTGCCTGTATGCTGTCTGTTGAAGAATGTAGCTTCATCTCCCGTCTAACAGCCTTGAGATTAACAGTGTGATCGGAGAGTTTTTGTGTTCTTCTGTGGCGGGTCTTGCAAAACTTAGCTTCGACCGCATGGACAGTTTCCACGAGCTTGTCGTTCATATCGTCCACTTCATTGCAATCTTCTAGGCTCTGAAAACGGTTTTGTAACTCGAGCTGAAAGGTTTCGGGACTCTGGAACAGAGCACGAGGGGGACGGAGCGTTGACTTCATTATAAGAGACCACTCCAACTTAACGTTTAGGTGCAGTGTGCCTTTAACCATTCGGTGATCGCTACCAGTTTTCATCCTCGCGATCACGGAGACATCATGGAACAGTTGTCGTCTGGTCGTCATAATGAAGTCAATCTCATTTTTTGTCGAACCATCGGGGCTCGACCAGGTCCACTTCCTGTGGGACCGCTTCTGGAATAGAGAGTTCATCATAAAGAGTCCCTCTTTCTCCATGAAGTCGGCCAGCTGCTGGCCCCTTGGGTTCCGTTGCCCTATTCCAAATTTCCCTACTTTCAGCTTACCGTTCTCTCTTGTGCCTAGTTTTGCATTAAAGTCTCCCATTAACACCGTATAGTGGGTTTTGGAGGAATGCATGGCTCTAGAGATATCCTCATATATTTCCTCCACCCCCACATCGGCATGTGCCGAGGCTGGTGCGTATACCTGTATGACCTTCAACGAATACCGTTTGGTGATTCTGACTATAAAGTACGCAACCCTCGTCGACACCCTCTCAATATTTACAACGTTATTAACGAGAGACTTGTGGACGACAAATCCGACACCTCCTTGGGACAGATGGTCGCCCTCTTGGTGATAGAGCTAATTGCCGGATTCAAGGATTACCGTGTCCTCCCCCTCTCTTCGGACCTCCGATAATCCTATAATATGCCAGCGTTACTTGTCTATCTCTTCTTCCAGCTCCACGATCTTCTCGTCAGTCTTCAGGGTTCAGAGGCCGTCTCTTTCTTGCTCTAATCATTGGGGCGTTTATTGCCATAGTTGCCACGCTTGGCGAGCGGGTTGGCAACCGCAGTTTTTAAATTATAATTTTCTCTTATGAGGAAGATACTGCTGTCCATCTCCTGCCTGTTTCCTTTTGTCGCCTTTTACGACACCCACGGGAAGATATGGGGTAGTGGATATTCTTAACCGCCACTACACGGCAAGTTAAGATCGTAATGTCGGTAAAATATTTCTCAAACTACGTTACAACATATTTTTCATAGAGAATGTGTGGCAAACAAGCACACAGTCCATCTGACAGTATGTGGATGCTGTTGCCTATAGACATCTACATCTAACCTCGTTTAAGGATCAAAATACAGAATCACCCCTGAGGAATAAGATGCAATTCCTCACCTCAAATTCACCCTACGATACACATAAGCATTGAGTTGCTATTTCGTGCTTCTGTAATAGCGTGGTCCTTCCCCGGTCGAGCCGGCTCGTTCGTGCTACAACCATATTATAGCTGCATCGTGTCTCTCAATTAAAATTAAAATTAAAATTAAAATAAATTATATTATTGTTAAAATTAATAATAATACATTAGGTCATTTTTATTCTTTTGGTCTTATTTTTATTTTTTAAACGTCAAAACTTGACTTACGAATAAATCGAGGGTTTACTGCAAAAACCTGCTAAGTGACATTTTTTCAAAAATAAGATAAATAAATAAAGTTACTAAGTTTTTTCGACTCTATATGCTGGCAAAACCGGCTAAGTGATATGTCAAGCCGTTTAGAATTTATTTCATGGTAAAACCAGTTAAATCAAACTAAACGGCTTAAACTTAATAGCTAAACTAACATAAACTTCTTTATTAATAAATTTCCTCCTAATGTTAACCTGAAAAATGTGTTAAGTAATCTTAACACCTTTTTGTTTTTGATAGGTTACGCAAAATGCTTTCACATACCTTCAGTTAAAAAATACTAAAAGTACATAAACGCATATGATAGAATAACTTAGAATAATCTTGCCATTAAAACTTTACTGCAAAAACCTTCTATATCAGTTTAACTGCAAATTATTGTACTAAAATATTAGATTTGTCTCGGATCGTTAACATGTAAAATCGACCAAACGATTCTAGCTCGTTTATCTAAAAAAAATGCAAAACATTATTACATCATAATAGTTAATAAAACAAAATCTGATGTTATCCAAAGAATAAAAAAAAACACTTCGAATCATTTGCTTGCATGGAAGCCCACTACAGTAGAAAAGACACTCAACGCAAATATTTAGATGAAAAACTTAACATTTGAAGTATACATTTATTGTACAAATATGAACATTTTTCGTTGTGGTTCTGAGCCAGCTTCTGAAATAACTTACGGGAGAATATTTTCAAAAGAGAATAATTCTGAGTTTATTTTGTGCCTAGGAGAAACCGACACTTAATTTATACTAATTATGCCCAAGTAGAAACAGAGAAGAAAAGATAACTTGAAGATACCTACTCAGCTCACCAAGAAAGAAAGAAAATTTGCAATCGAGTAAAAGAAAAAGATAAAGATAGAGCATTTTAACACAGTAACATTTGATTTGCAAGCAGTGCTCCAAATACCTGCCTGCGCCGTAGGTCTGTTTTATTATTTTGGGTAGCTGTGTGTATGCAACCTCACCATATACGAAGCAGCTCTACCCAATAATGCTAAATCAAAGGTAAAGGGAAGGAAAGATGGCTCCGAAAATGGAACTATACTATTACACCACCTCTTAAATTGTTTCCGTAATAATGATACAGAAATAAGCTTATTTTCAGACTTATTTCTGTAACATTAACTTATCGCGGCCAAAACCAAAACCAATTTGTGGTTGCTTTGCTTTTTTGGGCTGTCAAAAATTGATCACCTTAAATTCATAAAACAAAAGTATTTAGAATCTGGGCACACGCAAATGGAAGCAGAGCAGAGTCAGAATCAGCAAAAATACCTCTGTTTATTTCATGGTGGATTGGATTTTTATTTTAAAACGTGCGAGACATAGACAAAGTATAAAAATTGAAAGTAAGAAAATTACAAACACATACCATGTAAAAGAATTTAAGTATCACGAGTTCCTTGTTATTCTTAGTTGTTAACATCGATGGCGAGTGCATCACTCACCTTCATCACTTCACGGCAGAACCGCTGGAGGACCTACAATGCTTAAACCCTCCAGCAATTCAATAGTGCCATCCAACGGATAGGTGTTAAGATGAACATGGACAAAAACAAGATCATATGTTGTGTCACACCTATGCCGGTTGTCGTTGGGAGCACTAAGCTCTAAGTTGTTGACCAGAATGTTTACCTGGGACAAATAGTCTGACTAGATAAGTCCAACTTCGACCAAGAGATCAATCGACGAATTCAACCTATTTTGAGGTATACCTCAAAATTTAAAAACAAGAATGCACAACAAGAGCGTGTTGCCAGTGATGACTTGTGGATATGAGACGTGGTCCTTCACTGCTGTCATATCATGATGAAGCTCAAGGTCGCTCAACGAGCTATGGAGATGACTGTGCTTGGAGTTTCTCTTTCTGATAAACTTAGAAATGAGGATATCTGCAGAAGAACCAGAGTAACCGACATAGCCCAACGAATTAGTAAGCTGAAGTGGCAGTGGGCCGGCCATATAGCTTGAAAAACATTAGTGGCCCCCCACTAATGTTTTCAACTATGATATGAGCAAAAACTTTAACGTAATAGACATTGGAGATGATCCATCAACTTCCCAATCAGATGGTGCGCTTAATCACAGCTATTCAATGCGAAAGAAGAAGCGACTGACTGAATATGATTTATCACCTGTAAATCATCAATTTCCAGATCAGTTATACCGCTTAAAAAAATATGTTTAAATCTGTGTAGGAAAGAAAGACAACGAAAATTTAAATGTTAACAAAAATGTAAAAAAAAATTGCTGGAACCAGCAATAGATGAAATTGAAAGTGGAGAAGAAGAGTGATTACTTATAATAATAATATTTTTTTAGGATAGGGTGACAAACAACACAGGAACCACTTACCATCAGGTGGACTGTGTGCCACCTGATGGTAAGTGGTTCCTGTGACCTATAGACATCTACATATATCTTCGTTTGCGAATCAAAAAGCAGATGCGTTGTCACCCGTGAGGACTAAGATGGAACGCCTCTTTTCCAGTAAAAAGGGTCTCCGGTTCTCTACACTCACCCACACAAAACACAGCACCTGCTTCACTGTTCTTCTACTGTACTTCGCTGTCAGACTGCCATTTTACGCTAGTATTCTGTGAGAGCGTGGTCCTTCCCCGGTCGTGCCGACCCATTCGTGCTACAACTATACTACTAATATAGCTGCAGCATGGCTCTACCACGTATAAATATATTTTAAGGTACTTGCTGAAATTAATGAAAATACAAGTGATAGTACACTCCACACTCTTCTTCTTCACTTTCAAACTGATTCTATAATAAGTTTTATAAGCCAAGAAAAATAATATTGTGAATTTAACTTTTTTTGTTATTACACCTTTATCCTAAAAGCTATAAAACATTTACAGGTAAAACCAACTAACTTTTTTCTTATATATCTTACGCTTTAAATTAATTCGTTAATGATTGTACGATTACATAAAATGCAATTACTTATTTGCAGCTTATCCACCATTAATCATAAAACATACAAAACATCAAAAATCTCGGTAAAACTGCATTTTTGCAATTGACATGTAAAACCGACTAACTGCACGACTTTACTTAAAAAATCCCTTATATCAAGATTTCTATCATACGTATTTATTCAAACTACACAAAAATATAACCTTAAATATATATTCTAACATATGACTACTAATGTATGTGGGACCTTCCAACATTTTAGTTATTAAATGAAGTGTAAACTTTTAAAACTCTTTAACTCAAAACTATCTTCGCTGAACTTAGCAGGTTTTTGCAGTAAACCCTTGAAATACACTATTTTAAAGATTTTTCAGCAAGAAAATTTTATCAGCAGCAAAATGTCAGACATTGTTCTGTCCCTTTAATTAGTTAGCACGATAATTTTCACTACAAATTCTCTCCGGATTTTTTAGTGTAAATTAAAAATTTTAATTAGTCGACCACAGCTCTACCTTATGGGTCCAGATTTTGAGATTTTCGATTTTAACACTTAACCAACATTTATTATCATAATATTTAATTTATCAAAAATTAAACAAAATTTAACATAAAAATGTATTCTATTTCAGATTGCGGCAGGATTTTGGTGGTATTACATAGCAAAATTAACGGAGCTATTCGACACAGTATTTTTCGTTTTAAGGAAATCTAATAGACAAATATCATTCTTGCATCTATATCATCATACAGGAATGGTGTTAGCAACCTGGGTAGCTGTCAAATTTTATCCAGGTAGGATATCATTTACCGTGTAGTGGTGGAGTAAGAATACCCACTACCCCATATTATTCCGTGGGTGTCGTAAGAGGCAACAGAGGGAAGCAAATCAGGAAATGGGCATCAGTATCTTCCTAATAACCCGCTTGCCAAGCGTGGCATCAATGGCAAAAATTACCTCCTATGAGGCAATCTCTGGAAACGGCCTATATTCAGCAGTGGACTTTAATAGGCTGTAACGGTAACGATAGTGGCTGTCTCATATAGTCCCGTGGGTGTAGTAAGAGGCAATAGTGGGAAACTTAAACTAGAGATGGGCAGCAGCATCTACCTGATAACGAATATAAATAAAAAATAAGAAAATGAAACTGCAGTTACTAATTAACTGCCAAGCATGGCAAATACGGCAAAATCCCCCCTATAATATACTTTATGTAGGAGGCCTATATTCTGATATCATTATCACACGTACGTATTTTATATTTATGCTAAGTTATGATGATCGTACATAATACTGCTACTGCTGGGCTCCGTAACTCATTTTGACGGCTCCGTGGCGCAGTGGCTTAGCAACCGGGTCTGGATGTTTGTCCTTGTGCAATTTATGTTTGTAAACTGCCTCCACGACACAGGAGAAAATCCTAGTGTGGGGGTAATGTTTTAAAAAAAAACTAGAATAAAAGTGACAAGTGAAAAGGCAGTCCAACAAAAGGTATATATAGATGCTGTGGCCCATAGACACCTACATCTTTCTTGGATTCAGGATCAAAGTGTAGATGCGACGTTTTCCCTGAGAACTAAGATAGAATACCTCATTAGCAGAAAAAAGGGTCACTGGTTCTCTACATTCATATCAACGACAAAATAGAGCAACGTTAACCTTCTAGTTTAAGCTGATATTCTGTGTAGATTTTAGGGCCAGTTAGTGTTCGCCGCGCTGTCTGAATTCGTGTTAGCGGACTCACGATCTTCTCTACCGCTAAACTACCACGGCTCCAGTTGTAAACTTACGAGGGTGGATTGAAAAGTACTCGGCCTAACCAAGAAAATAAACACATAGTAAATCAGTTATATTTTTATTTTTCTACATAATCACCATCAAGTTCAATACACTTTTGCCACCTCCCCTCCCAAGCATTTAGACCGTTGAAAAAAAATGATTCTTCCTTAGAGTCAAAATATGCGTCTACAGCTGCTTTGAACTCGTCGTTTGTCGAAAATCTTTGACCTCCCAAGTGCTTTTTTAGGTTAGGGAACAGAAAGAAGTCTGATGGTGCCAGATCAGGTAAATACGGCGGATGCGGTAACAGTTCAAAGCCACAGTTGTGAATTTCAGCCATTGACTGTACTGACGTGTGAACACGGGCGTTATCTTGATGAAACAGGACTTTTCTTCTGAGCATTCCTCGACGTTTTTCTTTTATTTCCTCTCGTATACGACGTAGTAAGGTGCAGTAGTAATCAGAGTTTATAGTCTGACCCCTTTTAAGATAATCAATCATAATCACACCTTTCGAGTCCCAAAATACTGAAGCCATCACCTTATTTGCCGACAAAATCGACTTAGCCTTTTTAGGGGGTGGTGAACCAGGTCTTCTCCACTGTTTTGATTGTTGTTTTGTTTCCGGTGTACAGTAATGAACCCATGTTTCGTCTATAGTAACAAAACGATTCAAAAAATCATCTGCATCGGCTTTAAATAACTCCAAACAGTCGCGTGAAATAGTCAATCGCGTCCTTTTTTGTTCAACTGAAAGCAGTCGCGGAACCCACCTCGCAGACACCTTGTGGAAACCCAACTCGTTGACAATGATGTTTTAAGTTCGTTCATAAGAGATGCCTATAATCTCGGCTATCTCTCTAACTTTTAATCTGCGGTCTCCCATTATTAAATCAAGTACTTTTTTAATATTTTCGTCAGTAGTTGACGTCGAAGGCCTTCCAGAGCGGGGTTCATCTTTCACACTCTCTCTACCACGCTTAAATTCTGCTATCCATTTTTTGACGGATGAATATGACAGAGCACAATCGCCTAATGTACTGACCATGTCATCATGGATGGCTTTTGATGATAGCCCCTTCTTATGGAGGTACTTAATGACGGCACGCTGCTCGATTTGCTCCATTCGCGGAAATTATGTCCGATTACTTTGTTAATAAATTTATAAAATCACAACTAATTATCGCACACGTTTTGAACTTCACACAATGAACTAGTCTGAACTGAACTAAATAATGTGGGTAGATTTGATTTTTAGAATTGAATGGATCTGTGTTAGGCCGAGTACTTTTCAATCCACCCTCGTAGTTTACTTACCATGTATTTTTGTGCGAGCAGCTATGCATGTCTAGTAACGCGATACAAGTACCACTGTGACCAGTAAGATAAATTGTAATCGCATCAATGACTATAGTTTACTGCTGAGCCCTAAATCTTTAATGAATTAAAGGATTTGCTTAGCTGTGACCAAATTCCCTTCTTCTGGGCTAAGTAGCCCAGAAGACCGATAACGTACTTACGAAGGTACTCGGATGAGTGTTACGTTCGCGCATTAAGGGTATGTTATCAGTTAAAATGTGCAGAGACATAGGTGTATGCACCATGAAACGATTGCCCGAAACAAAACCGTGAAATTTTCTTCTACCTTTCTTCTAGCAGGAATTTTTATAGCAATTGCAAGAACATTATTTCCAATGTTATTTTACAGGATAAGGGTGACACACGAGCGAGCACACAGTCCACCTGATGGTAAGTGGTTGCTGTGTCCCACAGACATCTACATTTATCCTCGTTTGCGAATCAAAATGCAGATGCATTTTCAGCCATGAAGACAAAGATGGAATGCTTGTTTTCCATTAAAAAGGGTCTCCGTTTCTCTACACTCACCATACGAAACACAGCAGCATTAAGCTGCTAATTTACGCTGGTATTCTATGAAAGTGTGTTCCTTCCCTGGTCGAGCCGACCCCTTCGTGCTACTATACAATTAATATAACTGCAGCATGGCTCTACCACATACAAAATATGTTGCCAGCAGATTTTTCAGTAGTAGATATATTGGTGTGAAACAAGCGAGAGAGGTGTGTTAAATGCAAGTTTGTAATCTCGGCCTTCTTTGGGTGACAGGCGAGAAAGTTAATGTTGTGTCATGATAAGTATATCGTATAATAAATCACTGTAGCCAGTTATTTTTAGTAATGATTTTCTTATATTTTACAGGAGGCCAAGCAATATTTCTTGGTTGGATTAATTCTTTAATACACGTTGTTATGTACACATATTACTTTATATCCGGCTTAGGACCAAAATATAAAAAATACCTGTGGTGGAAGCGATACCTAACTATAATGCAAATAGTAGGTATTTAATTTTTATTAGCAATTATTATGCTGCCGTATACTGGCATGCAAATTGTTCGTAAAGTGTTAGTATATTTTTTTATAGGATATGGGTGACAAACGAGCACACAGTCCACCTGATGGTAAGTGGTTGCTGCGGCCCATAGAAATCTACATCTATTTTTTTTATAGGATAAGGGTGACAAACGAGCACACAGTCCACCTGATGGTAAGTGGTTGCTGCGGCCCATAGAAATCTACATCTATTTTTTTTTATAGGATAAGGGTGACAAACGAGCACACAGTCCACCTGATGGTAAGTGGTTGCTGCGGCCCATAGAAATCTACATCTATTTTTTTTTATAGGATAAGGGTGACAAACGAGCACACAGTCCACCTGATGGTAAGTGGTTGCTGCGGCCCATAGAAATCTACATCTATTTTTTTTATAGGATAAGGGTGACAAACGAGCACACAGTCCACCTGATGGTAAGTGGTTGCTGCGGCCCATAGAAATCTACATCTATTTTTTTTTTATAGGATAAGGGTGACAAACGAGCACACAGTCCACCTGATGGTAAGTGGTTGCTGCGGCCCATAGAAATCTACATCTATTTTTTTTTATAGGATAAGGGTGACAAACGAGCACACAGTCCACCTGATGGTAAGTGGTTGCTGCGGCCCATAGAAATCTACATCTATTTTTTTTATAGGATATGGGTGACAAACGAGCACACAGTCCACCTGATGGTAAGTGGTTGCTGCGGCCCATAGAAATCTACATCTATTTTTTTTTATAGGATAAGGGTGACAAACGAGCACACAGTCCACCTGATGGTAAGTGGTTTCTGCGGCCCATAGACATCTACATCTATCCTCTAAAATGTAGATGCGTTGTCACCCGTGAGGACTAAGATGGAATGCCTTATTTCCAGTAAAAATGTGAGGTCTATAATGGCTATCCGAGAATAAAATCTATCCAACTGTATTGAGGTGGACGACAGTGGTGACATATATATCTGAGACGTAGTCCTTAACCACTGGTCGTATAAGGAAGCCCAAGGTTGTTCAGCGAGCTATGGAGAGAGCTATGCTCGGAGATTCTATGCGTGATAGACTTAGTAATGGGGATATACACATTAAAACCAGAGTAATTGGCAAATTTCAACAGATTAGTAAGCTGAAGTGGTAATGAGCCGGCTATATTGCTCGAAAAACCGACAGCGAATGGGAAATAAAGTTTCTCGGATTGCAGTCCCATACGTTGTGTAAGGCAACTTCCTCACTAGTGGAGTTACGACCTCGTAAGATATGCAGAAATATTGCATAAATGTGGCTCAGAACCTTTCTTAGTTGCATTGCTTGAGACCTGTGATCAGCAGTTGTGACAAACGAGCACACAGTCCACCTGATGGTAAGTGGTTGCTGGGACCCATAGATATCCACATCTATCGTGAATAAAGAATCAAAATGAAGATGTGTTGTCACCAGTGAGGACTAAGATGAAATGCCTCTTTTCCAGTAAAAAGGGTCGCCGGTTCTCTACACTCACCATACGAAACACAGCAGTGTTAATCTGCTATTTTACGCTGGGTTCTGTGAAAGCGTGGTCCTTCCCCGGTCGAGCCGGCCCATTTGTGCTACAACTATACTATTGATATAGCTGCAGCATGGCTCTACCACGTACAAAACTTGCGACTTGCGAATGGTGATGGGCTATAATGATGGTGATGATGATGGTAACGATGGTGACATTAATTTTATATAATTTACCACCTGACAATACGTTGAAGCTAAATTTTATCGGTGTATAATAAAATATATCTTAGATGTGTGGTAAATAGAACCCAGTTTAAAAGTTTATTGTGGCGTGCACCTGTTATTGTAAATTACATGTAACTAATCTAAAGCTTCGTTAATCTACAGGAAACCTTTGTTTCTGACTAATCCATATATTGGAATAATTTCAATGAGTCGGACAGGAGGGGCCTCTTTGGCGATGATAATCTTATCTTAAATTGTCTCATCTTTACAATATCCAATATCCAATTTACCAGTTAACGGTTTTTATTCGGCATTAAATATAAAAACAGAATATAAAATAGTGTATATCACTATTTTTTATTTTGTTATCCTTAAAGTAGAACATGTAAGTATACACCTTTAAAATAAAATCCAATAAAATATGTATAGTTCGTCTATCACAAAGTTCAAGAAATTTAGGAGATTGCATAGGAAGAAATAAGGCCGGCGTATGGACGTTTATGGGAGTTTATACCTATTTAAAACCTATAATTTTTTTTTTATTTTAAATTAGTGTTTTTTTTTCTTTTTAGGTTCAATTCGCATTGTTATTTTTTCAAAATATAATCAGTTTATTTTTTGACTGTGGATATCCGAGGTTTTTTAAAATGGTTATTATTACTGGTACAAGCACATTCACGTGGATGTTTAGTAGTTTTTACTACTACAACTATATCAAGACCAATAGAAATTGTACAAAAGAAAATAAACCAGTAAAGTCGAGTAATATGAAAATATCTTAATAACTATTATTAATAATATTAAGGAGGTGACAGTAATAGAAATTAAGATTAAACATGTATAGCGTATTCCTTCTAATATTAAAGCTTAACATAATATGTTCTGTATTACGAAAAACATGATAATTATTTAATAAACACTACCCCATCATACCTTGAGGCCATATTTTTTAGAAAAGTTACAAACGACAAACAGTCAACCTGAAGATAAGATGACGTTCTGTATCACAGACGCCCACATCTGACGGATCATTTTGACGGCTCCGTGGCGCAGTGGCTTTGCAATGAATTGCTGCGCTGGGGACCGCGGGTTCTAATCCAGCATCGTACAAGTATTTGTATGGCCTATAAATAATTGTTCCGAGTCTGGATGTTTGTCCTTGTGCAATTTCTGTTTATAAACTGCCTCCACGATACAGCAGAAAATCCTAGTGTGGAGGTTTTTAGGGTTCCATACCTCAAAAGGAAAACACGGAACCCTTATAGGATCACTTTGTTGTCCGTCTGTCTGTCTGTCTGTCTGTCTCTCTGTCAAGACCCTTTTTCTCAGGAACGCGTGGAGGTGTCGAGCTGAAATTCATATCAAATACTCAAGTCTACTGTCCCTTGGAGCTGTGAAAAAATCAAACTTCTAAGCCAACGCGATCAAAAGATACAGCCGTTTATGCCGCAAATATTATGCCGCAAGGGAATCAATACCTACAGGGTACTTCCCGTGAACTCAGAATCTTAAAATTTGGTACGAAGCAACGTATTATAGCACAGATAAAGGAAAAATTGCAAAACGCATAAATTTTTAGTTACATCATATAATAAAAATATTTTTAATAATTTTAACCTACGGATTTGTTCGGAACCCTCGGTGCGCGAGTCCGACTCGCACTTGGCAGGTTTTTTTTTAAAGAAAAAAATCTATCCTTGATTGACCACTGCCTTAAATTATCCTAAGGTCGCCCGCGTAAACCAATAGTGTGACGAATGAAACTGTATGAGACTTTAATATGATTGTATGAATACTTTGAATGAGGCCTACAATAAATACCAATTAAAAATAAGTGAAAGTAGTAAGTAAGTATGAAAAACTCTCCCTGCCTATCCCGCAAATGAAATGGTAGTAATACATATATTACGTCGTTTCCTTCATAAATTGTTTATTTTAAACAGTTTACAATTACATTACAAAGTTATAAAGCAGCTAGTTTTAGGTCATTTTCTTTGGAATCCAACTGCATTTTATAAGTTAGTTGACTATTATCAAAACCGCGGACGGACGGACGGACGGACGGACGGAAGGACATGGCGAAACTATAAGAGTTATTTGTTGTGTAACTACGGAACCCTAAAAATGATATGATATTTAATAATTCATTTCTAAGAATATTTTTTTAAACTGTGCCTCTTTTTTAAATCTTCAAAATACTTCCGTCGTGACGTCACTGTTATAGTAAATTAGCGATCCACCCAGGCCTCTCACGGTTGTTTTCTAGATCTCGACAACAACGCCACCTACCGGGTACGATTGCAAATCTAAACCATTCTCTAATCACGTTAATCACACACATCGGTCCAGCCGTTTAGGAGTTCAGTCATATACACGAGGACAGAAGAATTATATGTTATATAATAATAATAATGATGTCCTTCAGACCGGATTTCGGTCACGGCGGCCAGCCTCAACGGAGACAGATCAGATCGGCGCAGACAAGATTATGGTGCCCAAATGTATGCGCAAGCACATGTACACTCTCTATTCCTTCACTCTCATAGTCCGATGGGACGCTAACCCGACACGACCGGAGAGAGATCATGCGCAGGACCAACGGCTTTACAGGCTTTCCGAGGCACGGTGAAACACCGCCAACTTCCTAACTCCGGGTAGCTATTGAGAGTTTCTAGATGGAAAACTCAATATGATTTTTTTGGCCCGACCCGGGATACGAACCTGGAACCTCATGATCAGCAGTCGCACTACTACAACCACTAGACCAACGAGGCGGTCAAATAAAATATGCATATATTATACATGTAAACCTTCATTTTCAATTATTATGTCTATTGATGAAAATTTAATTAAAATTTAAGCGTACAGACGGCGGGAAGCAACTTTGTTTTATACTGTGTAGACTTTTGTACTATGTAGAAACAAGAAAACATCACAATTGTTAGATAGCGCCTAACAAATACTGCTTTAAAAGATAGTTTGCGATCATTTACCGAGGAATCATTAGAATAATAATAATGTTAAATAGTTATGTATTAACTTTGTATTTGTGTATATACTCACAATACATCATAATCTATTATGTTACATATAATGTGTGTTTATTATAGTTTCCCTTCTTTTCCTTTTTTTTCTTTCAACTGCTACACCTACGACAACCTCTCACCACTCCATTGGGTTTACTGGTAGAGAATGCCTTTAGGTATTAAGTCCTTTGTATCCTTTTTTTCCCTAAACACACACACAAATACTCACGCTTGTCACCCAGAGGGGTAGGCAGAGACTACGGACTTCCATTTGGCGAGATCCTAACACACCTCTCTCGCCTCCTTTACATCCATATATCTACGCATACACGCTCGTCGGTTAAGGGTACTCCTAACCCGGCTCATTTTTAATGTATCCTTTCATGCTTCTCATTGCTTTCATTATTTCATCTGCACTTATCTCCCTACCTTTCTCCACTTCTTCCGGAATTTCTATTTCACTTACTTTAGGCGACCCTTCACTCTTAAACACGCTTTCAAAGTATTTCTTCGATCTCTTTAAATTCGAAACTTCATCATTCAGCATGTAGCCATTCTCGTCTCGTATAGCATTAATTCTAATGTTTTGAATTTCCCCTGGCAGTTCTTACAAGTTTCCAGAACATTTAAATATTTGCCTGGAAGTTATCAGATATCCTTCTATCATTCTTATCCATCCTTTCTTGCTGTTTCCTTTCAACAACTTCTTTTACTCTCTTATTTATACGTCTAAAGTCTGCCTTTTTTCTTTTAATCTCATCATCCATACTACTAGAATTACCGGCTTTGGTTGCTAGTAAATCAAGCTATGCTCTCTTCTTTGCTTCAACTTCCATCCGTACCTCATCATCCCACCACATTGTATTACTTTTCCTTTCATTCGTTCTCTTAGTTACACCACATACTTCAGTAGCTGCATCCACCAAAACTTTCTTAACATTATTCCATACAGTCTTCAAGTTTAAATGACTCATACATAATTCATTCAAACCAGTTATATATTCCCTCAGTCTACATTTATACTTCTCTTTTACAACTTTTTCTTGTAGCATCTCTATTCTTATACGCTCTAATGCAGTGGTAGACACAGATGTCCGATGCCGCCAACGTCTGAATAGACCACTAATTCGGCATAAGACCAAGTAATGATCCGTTCCTACGTTGGACCCCCAGTAAAACCTTGTATCTACCAAAGCGCTCCTCATTCTTTCATCTACAATTATGAAATCTATCATGCTTCTATCATTCCCTCTTTCCCATGTATACATGTGAATCCTCTCATGGCGAAAGAAAGTGTTCGTCACAAAAAGATTCTTTTCCACACATACCGTGAGGAGGTCTTCACCATTCTCATTTATACTTTCATCGCCAAACGTTCCTAATATCATCATAAATCTCCTGACAAAATAACATGTTCAGTGACAAATTGTCCTAAAATGTTTCATTATTTGTGTGTGAATTTACAGTGGTAGAGCCAGGCGGCAGCTTTTACTGTCGCATGGATGGGCCGGCTCGAACCGAGGTGGTACCACGACCTCACAGAATACCAGCGTGAAGTAGAGGTTTACCTCTGCGTTTCGCTTGGTGAGTGCAGGTGGCCGGAGACCCTGTTTACTGGAAATGAGGCATTCCATCCTAGCCCTCACGGGTGAAAACGCATCTGCATTTTGATCTATAACAGAGGATAGATGTAGATGTCTGTGGGCCGCAGCAAACACTTACCATCAGGTGGACTGTGTGCTCGTTTTTCATCCTTATCCTATAAAAAAAACAAGTAGTCATAAAAAGCAACAAAATTGGAAATGTCCTGAGTTATAAGTTCAACACATAACACTCCATAAAAGAAGGCAAACGACAATACGCCTGCTAAATCAAACATAGCACAAGCGAATGAAGCTATCTCAGAGGATTGCTGTAACATTACACGCAGGCGCCCGCAATCCACGGAGGAGCTTACGGAGTTTATAAGGGAGGATTACATTCGTCGTTCGGAATTGCAAAATGCTATACGTAAAGAAATTCACACTCAACACTCAGAATTGCGGAATTTGATTCGCAGTGAACTTCGGGCAGCCTTTAAAGAAAAAATGGACCAGGATTTTTCACACTTGAAACAACAACTCGCATCATTTGAAGAAACCATAAAATTTACCTGCACTCTATTGAGTTCATATTTGAAGAACTGGCAAATGCCGTGAAATCGTATGAGAAGAAAATAAACAACTCCGAGCTGATAATATTCTTCTTAAGGACAAACTTAAAGACGTGGAGTACAAGATTGTCGAAACTCGTGCAAGAAAGTCGCCAAACTAACATCAAAATTTACTGTTTGCCCGAACACAGAAGTGAAAATCTATTCAAAACCCTTATACAGTTAGGCAAAGTTGTCTCCTGCCCTCTATCGGAAAATAATATTTTATCCTGCACCAGAGTTCAGAAGATGAAACATACCTCAAATAAACCAAGAGCTGTCATTTATAAATTATAAAACAAAATTAAAAGAGACAACCTGCTTGCTGCCGTATACATATACAACAAGTCGAACCCAAAGGAAAAATTAAATACTAAATTACTTGACTATGGTGACAATGTGTCACCGGTAAATGTCGGCAAGCACCTTACAAAGTGAATAAACAACTGCATGCCACCGTCATACTCAAGGCTAAAGAGAAGAAGTATAAGATTGTCTGGGTCCGTAATGGAAGAATATGTGTGAGGAAGGACGTAGACACACCAGCTGTTATTATCGCACATATAGATAATATAGGTATATAATATAATATTTTCTTTTTGTGTAAGGATTTGTAAATTGTGTAAATTATTTATTTCCTATTTTTAATATTATAACATTGTATATTTATAGTTCGTTATCTATGTTTTAACCTGTTTTAATAACCTTAATATTTGTTATTTTGACTATGGACTCTTTATGATGAACTCATTTTTTCCAGAAGCGGCCCCACAGAAAGTGGACCAGGTCGATCCCCGACGGTTAGACAAAAATGAGACTGACTTCATTATGACGACCAGACGACAACTGTTCAGTGATGTCTCAGTGATCGTAAGGGTGAAAACTGGTAGCGATCACCGAATGGTTAGAGGCACACTGAACCTAAACGTTAAGTTGGAGAGATCTCGTCTAATGAAGTCAACGCTCCGTCCCCATCGTGCTCTGTTCCAAAATCCCGAAACCTTTCAGCTTGAGTTACAAAACCGTTTTCAGTGCCTAGAAGACTGCAATGAAGTGGACGATATGAATGACAAGCTCGTGGAAACTGTCCATGCGGTCGGAGCTAAGTTCTGCAAGATCCGCCGCAGTAGAACACAAAAACTCTCCGATCACACTCTTAATCTCATGGCTGTTAGACGGGAGATGAAACTACATTCTTCAACAGACTTGACAGCATACAGGCAACTGAACAGACAGATCTCTAAATGTATGCGGCGGGACTTACGCAACTTCAATACAGCTCGTATTGAAGAAGCGATCGAGCGGAATCAAGGCTCCAAAGTCTTTGCCAGAGATTTGTCAGTCAGAAAAAGCCAACTGTCAAAGCTGAAGACAGAGTGTGGCAGCATCGTTTCCGGGACACCTGAGATTTTGAGTGAGATTGAGAGGTTCTATAGGCAGCTGTACACGTCATCACGTCATCACGTCGTCACGCGCAAGTGTGAGTAACGATCCAAGAGCGAGCCTCATCCGACACTATTCGGAAGATATCCCGGACGTCAGTCTGAGCGAGATTAGAATGGCTCTCCAGCACCTTATAAACGGTAAGGCCCCAGGCGAGGATAGAATTACAGCGGAGCTTCTGAAAGCGGGTGGAAGACCGGTACTTGAAGTCCATCAGAAGCTCTTTAATTACGTCCTCCATGGTGGCAATACACCGGAGGCGTGGAGCAGAAGTGCGGTGGTCTTGTTCTTCAAAAAAGGTGACTACGGTCTCTTGAAGAACTACAGACCGATTTCCCTTCTGAGCCGCGTCTAAGTGCTGTTTTCGAGAGTCATTACGAATCGTCTCGCGCGCACACTTGACGACTTCCAGCCTCCCGAACAAGCCGGTTTCCGAAAGGGCTTTAGCGCTATAGACCACATACATACCCTTCGGAAAATTGTACAGAAGTCCGAGGAGTATTATTTGCCACTATGTATGGCGTATGTGGACTATGAGAAAGCCTTTGATTCCGTCGAAATTTGGGCGGTGCTGCAGTCCCTTCAGCGGTACCAAGTTGACTGTCGGTATATCGAAGTGCTGAAGTGTTTGTACAGTAGAGCTACGATGGCTATCCGAGTAGAGAACCAGAGTACGAAACCTATCCAACTGCAGAGAGGTGTAAGACAGGGTGACGTCTTATCCCCGAAACTCTTCACCGCTGCATTGGAAGACGTTTTTAAGCTTCTGGACTGGAAAGGATACGGTATCAACATCAATGGCGAGTACATCACTCACCTTCGATTTACCGACGATATAGTCCTTATGACAGAATCGCTGGAGGACCTAAGCACTATGGTCAATGACCTCAATAGTGTTTCCCCACTAAGCTCGAAGTTGTTGACGAGTATGTTTACCTGGGACAAATAGTCCGACTAGGTAGGTCCAACTTCAACCGAGAGGTCAATCGACGGATTCAACTCGGTTGGGCAGCGTCCGGGAAATTACGGCACATCTTCTCGTCAGGTATACCTCAAAACTTGAAAACGAGACTGTACACCCAGTGCGTGTTGCCAGTGATGACATATGGAACTGAGACGTGGTCCTTCACTGCTGGCCGGATGAGGAAGCTCAAGGTCGCTCAGTGAGCTATGGAGAGGGCTATGCTCGGGATGTCTCTGCGTGATTAACTTAGAAATAAGTAAATCCGCATTAGAACCAGAGTAACCGACATAGTCCAACGGATTAGTAAGCTGAAGTGGCAGTGGGCCGGCCATATAGCTCGAAGAACCGACAACCGATGGGGAAGAGCAGAAGTGCGGTGGTCTTGTTCTTCAAAAAAGGTGACTACGGTCTCTTGAAGAACTACAGACCGATTTCCCTTCTGAGCCGCGTCTAAGTGCTGTTTTCGAGAGTCATTACGAATCGTCTCGCGCGCACACTTGACGACTTCCAGCCTCCCGAACAAGCCGGTTTCCGAAAGGGCTTTAGCGCTATAGACCACATACATACCCTTCGGAAAATTGTACAGAAGTCCGAGGAGTACAATTTGCCACTATGTCTGGCGTATGTGGACTATGAGAAAGCCTTTGATTCCGTCGAAATTTGGGCGGTGCTGCAGTCCCTTCAGCGGTGCCAAGTTGACTGTCGGTATATCGAAGTGTTGAAGTGCTTGTACAGTAGGGCTACGATGGCTATCCGAGTACAGAACCAGAGTACGAAACCTATCCAATTGCAGAGAGGTGTAAGACAGGGTGACGTCATATCCCCGAAACTCTTCACCGCTGCATTGGAAGACGTTTTCAAGCTTCTGGACTGGAAAGGATACGGTATCAACATCAATGGCGAGTACATCACTCACCTTCGATTTGCCGACGATATAGTCCTTATGGCAGAATCGCTGGAGGACCTAAGCACTATGCTCAATGACCTCAATAGTGTTTCCCAACGGATAGGTCTTAAGATGAACATGGACAAAACAAAGAGCATGTTTAATGTCCATGTCACACCTATGCCGGTAGTTGTTGGGAACACTAAGCTCGAAGTTGTTGACGAGTATGTTTACCTGGGACAAATAGTCCGACTAGGTAAGTCCAACTTCGACCGAGAGGTCAATCGACGGATTCAACTCGGCTGGGCAGCGTTCGGGAAGCTACGACACATCTTCTCGTCAGACATACCTCAAAACCTTAAAACGAAATTGTACAACCAGTGCGTGTTGCCAGTGATGACTTACGGAACTGAGACGTGGTCCTTCACTGCTGGCCGTATGAGGAAGCTCAAGGTCGCTCAGCGAGCTATGGAGAGGGCTATGCTTGGAGTTTCTCTGCGTGATAAACTCAGAAATGAGGATATCCGCAGTAGAACCAGAGTGACCGACATAGCCCAACGGATTAGTAAGCTGAAGTGGCAATGGGCCGGCCATATAGCTCGAAGAACCGACAACCGATGGGGAAGAAAGGTTCTCGAGTGGCAGCCTCGTACCGGCAGGCGAAGTGTAGGGCGTCCCCCCACTAGATGGAGTGACGACCTGGTAAGATATGCAGGAAGTCGATGGATACAGGTGGCTTAGGACCGTGCTTTGTGGCATTCTTTGGGTGAGGCCTATGTTCAGCAGTGGACTTGTGAAGGGCTGTAATGATGATGTCGATGATGAATATTTGTTATTAGTAATAACATTCTCTCTAATAACTATCAAGTGATTATATTCACCAAAACATGGCTTAATGATCACATATTAGATACGGAGTTATTCGACAGTAGATACCAAATATATAGAGGAGATAGATTCTCAAATACTTTTTACAGCGGAAAAGATGGAGGCGGTGTACTTGCGGCAGTAGACAAATTAATATGTTCGTACAGAAATTATTCTTTTCAAACCAGCTGCGAAGATCTCTGGATCACATTAGATATGAATATCCTGAATAATAAAAACATTAATCGTTCTAGAAAATTGCATATTTGCGTTTGTTATATGCCACCACCCGTTTGCAGAGACCATCTTCTTCAGTTCACTGAGAAAGCAAGCAACGTCATTAACATTGTGACAGAACCAGTACTTTTAGTTGACGATTTTAATTTCAGTAACATAGAATGAGCAAAGGAATCCACAGATAATATAATCACGAGTAATTTTAAGGAGACATTAAGTCAAATGTTCGTAGACTTCATGTCATTATATGATTTACAGCAACAAAATTTCATCAACAATAAACAACATAAGATTTTATATTTAGTCTTGTCAAAGATCAAGTTGCGTATTCACGTATCAGAGTCGAATGACGCTCTCTCAGTTGTAGATGGGTATCATCCGCCATTAGAGATCGATATATCATTTATGAAATATTCTCCTCTCAAGTATAAAGACAACCGTGTATATAAATTCTATAAAGCAGATTATAATGATGTTAGAAAATGCCTGAATTCTATCAATTGGGACGATGAACTGAATATATGCTCTACCACTGACGAATCAGTAAATAAACTATATAAAATTACTAATAAAATAATAAAGGACAAAATACCATTACTACATTCACAAAAACACAAGTACCTTGGTTCGGTGTCAATCTCATAAAAATTTTAAAGGAAAAGGAAAAGTGTTGACAAAAATGGAAAAAATTTAAAAACGATCTAGACAAATTTGAATATGATTTATTAAAAAAAAAAAGAATTAATATGCTTATAAAAAATTGTACAACAAATATTTTAATGATGTTCAGGATAATCTAATAAATAATCCAAAACTGTTCTGGTCTTACCTAAAACAAAAACGTCAAAACTCTAATAATACACCACAAAACATGAAACTCGACGATATTAAAGTAAATGATGGAGCCAGTATTGGAAACTTATTTGCTAAAAATATGCTAGTAATTACACTCCTGTAAATTCACATCAATTTAATAGCACAATACTATCTTGCACTCAGTCAATAAATAATATATATATATATATATATATATATATATATATATATATATATATATATATATATATATTACAAGAAAAAATTAAGACAACCTTAAAAAACCTGGACGATAAAAAGAATGCAGGCAGTGATGGTTTACCTCGTATATTCTTCAAAAATTGCGCAAATCAGTTCTCTAAACCCTTATTTATCATACAATAAATCACTTTCTGAAGGATATTTTCCAACTCAATGGAAAGAAGCCCTTGTTGTGCCTATACCTAAATCCGGTGATCGATGAGATATTAAAAATTATCGACCAATCAGCATTCTTCCAGTACTGGCTAAGGTCTTTGAGTCCCTCATATGTCCTACCTTAAACTGGCATATAAAACAACATATCACTGATCGACAACACGGTTTCTTCAAACAACGTTCAACTGCAACTAATCTAACTGCGTTTGTTGAAAGAACGATTACAAGCATGAACAACGGTGATGAAGAGGATGTAATATACAATGACTTTAGTAAAGCCTTAGACAAAGTTGACCATTTAATCCTCGAGCATAAGTTAAAAACACAGTTTGGCATAGAAGGCTCACTTCTTAAATGGTTTCACTCATACCTCTCAAAGACGAATATAAAATAAAATCAAATCAAATCTTTTTTATCTTCAGACAACATAGGTCCATAAGGGTTAGTAGTTAATTCCAATAGTAAGGGGGTTAGTAGTACTATATTATAATAATAATTTAATTTAAATAATTTACGAATCCGGACATTGTCCGCACATAGCTCCTTAATATAGGTTCATGTGGATCATCTGCTACCATCCACAGGATGCTGTTGTCACTTCCCCGTACGCGGCTTATTAGTGACGCCACTTTTTTGCGCATGAGTGCCTGAAAACCATACGTTCTCGCCTGCGTAAACATTTCAGATGCACTACAGAAACGAGGAAGTTTCAACATCATCCTGAAGATATTATTATACTGGACGCGAAGGGTGTTTAACGATACTTTCGTGTAGTTGATCCACAGACCGCTCGTGTACATGTTTTGACAAAATATATAATAGTAATCTTGACTTCATCCGTACAACGAGCGAATCTACGGACCAGCGTGTTACCACGGACCGCCAAAGCCCTACGCTCTCGTTCTATGTCTAAAAACTTTTTTAATCACATGCCGATCCCGCCCATGGGCGGACAGATTTCAAACCTTAAAAAGTATGTCAAGTAACATGAAAAAATTACAAGATTTTGTCTAACAACTCATTTTATTATGGTTCTTTCGTTGCCAAAACGGCCTCCGGATATCTAAGATTTTAGAAAAAGGTCAATTCTGACCTGTCATGCCGACCCCGCCCATGGGCGGGCAGTACGCGTATTTAGAATAAGGGACCTTTTGTTAAAATTTTAATCAAAAACTATAATTTTAGGAGAAATAATAACAAATTAAGTATATTTACATGTAGTGATAATAAAATATAAATTTTATTGTTCTTTGACAAAGTCCCGACACCTTTGTTTTGGTCACCGATCATATACATTTTTTCGGTATGATTTATGATTTAATTTTAGCTAATGACCTATTTCGGATTGTGGTTTAACACTTTCACTATCCGGTTTCCAGACACAATAGTAAGACAATAGCAGTGCCCTATATGTAGTGCACGGGACAGCGAAAGTGTTAATACTGATAAGATCATAAACTGTCAGTAAATAGAAAACAAGATAAGAATGCAGATGGTGATCTGAACAAAAGGAGCCGGTCAGTAATAGTCACTTTGAAAACAAAAGAAGTGGCGATACCTTTTGTTATGGACTCGAATAATTTTACAACTTGCATGATTTATGATTTTACGTAAGTAAGTAGCATATTATAGAAAAAAATAGTATACAGAAAAAACATTCCTTCGCATCTTGACGTTCGTAGTTTTCACAACTTGAGTTTTGCTGAGTGATTTGGAAGTTCTTTTGCTGTTGACTTAGTGCATCGAGTTGAGACTATCTCCTCTGCCTAATTCCTACATCTGAACAATATTTCGCGCATACCAATCTTGTATAGACGCTTTATCTGTGCAGTGTGGTGTTACTTGACTGTGCAATACTAGAAGCCTGTAGTTGGAATCACCTGATAATTTCTGTTACCTATCTATATTGTTTTGATAGTTTTTACTATGAGGCTAACAACTTCTACTATGAGGTTAACATCGAAATCCAGAAAAAAAATGTCATGCTCCATATCTCAATCGCCTAGGTAAATACCAATTTTTTGTGGTAACGGCAACGTAAAAATTAGTTGCTTTAATTATTAGATTATGCCGAAACTAAATTTTTTATTCGCACACATAAATACAAATTGTTTTGCAGTACAGCAATATGGTGTTGTTTACACCATGTTAGTTTAAAATTAATATCTTTTACTTTCAAAGTAGTTTCAATTTTTTTAATTTACACTATATATACATAAAACTGTATCAATGTGTCAAAGGGGAAAGTGGGTACTGTCTTCTTGAACACAGGTTTACATACCTAGCACAGAAGCTAGGGGTTACAAGCTGGTAACATTCATTGCTATGCAGACGACAGCACTGGTGATGCCTTATACACCGGCCGTGACAATATTTCTCGGGAAAACGTCGCCGAGTACCGGGACAAACTTGTGTCTGAAGTCGAGTCTTTGCTGAAAAAAGTCTCGGATTAGGGGCGACTAAATCTAATCTAGTTCAATCCCCAGAAGACCCAAGTTTGCACGTTTACTGCTAAAAAGAATCCCTTTGTCGTATCTCCTCAGTTTTAAGGCACTCCCCTTGCTGCCTCAGCTAGTTTCGTGATCCCTTGGAAGGGAAGGGAAGGCAAATTGACCTATAAAAAGCTTGGCGTAATCGGCAGAGCGAGACAGTATTTCATGCCGGCACATCGCTTGCAACTTTGCAAAGCGCAAGTTCGGCCTCACATGAAATACTGTTCTCATTTAAATAAAACTAATTTTACGGATTTTATCGCGTATATTAACTTATTTTACATTCCAAACGTTTCAAGCACTTTACAGCACCCATGGTCACGGGGGGGACTGAGGTGTATGACGTCCCAATGTCATAGTTAACCACGGCTACCTCCAGATTAAAAATTATTAATTTTTGTTCCGATCTACGCAGTATGAACTTACAGTATCATCAAGTCTTGCAGTTGTATGCTTGGGTTGGGATTTAATTTTATTAATTATGGGATCCCAAGCAGATGGTAGCACCCAGCCATCTTCTCTATTGAAATTAGGATGTTTCTTGATTTCAATAGCCTCGCGAATCATCCTTGGAAGGAATCGGTGTTCTTTAGCGAGGATTTGTGGTCTCTCAAATCTAATGTAGTGACGGGGGCGATCCTGTACGTGTTCACAGACTGCAGACTTCCCGGAGCGTCTTTTCTTCACATCAGCTATGTGTTCTTTATCGCGGGTTTTTATAGATCTTTCAGTTTATCCTATATAAGAAAGACCACATTCACAATCAAGCTTGTACACTCCTGCATCTTGCAGAGGAATATTACACTTGACTGATGGTAAAAACTGACTAATCTTCTTCGGCGGCTTGAAATATGTTTTAATGGAAGCACGCTTCAAGATGTAGCCAATCTTGTCAGTGACACCTCTGACATATGGCAGTACAGCAGGCACTCGCTCGACTGTGGCCGGCTTCACTCGTTCACTGTGACGTAGGCGCGGGACCCGAAGCTTATTGTCGTGCAAAACTTGCTTGACGTGTTGGAGCTCGGCGGCCAGGTGTTTACTGTCACAGATCCCTCGTGCTCTCGGAAACAAAGATTTACCCACGGTAGCTAACTGTGAAGGATGGTGGTGAGAATCACCGTTTAAATATCTATCTGTATGGGTCTTTTTTATACACAGTGTGGCTCAAGGTGTTATCAGGATTCCGAATTACTAACACATCTAGAAAAGCTAAAGAATTGTTTGCCTCTAACTCCATTGTGAACTGAATTTTAGAATTTAAGGAGTTAAGATGGTCTAGAAATGCAGTTACTTTATCTAAAGGGAGAATTGTGAAAGTGTCGTCTACGTACCGCTTGTAGAATCTTGGGTTTACGGGAAAAGTACGCAGGGCTTTCTCCCCAAAGTCCTCCATGAATATATCGGCAACAATGGGAGATTCAGTGAGCCCATCGCCACTCCATCTACTTGCTTGTAGAACTCCTCCTTCCATAATAGGTAGTTAGATGTAAGGCAGTGTCTAAGTAATACTACATATTCTACGGGCATGTTGTTTTGCTCTAGCCTTCTAGTAACAATCGAGATGCAATCTTCAACAGGTAAGCATGTGAATAGAGACTGCACATCAAAACTGACCATAGTTTCATTATCTGCCAGATGTAGGTCTTTAATCTCGCTGACAAAATTGTAGGAATCCTTTGTGTGTGCTCTTGTATGTCCCCTGAGCGGTGAGAGTATATTCGCTAAGTGTTGAGCCAACTTGTAAGTTGGTGAATCGATTTGGCTCACTATAGGACGTAGTGGAGCATTGGGCTTGTGTATTTTTGGTAACCCATACAATTTCGGTGGTTTGGCAAAAAAAATGTAAAATAAGTTAATATACGCGATAAAATCCGTAAAATTAGTTTTATTTAAATATGTAGTGTTCGCGTAAATATAAGAAATCATTACTGTTCTCATCTCTGGGCCGAGGTACACCAGTGCCAGCTCCTTCCACTTGACCGCATCCAGCGCAGACCCGTTCGAATCGTTGACGACCGAGTTCTTTCTTATCAGCTCTATACACTGACGCTGCGTAGGGATGTTATATTCCTTTGCATTTTCTTTCGAATCTACCATGGAGAGATACTTTTTTCGGGTTATTTCGATGTTGTTCCCTTAATGATAGTTGTAGTTTATTAGTAGCTGAGTGTAGGCGCCAAGGAATTTCTCGATTTTGGTTTCGCCCAGTATCAAGTGAAAATGTGAATGTGTAACTTTAGCTAATACATATAATGCTTGAGATTTAGATAAGAATAAGTTGCTCAAGACATGTTTTCAAAGAAATATTTTGTTTAAGAAATGCGGTTTCTGAAGCAAGATCTACGTATTTCTGAAACATTAGAAACCATTTTTACTATACTGTAATATTCAGTAAACCAAGATTTACCTTGAATTATCCTCAATGGGTAAAGTCCGAATAAACCCTAAGCGTTGCCTGCAAAATTAATGTTGCACTGTATTTTTTATGTTTAATATAATATTTCAGGATGAAAATGGATTCTCAGCCGTCTACGTCTCAGTCAGCTGAAATTCAAGCTGAAATTTTGGATCCTCAGCCATCTACCTCTTGGTCAGCTACAATTTGGGATGAATATATATAAATATATTGAGATCTGATAATCCGCCTACTTCGCTAATGAAGAAGTTGTGCACAATAACAGTGGTAGAGCCACGCGGCAGCTCTTGCTGTCACACGGATGGGCCGGCTCGAACCGGGGTGGTACCACGACCTCACAGAAAACCAGCGTGAAGTAGAGGTTTACCTCTGCGTTTCGCTTGGTGAGTGCAGGTGGCCGGAGGCCCTTTTTACTGGAAATGAGGCATTCCATCTTAGTCCTCACGGGTGACAACGTATCTACATTTTGACTTGTAATTGAGGATAGATGTAGATGTCTATGGGCCGCAGCAACCACTTACCATCAGGTGGACTGTGTGCTCGCTTGTCACCCTTATTTTATAAAAAAAAAAAACAATGAGGGCTTATCGTACGACGAACTCTATGGAATATTGGTCGATGATGTCGACGATATCCTGGAAAATGACAATCATGGCGTTGAACTAGAAGCCCATGATGGTTTATTACAATACCATTTAGTCCAAGTCATTGAAACTGAGGAAAATGAATCAACCTATGATTGGTAGTACGGAAATGCGCCAATTTCCAACAGTTTTGAATTTACGGCGACTACTGAGCTAAAAGTCGACATGAAGGAGAAAGAACCTATAGACTTTTTCTGGCTGATTCTGTGTCCCTCAATTTTAAGTCTAATTTTAACTTGTACCAACAAGTACGGAGAGGAGTTGAAAAATACGGCTTCTGCTACGCACAGTAGAATGAAAGAGTGGCGACCAATAGACGTAGATTCTCTAAAAACATTTATTGCGTTGGTGATTCATATGGGTACGATCCAATACAATAGAATATCGGACTATTGAAAAACGCATTCTTTTTATTTATTTAAAAATAACATTTTTAAATACATGACACGAAACAGGTTTTTGAATATAATGCGAGCATTAAACGTTCAAAATATAGCGGGAAATGCGAGTTTGAATAAAATTAAATCTTTAATTGATGAATCTCTTATGGTAAACTAAGTTACCGACAATATATGAAATCTAAAGCGAGTGGATATGGACTCAAATTTTATAACTTGGGAGATAATCTGGGTGTCATTTTTAAAACACATTTATACGCAGGATCAACAGATCCTTTAGTTGCTGGACGAGGACATACACATAAAGTAGTTCATTTATTAATGGATGGCCTTAAATATTTGGGCCACTCGTTATATATTGATAATTTTTACTGCAGCATTCCTCTCATAAGATAGTTATTAAATAGCGGCACACTGTGCACATGAACGCTTAAATTAAATAAGGAAGGAAATCCTAAAAAAAAATTAAAAACCAAGGTTAAAAAAGGCGAGTGTATCATACTCCATGATAGAAATAATATAATGGTGGCAAAATGGATGGATAAACGGGAGGTTATATTCCTATCAAGCAAACATAATACTAACTTAGATAAAGTTACAAGCGCTAGCAACAGAACCTCCTTAAAACCTCGCGCTATTATTGAATATAATAAATATATGAGAAATGTAGATAAACATGACCAAATGCTTTCATATTATAGCAGTGAGCATAAGTCCATAAGATGGTACAAGAAGGTTATTATACATTTACTTGAAGTGTGTCTGATTAATTCTTTTCAATTATTTAAGGCCTTAACAGTGGTTGAAATGCCTAAATCTTGGATATTTAAGTAAAAAAATCTCAATAACTGTTTATTTAATCCACAAAGAAAAAATACACGGTAACAGAAGAGGATTTGGTATATGTTTTTAATTGAACAAAGTTGTATTTTTGTCAACCCCTTATTAGAAAAAAAATCCCCAAAGAGTACCTATCTTTGTCATATTTTGCAAAATTTCTCCAAAACGGTACAAGCTTTTTAAATAGTTCTTACACTAAAAAAAAGGCCTTAAAAATATTAATATTTTTAATTGAGAGTTTTATTTTTATTCCCCGTTTTATAAGAGGAAATATAATTTTTTCCTGAAATTGAATATATTTACGCGAGCGCGCATGCTCTGTCGCCCTGTCAGCTTGTCACAGTCCGTTTTCGGACATCGTCGAGGCTGGACCGCGCTTCGGTGTCGGGGCGACTTTATTCAATTATATATTAGTTTTTTAAAAGTTTATACTCAATTATAAATATTTTTTATGACTAGAAATACTTAATTTAGTTAATATCTGTACACTGGTAACTGTAAATATTATTTTCTAAATAAATTTATTTTTAAAGTGCCCAAAGAAGAAGAAATTTTCGCGTCGACGTTGATTAGTGAAATTGTAAAATGCATTTTTATATAATTTAGATGTGGAACGACCAACATGCTCTCGTTACTTAGATTTCGATAGTTTTTAATACCTATGTAATTTTATTGTTGCATATTTTTATTAATTACTTGATACTGAATTTTATAATCATGTATTACAATAAAACGCTGTTTTTATGAGTATGACTTTATAAAATATTATTCGAGGGGAATATAGATACAGATACTTACATTTAGGTACACTGTTATCAAATTAATTCAAACAATTTAAATAAATAAAAAATGGTGCTTCCCTAAGTATAAATTACTATATAAAGACATTCTTGGGTTTTGGTTTTTTTTTATGTTAGACAAACTATCATCTAAAAATGTAAAAATTTTTAATTGGAGAAGGGTTTCTCTACGTGATAAAGTTAGAAATGAAGATATTCGCAGTAAAACCAGAGTAACTGACATAGCCCAACGGAATATTACAGTGAAATGGCAATGGGCTGGCTATATAACTTGGAAAATAGATAAAAAATAGGAAGAAAGGTTCTCGAGTGGCAACCTCGTACAGGTAAGCGAAGTAGTACTCAACCTTTATTCCTCTTCACGTATTCTCATACACTTTTCTTCACACACACACACACACAACACACACACACACACACACATACACACACAAACACACACACACACACACACACACACACACACACATACACAAATAGGTCGCAAATAATACTTACCTAGTACTATTAGGCAAGACTGAATAGGTTTTTGTTAAGTTAGTGCAATTCACCATCTTAGGCTACATAACCACTTACCGATGGCATTGTAATTGCTTTACTACTTGCTGGGTAAAAATAGTAAAAAAAAAATACCCTAAGAAAGTTTGCATTTAGATATAATTTTTCTAACTAACCATAAAAATATGATGAGAATATGTATATTAGTATAAAGGTTGCCTCACACGGGACAGTAATAATATAATATTATATCTTCCATTATCTACGCATGAAAACTTTTAAAATCTCTGAATCCCGAGGTATGTTCATATTAAGAGGCTGAAATGAGCCACATTGATATGCATGGGGATCGTTTTGTAATTTCACATCGTTATCGAAAAAACATTGTACGTATTTCAGGTGGCGGTTTGTAAAACACGATTCCACAAAAATTCACTCAATAGAAAATAATTGCAAAGTTGCTTCTGAAAATACTTAAATTTTCAACGTCAATTTTTTCTTACGTGGTAGAGCCATGCTGCAGCTATATTACGAGTAGTAATAGGTATAGTTGTAGCACGAATTGGTCGGCTCGACCGGGGAATGGCCACGCTCTCACGGAATACCATGTAAAATAGCAGTTTAACCCTGCTGCTGCAAACTCTATTCTATCTAACAATCAATTCGGATTTCAACCTGGTAAAAGCACTACACAGCTACTGTCAAAATTTACAAATGATATTAATACTTACCTTGATGAGAAAAGACACGTATTAGTCGCCTTTATTGACTACAGTAAGGGTTTCGATACTTTACGACATGAAACTCTAATTGAAAAGCTTCAAGACACAGGTATCAGAGGACCTTTATTAGACTGGAGTAAAAACTACCTCTGTAACCGACAATATGTTGTTAGGGTGGATAATACACTTAGTGATAAAATAAACATTACAGAAGGAACAGCACAGGCATCAGTATTGGGTCCCTTGCATTACCTTGCTTATGTTAATGACCTTAACTACCTTATAACAAAGTGTAATCTATATCAATTTGCGGACGATACTTGTCTCGTATCAGCAGATCGTGACATCGCCGCCGCTCAAAAAACACTTCAAGATGATATAACGCTCTTAAATCAATGGTCTCATGACATGGGACTAGTTATTAACGCAGAAAAAACTAAAGTCATGCATATTAGGTCAAGTCATAACACAGTATATAGTCCAATATCAATAACTGTGCATACACATGAATGTATGCATGGCCTTATTCAAAAATGCATATGTACACCTATAGAACAAGTTACAAATCAAAAATACCTAGGCTTAATCATAGACAACAGATTGAACTGGGGTCCTCATATTGATATGATTTGTAATAAGCTAAGGTCATTGCTTGCAATATTCTATATTATCAAGAATAAAGTACCATATTTAGTACTACTATCAATGTACCATGCGCTAGTAGATTCGATAATATCATATGGAATAACAAGTTATGGTCCTACATTCAAAACATACATAAGAAGGATCTTTAATTTACAACTAAAATTCTTAAAGCTCATTGTAGATGACAAGGTAAAACAAAAATATAAAGAAAATAACTATATTGGTCTTTTTAAATACTGCAACGTCATACCTATAAATAAAAAACTTGAATGTCATATCATGATTGAAGATTTTAATATGATTCCTTCATTAAAAATGGTAAAATATTCTGATAGAACGCGACAAAGTAATAAAAAATCTGTAGCAAAAATAAAATCAAATAACTTTTATGGAGACAGGAGAACTGTTAATATATTAGCTTCTATTCTAAACGATCTTTCAGAAAACCTTAAGAACGAATCGACAGAAAAAAACTTAAAATATAAAATTAAGCATTATGTTCTAGAAAACCTGAATTGTCTTCCTTAATAAATTCTCAAATGATATTAAATCTATATATATATATATGTGTATGTGTATATATATATATATGTGTGTGTGTGTGTGTGTGTATTTATGTGTATATAGGTATATATAAAATTATTTTATTAAATAATTATTTAAAAAAAAATTGCTATAGAAATCAATCTGTATATGTATAGTATACCATACACGCTCATCGCGGTAAACTAGCGAAACCTGTTTGTCGTCATGTCACTAATACAATGAATAGGTTGTTAGTTGTTATTATGCTTAACTTTATCAATTATAAGATGGTAGTTATTAAAAATAATATATTTATGCGTATAGACGTCTGCAAGCACCAATACAAACCGTTTTGCGGTTTAATGGTGCTGTATAGTAACTATGCACTATTGTAATATGTTTTAAGTATAATTAAATAAAAAAAAATATGGTGAGTGTAGAGAACCGGAGAACCTTTTTACTGGAAACGAGGCATTACATCTTAATCCTCGCGGGTGACAACGCATCTACATTTTGATACGTAATCGAGAATAGATGTAGATGTCTATGGGCCGGGTGGACTGTGTGCTCGTTTGTCACCCTTATTCTATTAAAAAAAAACTTTCTGAGATTTCAGTAAAATAATGTTAAGTATTGTAAGCGTTCGTACAGTTATATATCTCATGTTAATAAAGCTATTGGGCTATTTTGATTTTTAATAAAATGATTTTACTTTATAGGTTAAATAATTTATTTACCCATCTATATAAAGAACCGTTTTTCTGTCACTTCTATTCAATTTGACAGTACTTGCTGAAATTTAGCATCTTCAAATGGATCAGAATCGCGCGCTGATCCGGCTGTTATCCGACTGATATTGCAAAAATAATCGAAAATATTTATTTTTATTTCATGCCGAAGACAAACAAGGTATGTTTTATTTTATTACGGTCAAATAATATTTATTAGGTTATAAAGCAAATATTTTCATTGTTTTGTTATTCTATTCTTTACAGTTATTATCACGTCTTAGCTATACACCAAGAATTACGTTAGAAATTCTTGATGCGATGCGATGTAACGCGCATACTTTATTTTCATCAAGAACTATAATACAGGGTCATTTTTAATTTACTAAAGACCTTTTGGGAATATATTGCTTACATCATTACAAACAATTTTAGCGAGATCACTCTTCACAGAATATAATACATTTACGAAAAAACTACTTTTAAGGTTTTGTTGTCATGTCTGACTCATTTTAAGTCTGTATTTTGTAGTACCTAATCAATGTCAGAATAAATCGTCAAATAAAATGCCTTATTTATTTAACACTTGATATCAGTAGCAAACATTGTGTTGAAATCATTAATCGTAATTAAATGAGCAAATGACATTAAAAAAAATCACAAATATTAAAATTTATAATGTGTAAGTATGACCGCCGGCCGGGCCGGTCGACGCCCGCGCGCAGCTGATTGCGTTGCGAGTGTCTACTAAACCATTCATCACTGTGCCTATTGCACCAGGGCGCCAATTTAAATGAGTTTACATTAACTTTTCATATACTTCTTTATTTTGCATAAAACCATTTGATGAACTATTTCATTCTTTTAATTTCTTTAAGAATTAATAGACATTCTTTAATAGACATTTAGGCAGTTTTTTTTATGAATACTGTTTGCTAGCAACGCTGCCTGCATCCAAGAGGCAACGTCGCATCCAGCTGGTAGCAACGTCTCAACGTCGCACATGCGGCGGCCCAAGGCCAAGCCAAAGGTATATTATGACGTCGACACAGGTGTCATCGTCATCAAAGGCGCCGCCTGCCCTTTTCGGTTTGCAGCCATCGATTTGGTGATCGATGTTTGTAGCACGTGCAAATTAAATGAGTATTATTAACTATTTTTTTAATTTAATATATTACAATAAAATATTTATAATGATTAAATACAAATTAACAGTAATTGAATTAAAAATATTAAGGTATAATGGTTCAATAAAAATATTAAATACAAATTAAAAATTACACTTACCTAGGTCCTTGTCCGCGGATGGCGGTGAGTATCGCGCACATAGCGTTCAAAATAATCACCTCATTACTCTATGCATAGGTGACACCTAAAACTTAACTGTTCACCGACACGAGATAATACTTGATCATTCATTTTGATCTGATCGAATGCCCAAATTATTTTTTCTTTCAACATGTCGCGGGTTTCGAATGCGCGACCAGTATACACTAATGTCTTTACATGCCCCCACAAATAAAAATCCATTGGTGTGATATCTGGCGATCTGGGAGGCCATGCACAAGGCCCGTCACGACCAACCCAGCGACCAGGGTATTCTATGTTTAAATATTCCTTTACTTGGCGAGCATAGTGCGCCGGCGCCCCGTCATGTTGGTAATACATATTGCGTAGAGATGCAAGTGATATGTCCTCTAACAACTCTGGCAGCGTGTCGGTGAGAAAACTATGATAACTTTCACCGTTTAATCTTTCTATGAAGACCGGGCCCAGTAACGTTGTATTAATGACGCCTGTCCACACATTAACACTAAACCGGTGTTGAAAGCTATGCGATCTTGGTTCATGTGGATTTTCATAGCACCACAAGTGTTCATTGTGCAAATTAAATAGTCCTATTCTGCCAAACGTTGTTTCATCAGTCCATAAAATGTTTGCTCTTTCAGCAGCTAGTAACCAGTTACAAAATGTAACTCGCGCTGGTTTGTCAGCTTCGCTGAGTTCATGAACACGATGTAAGTGGAAAGGGTACTTCCCTTCATTGTGTATGACACTCCATGCGTAATACTGTGACACATTGAACTGTCGGGCTGCCTCATAAGTGCTCGCTGCTGGATTTTGTTCAAAAAACTGCAGTATGTCTTCCTCCTCACGTACTGTGTGCCGCGGTGGACGACCACGATCGATTGATACAGGCTGGAATTGCCCGTAATCTCGCAATCGCTGTGTAGTACCTAGCATCGTAGCGTAGCTCGGTGCACGTGAGTTGGGAAATCGACTTGAATATTCACGACAGGCTTCACTAACGTTATCATTGCAAATTGCTAAAATTCGCACCATTTCGGTATACTCAACATTTGAGTATCGGTAAGCATCGCGTAACAACGCGTAACGTTCGCGATATTAATCTCACAACGGAAGGATAAACGTCGCGGGCGCACCAAATCACCAAAGGCGACTGACGACACAGGTAATTAGGTCAAGTAAAATGAGCAAGCGCTGTCTCCTACACCCCTCCATACCTCCACCCCTACCCCGCCACGCGCTTTATTTTGCTATTTAGGACTATTGCCGTTTAGAAGGACCAATTAAAATATTTTTATTTTTGTATGAAAATAATATTTGAAGAAATATATTTTTTTTTACAGATGTTGTTGTTATGATGTAAATAATATATTCCCAAAAGGTCTTCAGTAAATTAAAAATTACCCTGTATATATATTTGTTTTTTTTTCAACAGTAAAGTTTCAACGCAATTTTAAAAAAGTTCAATGAATTTAAAAAAATGCCGATAATTATATAATTTTAAGTCAGTGTTTTACATTTAAAGATCAGTTATAAAAAGCCAAAATTCTTATTTTCATTTTGATTAATTTAATTTGAGAGTACAATAAATGTGAAAGGTTTTTTATCTGCAATAATAATTTTCATCAAAAATAACATAGACTTATAAAAGTCATATACACGGTCAATCATACTGAAGATTATCAATTGTACTACAAAATATTTAAAAGACTATTTCCAGTATAATGACCCGAATATCATCATTAATGTTTGACTGGCACACTTAAAAGTTTTATCACATGGCTAAATGATTGACTATTATATTATGATAAGGTCACGTTTTCTATAAAAATTTTAAGAAATTTTAAATCACGGAGCTATTGGTTTGTTTTACTTTTCACTTAATTAGAGAAAAACAAGATGGACTGATCTTAAAGTTTACTTTCTTGTGTGAAAAGTGCTATTTAGAATTTTATGCAAATGATAATTAAAGTTTCTATGTAAATAAGTGTAACATAGCGGGTATTATAATCAATGGTAGCGGCCATCCATATTTGAAATGCCAGCATCATTTTCTGTACAGAAACCGGCAAAGTGTTTTTTTTTTTTTATAGTATAAGGGTGACAAACGAGCACACAGTCCACCTGATGGTAAGTGGTTGCTGCGGCCCATAGACATCTACATCTATCCTCTATTACAAATCAAAATGTAGATGCGTTGTCACCCGTGAGGACTAAGATGGAATGCCTCATTTCCAGTAAAAAGGGCCTCCGGCCACCTGCACTCACCAAGCGAAACGCAGAGGTAAACCTCTACTTCACGCTGGTTTTCTGTGAGGTCGTGGTACCACCCCGGTTCGAGCCGGCCCATCCGTGCGACAGCAAAAGCTGCCGCATGGCTCTACCACTGTTAAAGACACTATAAACAAAGCAGCTGATAAAATGTTACACTCATAACTGTTAACAAAAATTGTTTCTGCAAATGGTCTTATAGATAATAATAACTATTCCGCAGTGTTAGGTACAGGAGCTATTATTAGAAGGAGAAGAGGTAAAATTTTGTTTTAGAAATGCGCAATCAATATTGTTTTGTCTGCAATTGAGCATAAAATAAAAAATAACTTCAGCCAAAGAACATAACTGGCATTATACTCAGGGCCATCAATTGGTATGGAAAAAAATAATTTTACCAGGTTTAAAAAAATCAATCAAAATTCAAAAGAACATTAATATTAAAATCAAAAAATTAATATATGTATGTCTATACATACATATAATAATTTATGGCCGCTTAGTAACTGACGGTGACTCAGTATAACATCCTACAGTCACGCCGAAACTAAGAGGAGAGAATCACTGTAGAAAAGGTAATAATTTATTGCGGAAATTTTGTGATAAAATTAAAAAATTACAAACTTATCCAAGTTAATCTAACTTAGTTTAACTTATCCTTATGCCTTACAAAAAAAAAACAAATAATAAAATAGTCAGATGGCGTCAGTTTTTAAGAAGATATAACAAAAATAAACAAAAAAATAAATTTCAAAAAAGTTCAGTATTTAATTGATTATATACCGCTGACACTTAATCACGCTTTTCGAAACCACGCCAGTTGTAAACAATACTTGTGTGAAAAGACAAAATCATGTTTTCAAATTCCCGCCGAGTTGTAAGTAGAAAGCCAAATAGGTCATGTGTCGATTTTAATTAAATATATTTTATATGAAGTGATCTTGACTACGTTTCATCAATTAACCATTGTTAAAAATTAAAACAGGAATTTTACAATTGTGTTTACAAGAAACATTATTAGTTGAACCTTGCAGCTTGTTCATTATTTTTATTATAAATACCTATAAATGTATATAATATTAATAAATAGTTCCCATAATATTTTGGATTATTTTTTATTTTGCCCTATCTGCAATGTTCTACGCTCTATAGAAAATGTGGCGTACGACATGACTGACAATCTTTCGAACGTTTTATCTAGGTACAAAGATGTTTTACGTTTTCGTCGCTTTCACATGATATTTTTGTCAGCATAAGGTACCCTTCTGTATCTGAAACGAATATAAATATTGCTACAAAGTAAAAGGCTATACAAGTCCCTCTACTGGGCACAGGGCTCTTTTTTATTTCTGAGAGGGTTTTAGGGCAAGGAAATGCCCACCGAACTGCCCCAATGCGTGTTGACGAAAATTGCAATTACAAATTGCATTCGTGCTGTCGGGGATTAAACCCGAGAATAATTTACAGCGAACGCTTTGATCCAGATCTACTAATACGATACAAATAAATACGATTTAACATATATAGTAAAAAACTCTTACATACTTGAAACTTGAACACTTGATAGCTCGTGACGCCTACCGGACAAAGCTACAGCACAATGTAATTGAAGATGCGTAACCACGACATAATTCTCAGTGATGCGCAAGCATAACAGGCAGTACGTCACTTTTATAATTGTCATCTCTGCAGTCTATTAATCTTTGCACTTTTATAAGTAATACAGAACGTAGTTGCTAAACGGTGTTGACGTTGGCTAAAATCTCTGCGATAGCCGTTTCGTCAAGGTCATTCAGGCTAGTTAAAGCCTTAAGTCAGTGATAAATCAAAATATGACTTTATATGATTTCCGATTTAAAATTTTAGAAAAATTGTTGCCACCCGTATTTTCAACGAAGAAATACCTCTAGCGATTTGTCCAGTTCATTTTCCTAAGCAAATAACCAAAGAAGCTAATAGCCGTCGTGCAAAACGAAAACTGTGCCGACAATGTTCTAAGATAAAAAAAAGGGTAGACACAATATTTTACTGCCCTGATTGTCCCGATAAACCAGGACTATGTTTAAATTGTATAAAACCATACCATCGGTATTGATTTATGATCAGTAAGCAAGACCTTGGCTGGAATCACATCTATCAGCATCGATCCAATAGCCGTCTTCATAATTCCTGGCCATTAACAATATAATAAATGTGATACCAGCCTTCACAAACGCTATATGCGAAATCATTATTTGTAATACAAAACTGTTGTTTTAATTTCATCAACATTGGAAATTTCTTTGGGGAGTTAGTTATTCTATTGCTCAAATAAAATAACTTCTTTGATGGGAAAAACATAGAAATCTCTAAAATAAATACTTATCCATAGAAGCTGATCGGCGCTTTGCAGTAGAACTAGAGTAACCAAAATAACAGGGTTATAGCGATAGCTCAAAAAACCGACAGCCGATGGGGAGAAAAGTTCTCAAAGTAGCATTGTGCCAATAAGCATAGTGCTTGTTAGCATTCCTTAAGGATACCTATGTTCAGTAGTGAACTTTAATGGGGCTGGAAAGATGATGATGAAATATATGATAACTTTTACAGGTAATCGATATTTGCGGCTAACTCAGTCTGAAATCGTCTGATTATACATTGTAAGTGTATTGTGTCCCATCCCAATTTGCCATTTGTTGTAAACAATAGTTCTTTAAACAATTAGGTTGTCTGGAAAAAATTGTTACAGAGCAATAAGACCTCATATTGTTGGGAAGCCAATTTAGTTTTGATATTCTGATGTTAGTCCCGAAAAGAAGTTGTTGTATTTGAGCAACAGAATCATTTCTTAAAAGGATTTTACCCGTATTTTTGTAACTCCTTGTATGGATAGAGATGGATGAGCTATTTTCTCAAATGCCAAAATCTATTTATTGTTATGAATGATTCTAAGTATGTAGTAATAACATATTCAAATACCTGCAGTGTTTAGATGTAGTTGATTTTTTAATAAAAGTTATTGAATCAATTAAATTTGTTTTATTTTAATCTTACATAACCAATATTAGAATCACATGGTAAAAAAAGTGTAAATTCAATTATCTTTGTATTTATTTGCAATAATCTCAACATCATTTAGGAACTGCAATAGCCGATCGTCTGGAACATTCTCCAATAGCCGTCTAATGGAAACAGCCACAACATTTTTTTTTACATTTGCATGGAGACATGTTATTCTCGTCTTTAGTCTGAGAACTTGCATCTTTTGTTCGTCTACTGCGAACTCTAACTACAGGTTTCTTCAGCTTTTCTTTGATTTTTTGCCTTATTTCTTTCATGTCATCAATTTCGAGCACGATAGTTTTATACGAAAGTTAATGCAAAATTGTGGGAAAAATGTATCATACAAAAAGGTTGACTACGCATAAAAAAAAACCTAAAATGCATGTTTAATATTTTATTTTAGATTTCCTTGTACTAAGCTCGTGCTTAAATCTATGTTATACGCAGATTAAGATACATTAGCTTCATCTTAATTAAATTAGCTGAAAGTTTTGTCTTACATTCACATTCCATTAATAATTCGGTTAACAACAACAATAAAAAATGAAACTGGCACAATTTTTTCACAAATAACACAAAAATATACGGAAACACGCTCTACGCAACGCACAGGACATGTAAATTAGACACTAAAAATATCTCATGTTGAAATCTGAGGCCTCATGCCGAAACCGCCGATGGGCGGACCAATATACTTTATCGAGATACCGGGCCCGCCGATGGGCGGACTGAATACCAGTATAAGGCGGCATAGGGGTAATGTTGTTATTTTTTAGGAAGGCAGTGAAAGAGTTAAAAAGGTCGACGTGGTTCGTGATCTCGTGAATTTGGGAGAACATATTGATGCAGTTGTATCAATATGTCGTGTGTAAAAGCCTGAGGATGATTTCATTCATATTGCGAAACACCAGAGAATTTAAATCAGTCATTGCATTAAAGACTTTATTTTTCATTGGTTCGCTGTAACATATAATATTGTTGTAATGTATGGTATCCCACTTATCAAAACAATATTCAACGATTGGAAAATATTCAAAAGAAGTTCATTCGCAGGCTCTCATACGTTGCTGGAGTGCATCGCACTAAGAGGGGTAATGAGGAAAAACTCGATAATTTACCCTAAAATCATTACATCAGCATGCAGACAAACTCAGACTGCTTTTTCTTTACAAGCTTCTTAATGGTGCAATTGAATGCCCTGAACTACTTTCCCTAGTTCGAATAAGAATCTTCAGACCATCGTCTCGGCTGCACACATATGCCCCATTATTTGTGCCTAGAAGAAGGAACAGTTGTGGAAAGAATAACCCCGTATCACTCGTTGTATCCAAATATAATCGACATTTTTAAAAAGCCAAGCATAGATATAAATATTTTCTCAGACAGTATTAGCCAATTTCTAGTGAATGTTGAAAAACACAGAGTAACTTGATACAAATATTCATTCTAAATAATAATAAAAATGAAATAACCATAGACTTCTTAGAAAGCCAAGCATAGATATAGATATTTTCTCAGACAGTTTTAGCCAATTTCTAGTGAATGTGGAAAAACACATAGAGTAACTCGATACAAATATTCATTCTAAATGATAATAAAAATTAAATAACCATACTTAATATAACTTTATTCTATAGTTTAACTTCAAAAAAATGTCTTATCTTGTAACAAAACTTAAATCTCACACATCAATTTTTAGTATTGTTTTAAATAAAATAATTGCGTTAATGTTAAAATGTTGTACTCACCTATAATTTTAGTAAATATCGTTTGGGTCCCGGGACGTCTCGTGTCTCGAAGTCCCGAGACTTTTCGTAATTTTATTTGTCTCGAGTCCCGGGTCTTTCGGGTCGAGACTCGAGACGAGACAAGATTGTCGAAATTGTTATGTAATCATTTTTATTTTCAAATAATTGAAGGAGCCTAGCGCCATGTGTTACTTTAATGAATAATTATTGGTCTACTACGTAACTACAATATGTGATTATGAGAATTAACATTGAGATTATGAAGTATGATTAGATACTAGAATTACTAGATAATAGTAAAGTTATTAAGAATTAGTATGATTTTTAACTAAGTTCGTTTCATAACTATAAGATTTAACTGTTTAGAAGTGCATCTGTGTGTGACTAAGAGACATAAACAAAGCAATTATTAATACTGAAACTAACGTTAAACTTATTTAATTTTCTGTTTAATTGTTTAATTAAAGTTGATTTTTACAAAAAATTGCCCCTTTTAATGTTTCTTCAGAAATTAGCTCAACCAAAATTCTTCAAAAAAGGCTTACCCATCTAAAAAAATAAACAAAAAAGCTTTTTCTTAAAAGTCTCAAAATTCCGGGAATTCCCGGGACATTGATTAAAGATAGTCCCGTGTCCCGGGTCTTTGAAATTGTCGGGAATTCCCAAACCGCAATAATATATATAATGTTATAACAAAATGTAGCCGAAATGTTTTCATATGTAGTTAGTTGGTGAGTCTAAATAAATAAATAAATAAACGATAAATTATACTCGTATTTTATGTGTACGAGTAGGGGTGTGTGTTATAGTTGATACGCTTGGCAAGCGGGTTGGTAACCCCAGTTTTTTTTATTGAACTGTTATCAGGAAGATTCTGCTACTCATCTTCTGATTCAGTTTCCCTCTGGAGGCCTCCTACGTCAACCACGGAATGATATAGAGTAGTGGATATTCTTACACGAAATGATGGGATAGAGGGTATTCTGGGTAGTGGATGCTCCTACATAGAGATATGTTTACATTATCTTGGTGGCCAGTCTCAAAGGTGCTCGAGAGTGTGCGCAAACACAGGTGCACCGTGAATTACCGCCAACTTAACCGGTCTGCAACTGAGTACTTTTAGACAGAAAAAAATAAAACTTGGTTTGAGTCCAACCCGGGACTTGAACCCGAGACCAGCATTCACTCTTACGACCACTACCACAACGTGGCAATTAAATATTAATATATTTAAAATGCACACGGAATATTAATTAGTATAGTATAATCTGACACGATGCTAAAGAAAAATTTTATAGGTCGGCGCGTAAATGAATTTTTGTACATAAAGGACACTAACTGGCAATCAATAATTCATATATTTAAATATGTAATTGCATAAAGTAAAAGAATCGTATATAATCAGGTTGAAATATTAAAATAAGAGTATTCGTATTTATAATAAGCGTCGATGACGTTCGTGCTGAATTATTTTTCTGGAAGAAAGTCTACCTATATAATTAATCACTTGTGGTTTCTGATTTAATTATATGTAGTAGTGAAGTTTGTGTGCTTGTAAAAATGTCGGTAATATTAAAAGGGATATGGCAGGGTTATAGATACTTAGTTGAGGATGCAGCTGGTAAGCAGTTTTTCTACATCTCAGATGTAACTTATTATTAAAATGCAGGATTTATATGCACACGTAGTGCATAGTATTTAAGCCTTAAAGCAGTGTCTTTTTTCTATCAAGTAAATAATTATACTATATAAGGTTTTTACCTATGAAATTGCTGTTTTTGTGAAATGAGTTAACGTAATTTTTTTCTTTATTTCTTACTTCTTTTAATCAAAGTAATCACCCATGCCATCGATGCATCTTTGCCAACTCAGTGGTGGTTTATTGGTGCACTTCTTGAAGAAATCAGATAAACGAAAGGCAACAAATTTTTCAAAGGCATTTTGTACTGCCTCTGGTGTATTGAAATTTTTTTCCCGCCAGAGACTTATCCAAATTCTGGAAAAAGAAGAAGTCTGTAGCCGCAAGGTCTGTTGAGTACGGTGAATGATGGAGAGCTTCCGACACAGTTCTTGTCACTTGTAGACCGTCCGTTGTGCAGTGTGAGGTCACGCGTTGTCGTGGAGGAGCAGTGGGGACGAGCGATTAATCAAAGTTGGTTAGAGACGTGCGAGCTTCTCCATCATTGTGTTTAGTTCTTCAAAGTACACATCTACAGTAATGCTCATAAAGTTTGGTAAGAAATTGTGATGAATTATACCAGCGCTAGGCCACCAAATAGTGACCATCACTTTTCTAGGGATAAGTTTTCGTTTAGGGCATAGTTTAGGTGCTGAACCAAGATCCAACCAACTGAATGAGCGCTTGCAATTGTCAAACAGAATCCATTATTTGTCACAGGTAACAATGTGATTCAAAATTCTTTAGAGTCAAACAAAAATTATTTCGATTTGAAATGGGCAGTACTACAGAGCGGCAATCATAGATAAAGACCTATTATAAAAATAATGATGGTAATCCAGTGGTCCAAATTCGAACGTTATTAATTAAATTTTATAGTTTGTATATTAAGAAGCTGTATTTCATTTTCAACTCTCAGTGTTTATATGTAATATATACGCTTTCCATTGCACACTTATATTATAAACCAAATTAATCACACTAATTGAAAAAAGAAACATTTTAAATTACACCTGTTTCACATCTTACTTAGTCAATCTGTCAGTATATATTTTATTAACAAGTTTTTATAATTTTTTGGCGACAATCTCTATTCTGTGCAACTGTTTGACCACAGGCCCCATTTCCTAATGAACCCATCCATCTCGTGTAATTGTAATCGTGTGAAACTCTAGTCTCTGGTCGCGAGTCTAAATGCTGCCAGGTCACCTGGTTCTCTCGGTAAAGAGTAGTAGAGAGCATAGTGGTAACAGTGGTATGTGGTTTGGTTATTACTTTTTCATCGACACTTCAGGGGAATTTTAGCAATTCGACATTGTCCGGATTCTAAATTCTTACACGTGTTAACCCCGTATTAGGTCAGTTTTTTTTTTAAATATTGTTCTAATTTCCTATTTGAACTTAAGTGTTTATTGTTCAGTATATTCAGTGTTATTTAAGGCAAAATATTAAAAGTGTATAGATTTACTTTTGATGGTTTTGTGTAATGTCATCTTAACCTGAACTTAAAAAATATAGTATAATAAAAAAAATTAAATACTATATTTAATTAAAATGATGCTCAACAAGCAGGCAAGCTAGCGTTCAAGTCTTACGTGGTAGAGCCATGATGCAGCTATATTAGTAGTATATTTGTAGCACGAATGGGTCGGCTCCACCGGGGAAGGACCACGCTCTCACTGAATACCAGCGTAAAATAGCAGCTTAACGCTGCTGTGTTTCGAACGGTGAGTGTAGATAACCGGATACCCTATTTACTGGAAAAGAGGCATTCCATCTTGGTCCTCGCGGGTGACAACACATCTGCATTTTAATTCTTTATTGAGGATAGATGTGGATGTCTATGTGTCACAGCAACCACTTACCATCAGGTGGACTGTGCGCTGCGTTTGTCACCCTATCCTATTAAAAAAAATCAGTTATCGTTTCTATATTTTTAATATGTTGTTAAACGCGTTAAGCAAAAAGTAACAATATTATTTTATAATTTAAATGGTTTTCTTTGTTTCACTGTGTCACTTGTGTTCTGCGGCTGTTAATTAAAAAAAAAAACATGCTAAGTACTTATAGTCTTTGGGCTATAGCTAAGCGGTCACATTTATCTCAATTGATATTAATTGTTTCATAGCAATACCCTTTATCTCTAGTACCCTTATGTCTTGTCTTGTAAACCGCTGCAATGCTGGAGTGTCCTACCTATTTTCCGTGTTCTCATCTCCCTGAGTCACCTAAGGAATTGGCTGGCGCTTTCATCAAATACGGTGCTACTCTTCTGCGCCCTGATGTGTAAACCCTTACGCAATTTCTAAGTTCTTCTACTGGAGACCTATCTCTGAAGTGTGAGACTTCCGAAAGCCTCCCAGGATTTAACGAGGCGTCAGTGAGCGATCACCACATCACCTAGGCAGCAAGGGTTGACCACCCGTCCCACACTCTACGGGATAGACCATCTAAGACATACTACCAACGAAGAAAACACTCAAAGACGGTACCACCTCTACCATTAGCAAAATATGGATACTTACACGCCTGACCTGACCTGAGTGAGACATAGACCCGAAACAACCTAGGCGCGGATACCTTGTTGTTGTAACTTATTCTAGTAAATAAAACTATTATTCTTTGACATCTAATTATTTTTATTTCTTAACCACAACTTCAAAATATAATTTATATTTACAATTAGTATACCATTAAATATTTAAAACTAATATAACACACGGACAAACGTTTGAGACGCCTGATATTGCGATTTGTACGGTAAATTTATTTTCCATGGAATGAAAAAGTCTACTGATTGCAAGAAGGTGACTAGACGATAAAAATGACTTTGATATTTTTTTTTAAATATGTACGGGTTAAAATTGTAGCCTCAAGGTTATACAATAAATACAAGGTATTGACAGGTGTTAATATAATATTATCAAAAATTGGATTTATAAGGAATATTTTTTTTATAATCTTGATTTAGGTAAATAAATAGGCACAACATTGTCAGTACTTTACATTTTCATTACAACATAACATAAAAAGTCTACTGCTGGACATAGGCTTTCTCTGTAGATTGCATCATAGAGCTTGGCAACCGAAGTTTTCTCTTATAGTCCAAGAGGCAGAGCCAAAAAAAGTCTCTGAATTTATTAAGCCTGATTTTTTCTCAGGTCATTTTTTTCTCAGGTGCGCGGTCAAACATGTCGTGACCACCGACATAATAAAATCAATTTCTTAAGGCTGAAACTTTATGAACTTTTGTTTTTTTTTTATATGTAACTCAAAATTATAGTAGTCATTCAACGTCCTATGGAGACACAGCTGGTCATTCAGCTGTAATGTACTGTTATGTCCAACCCTAGTTAGTCCAAAGCGCTGACTCGATTATTTTATTTAGTATAAAAGCGTAGTGTTTGAAGTAATCGAGGCAGTGCAGCTCCAACCCATGTTAAGTGCATATGGTACACGCCGTTTGCGGCATTTGTACATTTTAAAAAAATTGCAAATTTTTTTTTAAAAACACCTTCAGAGCGGTCCTCCTAACAAATTTGATGTCAGTAGTGGGATGTCACAAGGTCTACTCGTATACCGGTAGCATGGTATCCGAATCCTGGGAAATTCTGAAGCAAGATCGACAGTAAGTCTTCAACCCATGCGTGTGAGCCTGCATCATTCGAAACACCAACAAGGTCTCAGCCTCACCAGCTTGAGGCATCATCATCGTCATCAACCCCAAGTTAATCAAGGCTGTCAGTCTCCACCCCATGCGTGTGAGCCTGCCCTGAGCAGCTGCACTCCCACCGCACAACCACGTGGACGCTGCCGTCAAACGACTCCCTGGGTCTCACGGCAACTCGACTCCGCTGCACGTCATCGCAACACGACACCCGAATAGCAAACAATGTTCACCGTAGTGTTCGTGATATTGTAAGTTAACTTTAATTATAGAGATAATTTTATACTAATTTGTTTTAATTCTTTACATTTTTGTCATTAATTGTATACTATATCCTTATTTTACCAATTTTGTATTTCCTAACTCCTTAAACTATTTTTCTTATTCCACATGCAAATCAATATCAGAGTCTTAAAAATAATTATAATACTAATTCTTGTACTAATTCTTATACCAATGATATGTCTAATAATGATGCTAATTCTTATACAAAACCTACACCTCGAAAAGATATTTCGAGTCATACTAACCCTACCTATGATTTAACTAATAATAAAGGTGAAATACCAACGTATATTATGAACATATTAAGTAAGAAATCATCACTACCCCATATTTATTATAGGTCAAATTATTCGGTTCAACCCTTACGATTATTATTGGATGCAGGCGCAAGTGTTTCTATCATAAAAAAGTTAGGTTTAAATGTAAAATTTACGTTTTCCAATGAAATCATAAAACTCAAGGGTATACACAAAAGTAACAGCACTCAATCTTGTAACGAAACGTTAGGAACATTACTGTTCACATGTACAGATTTAATTTTAGATAATTTTTCCATAAACTACAAATTTCATGTTACATCAGACGATATTAATATTGATTATGACGGAATTATAGTAAGCATTTAACAGTGGTAGAGCCACGCGGCAGCTTCTGCTGTCGCACAGATGGGCCGGCTCGAACCGGGGTGGTACCACGACCTCACAGAATACCAGCGTGAAGTAGAGGTTTACCTCTGCGTTTCGCTTGGTGAGTGCAGGTGGCCGGAGGCCCTTTTTACTGGGTATGAGACATTCCATCTTAGTCCTCACGGGTCAAAACGCATCTACATTTTGAATTGTAATAGAGGATAGATGTAGATGTCTATGGGCCGCAGCAACCACTTACCATCAGGTGGACTGTGTGCTCGTTTGTCACCCTTATCCTATAAAAAAAAGCGATTTCCTCAGTCATTTTAAAGTTAATATAGATTATCATACTTATTCACTTTGTTTTATCTTATCCACTTTTCAGAACCTACTTACATTATACCGGCGCGTAGCGAAACTGTCATCGAATGCTCCGCGTCAAATGACCCGTCCGAGTTGCGTCAGCTTAAGGATGCACTCATACTAGATCAAACAGTTTGTAATTGTGTTTATTTAGCGAACTGCCTATTGACTTTAAAAGCTAATAAAAGAGTTAACGTTTCCGTCTTAAAAACAACCGAATCGCAAATTAAAATAAAAAAATTCAAGGTTAAATTAACACCGATCGATTTTAATGAGTATTCGAAATCTTTTGAATCGTAAAATAACATAAATAAAATTTCGACAACCTACTCTAATCGTGTCCAACGCGTCTGCGAACAAATTCGTCACTCTCATTTATACTCTGAGGAGAAAAACTTTTACTAGATTGTTGTTCACAATACTCAGACATATTTTATCTTGAAGACCTCACATGTACAAACGCGATTCAACACTCGATAAATACAGGGAACACCCCTCCTATTCACGTTAAGTCATATCGTTTTCCTGAATGCCATAAAGACGAAGTAGATTCACAATTTAAAAAAAATGTTAAAACAAAATATAATTAAGCCGTCAATATCTCCGTGGAGCGCCCCAGTGTGGATCGTGCCTAAGAAAATGGTTGCATCTGGCAAAAAGAAGTGGCGCATTGTTATAGATTATAGGCGACTTGATGATGTGACCATAAATGAAGTTTATCCTATTCCATTAATTAGCGATATATTAGATCAGTTAGGACATTCTAAATATTTTTCGACACTTGATTTAGTTTCCGGCTTCAATCAAATTCCTTTCAATCCTAATGATGCTGAAAAGACTTGGTTTACAGTAATCAACACAAATGGCATTTCCAGGCATTTTCAATTTAATCGCATGCCCTTTGGATTAAAAAGTGCCCCTAGTACGTTTCAACGTCTCATGATCACCGTCCTTTCTGGTCCCCAAGGTCTCCACTGTTTCATCTACTTAGATTACTGTTTCATTTACAGCCACGATCTTCAAAGTCATATAGAACAATTACGTCTTGTTGATAGGTTTCGAAATTTAAATTTGAAACTACAACCAGTTAAGTGCGAGTTCCTTCGACGCGAAGTCACTTATTTAGGTCATGTAATATTTGACAAAGGTGTCTCACCTAAGCCTGACAAGGTAACATCAGTACCCAATTATCCTATTCCCAAAAATCCCAAGGAAATTAAATCATTTCTAGGTCTAGTAGGCTACTAACGTCGATTTATAGATAACTTTTCAAAAATACACAAAACCCCTTACGTCATTACTAAAAAAAGATGTTAATTTTAATTGGACACAAGAACGAACGCAAGCTTTCAATTTGTTAAAAGAAAAACTAACTTAAGCTCTGTTACTCCAATATCCCGATTTTTCACAACAGTTTATTGTCACCACAGACGCCAGTAGTTATGCTGTTGGCAGTATTATCTCAAGGTCCTATCGGAAAAGACAAACCGATCGCGTTTGCCTCACGAACATTTATAAACAAGAAGGCAACTATTCAACAACGGAAAAAGAACTTTGAGCTATCCTCTTCGCTGTAAAATCATTTCGTCCCTATATTTATGGTAATAAATTTAAAATAGTCACTGATCACAGACCTTTGGTCTGGTTTTTTAATGTCAAGGATCCAGGAAGTAAATTAATTCGTTGGCGCCTCAAGTTAGAGGAATATGATTATGAAATTATATATAAGCAAGGACAGCAAAATTCAAACGCCGATGCTCTTTCTCGCATACCCATTCACGCCTTAAATTCGAATGTAGTCCTTAATAAACTCAAATATGAATCATATTTAAAAAGCAATTTACTAGTTACATTTCCACAAATACTGTAATCGAAGAACATCAAGAAGCTTTACACCTCTCTAAATTAAATAATATTGTTTGCCCAGTATCGCCCGACTTTGATGAATCTATCCCATATTTTAAAAACAGTTGCTTTTGCAACTATGATAGTTGTAAAACTCTGAAAGTTTAATAAACTCGGAACGAGAATCTTACACTATCTCTTATATTAAAGAGAATTTTAAAATGTTTTATTTCTTATATACAAAAATTCACCATTACGAAGAGTTAACATATCGAAATATTTACAATTTATTAATGCAACTACGCGACGATATTATAACAGGAAATAGTCAAATCACTGACTTAGCCATTTTCGATTTTGCTGACCCGTTCTTTAAATTATCCTATACAAAAATATACAATATAATTGCCTACATATTTCACAATCCTAATATTAAAATTCATATATACCGAAAATCAAATTATTTACCTTACTCCTGCCGAAATTCCACGAATTCTCAAAGAAAATCACGATGCAACCATTGCTGGTCACCCCGGAATTTAATGGATGTTAAACTGCTTAAAAGACTTATATTTTTGGAAAAACATGCGCTCCGACATAGAAAATTATGTTAAAAATTGTAAGTTGTGCCAAGTAAATAAACCACTAAGAACTTGTAATAAGGCTCCAATGGTGATAACTTCTACAAGCACAAAACCATTCGAAAGATTAGCTCTAGTTATAGTCGGTCCACTACCTGAAGCTGGTTTGCAAAACTTCAAATTCTTATTAACCCTACAAGATGACCTAACCAAATTATTATGTGTATATCCAATGATAACTTCCAGCAGTGACGAAGTAGCTCGTAAATTAGTTCTTTTTATCTCTCTGTTCGGAATTCCTAAAACGATATTAACAGATCTCGCACATGTTTCTTGCACAGTGGTAGAGCCACGCGGCAGTTTTTGCTGTCGCATGGATGGGCCGGCTCGAACCGGGGTGGTACCACGACCTCACAGAATACCAGCGTGAAGTAGAGGTTTACCTATGCGTTTCGCTTGGTGAGTGCAGGTGGCCGGAGGCCCTTTTTACTAGAAATGAGGCATTCCGTCTTAGTCCTCACGGGTGACAACGTATCTGCATTTTGATTTGTAATAGAGGATAGATGTAGATGTCTATGGGCCGCAGCAACCACTTACCATCAGGTGGACTGTGTGCTCGTTTGTCACCCTTATCCTATAAAAAAAATGTTTCACGTCAGAATTATTTAAACAGGTAATTGAAATATTTAAAATAAAAGAAAGGTTTGAAAGATGACCTTATCACAAAAATTGATAAGGGCGTGCTTCGATGGTTTGGGCACGTTGAGCGAATGAGTGAAGACCGAATGGTGAAGAAAATATATAGCGCGAAAGTTAATATTAAAAGGTGTCGAGGTAGACCGAGACTAACTTTCGAAGACCATGTGAGCAAATTGCTCGAAGAGGGGAGGGTCAAGAGTACTCGGATACCTAGACGTGCATGTATGAAGAAGATGATGAATCTGAAAGAAGCGAAAGAGGTATGTAAGGATCGTGACACTTGGCGATCTGTTCTCTCTGGCTACCCCGTCAGGGATTGTGCGTGACGATAAGTAAGTAAGTAAGTAAGTAAAATAAAACCCTTATATGCTACCCCCTATCACCCACAATCAAATGGTGCCTTAGAACGTAGCCATGCTACACTCAAGGAATATCTTAAATCTTTTGTTAACGAAAACCAGAATGACTGGCATTGTTATTTAGCCACTGCAGTATTATCCTATAACACCACCCCTAATACCACTACTACATATACACCCTATACATTACTATATGGGCATAAACCAATAATACCTAATTCTTTATATAATATGAGTAATGATACAACTTATCATGAATACATCCACGCATTGCAATATCGCATGAATCTTAGAGGCATTAGAACACATAATCAAAAGTAAAGAAACGTCAAAAAAATATTATGACAGAAATAGTAATAATTAAAAATTAAAAATTTTGTACAGCCGACTTCAATATAAGCGATTTCAATATAGGTTATTTAAGAATAACTCAATAACCATTGGTCTGACCTTGATCAAATTTATATGGGACCACACGAGAACTGTCAGCTTTCATATAAAAAAAGAATCATCGAAATCGGTTCGCCCAGTACAGAGTTATGAGGTAACACACATAAAAAAAAAAAAACATACACTCGAATTGAGTACCGTCTCCTTTTTGGAAGTCGGCAGAAAATATATCCTACAAAACAGGTGATATGGTTTACTTAAAATGTCACCATAGGATTCGCAATGCCTTATCCCCTATCTGGAAAGGTCCTTATAAAATTATTAAATTAATAGGCAAACATAACGTGACTCTTCTTATAGGTCGTAAGCATGTGGAATACCATATTAATGAAATTAAACCAGCTCATCCCTAATTTCACTTTATTTCAGGGCCATAAGCCACCAATTCAACGCTGTAACTCAAATTCGATCAAATAACTACAATAAATTTTTATAACAATTTTTGGAATGTTGTAACGTATATAGACGTAGTTTCACTTAAGCCACATCTAGACAATATACATTCACTTATAATCAAAACTGCAACGCTCTGCGAAAACTTGCAACTCTGTGGTTTCGTTGAATGTTATGATATCATAAGACCTATTGAAGTATTATTAAATTCTAATTTCTTTGATAATGTACTAAACTCTATCTTATTTTCTAAAGCAAACATTTTACATGCTAGTGTAATAAGTCCTACAAACTTATTTCGCGAGCTATTAAAACAGAGTAACTATATAAATAAGCGACTAGATTTTCCAGTACCATTAACGGTTGAAAATATACACACTCTGATAGATATTTCAAAACTCACATCTTTTTATTATAATAAAAGTAATTTTAATATTACGCATACCACTGATTTCTTCTCTAAAGTTCACTTTATACAAATGCATACTCTTACCAACTCCTCATAACCCTAGTAATCCTAACTCTTTCGCCCTAATTCAACCCACCAAACCTTATCTTGGAATAACAGAAAATAGACTTAGTTATAGTTTGTTAGATAATTTAAACGATTGTAATATTATCACTTATGATTATTCTATATGTCCTTTAATTTCTGTATTTTCTACAATAAAGAACCCATCTTGTGAAACGAAATTGTTAAATGAAGTAACGACATCCTTACCATTTCAATGTAACTCTTAACTTTCATATGGACAAATCACCGTACATCGATGACATAAAATAAATAGTAATAAGTTTATCTATGTACAATCTGAAAATGTAAATTAACTATAAAATGTAATAATATAATACAAGATTTTACTACTTTAGGAACAGGTATCCTAAGTTTAAATGAAAGCTGTATTGCTTGTTCTAAGACAATTCAATTATTACCATCTACAACTAAATCTATTAAAATTAAAAAATAAAATGAATTTAAACTTTAATATTACAGAAAACGATTGTTGTAAAAGTTTTGAATAAATCGATTCCCTGCTTATCTCCTATATCTTTAACTAGCCTGGATATAGAAACATTAAAATATTCTTATTAATCCTTAAATAACCGTTTTATAGGTAAATTATATGTTACCTATAAAACGTTTTGTTGCTTTATTAAGAGAAATAACGATTGTTGCTGCTGCATACAAATATTTAATCAGTGCAATACGCCGTGTATTGAATTATTAAACACGAATCAAAAATTAGTAATTCTATTGAGTTAACTGAAGTCTCATCATCAGACGATGATAAAAGGGATTCTATACCCTTACCCAACATGCCAGTGCAAAATCAAATGAAAAGAACATTTGGTAAATTCAACTTATCAAATCGAAACTTATGTAATATTTAATTACTATATTACTAAACGATACTTATACCATAACGTTTTATGTTACACTAGAATTTAAGTTTATACATTGTGTCTTAGATATTGATATTATTAAATGTTTATATTTGAAATAAAAATTAACATAAATAAATCTTAGCATTAATACAACCTGAATATTCTACTATTTCATTATTCACTGAATCTTTTATTATTTCATTGTTTATTAAATATCATAAAATTATACTATTAGTATCAATAAATAAGTTTTAATAATTTTCTAAAGATTTTGTTTAAGAATAGTTTAATTTTACTTTGTCTTTGTATCAACTCAATTTGATTTTATAATAACAATAAATATTTGAACCAATTCTATTTTACTATTTTATGATTATTTTTGTATTCAAATTATTTCTAATTTTAACTGTATTGTTTGTAGGACTCCGCTTATCCCTTATTAAAAAAAGGATGAGCTCCGTCAAAAGGGGGGAAATGTTATGTCCAACCCTAGTTAGTCTAAAGCGCTGACTCGATTATTTTATTTAGTATAAAAAGTGTAGTGTTTGAGGTAATCGAGGCAGTGAAGCCCCAACCCATATTAAGTGCATATCGCACACGCCGTTCGCGGCTTTTGTACATTTTTTGTATTATTTTAATATTGGGGAAATAAACCAAAAGAACATCCGGGATTGGGTGTAAAAGTTTTTTTTTTTAAAACGCCTTCAGAGTGGCCCTCCTGACAGTACGTAGCGAGGTTTATAAGGGTGCAGTTCGTTTATTAAGCGTGAATTTTTTTTTAGCAATTACTACTAACCTTATTTATATTTTATATTTCATTTTATTTATATTTCAGATCCACTTACAAAAGACTGGTTTTTGGTTTCAAGCCCTCTAGTTCTTGCTGCGATCTTAGTTTTTTATAATTATTTTTGCACCACAATCGGACCATCGTTAATGGAAAACAAAAAGCCATTTGCATTACAAAATGTCTTGAAAGCTTATAATTTATTTCATATTATATTAAGTACATATATTTTTTATGAGGTAAGGTAAAAATATTTACATTTTTTAGTTCAGTGCTATTGCCTTATTAACTATGAATATTTCTTTCTTTCGCAGGCTACTGACATAATGTTTTTCAAAGACTTTAATTTTTTATGTCAAAACGTCCAAAGCCCAAGTGATCCTAATGCTCTAAGGGTAAGTTTTGATGCAATAATTCTTAAAAAAATCAAGATCCGCCTGTTATTTATACATTTTTCGTGTTACGTGAGGGCGACTTTAAAGCATCATTAATAATGATCAATATTATATGCTCAATATTGATCTCGTAGAACATTGCCATTGAAAACAACTGTTTGTGTTCTATTAATTTAAAAAAAAGATGTAAGTTTATGCGCTATGTTGTTTGATGTAAACAAAGTGCATAAATGTAGCTCATAGATTAACAAATGGTGAACAAAATCGAAATTCTTAGAAAAGTTACCAAAAATTCCTAAAGCATCTTCCAAGTTCTTTCATACACAATATTATGTTAAACAACTACTGGATTCAGTTTTACAGATCTTAGTGGAGAAATCTATTTACAATTTACATTAAAAAAATATTACATTTCATCCAAAATATTACTTTCAAAAATTAATTAATTATTAATTAAATTATTGCCTATTGTGTTCTTTTATATTATATTCTGACAATATTTAATGAAATGTTAATTAATTCCTTTGTTCAGGTATTTACATTTCGTTTTAAAATGACTCGTGATGACCAAAATAATTCAGTGAATTCGTAGTTAAGATCGTAATGTTGGTAAAATATTTTTGTAGAGAAAAACATATTTTCATAGAGAAAGGGTGACAAACAAGCACACAGTCCATCTGACGGTAAGTGGATGCTGTGGCCCATAGACATCTACGTCTAACCTCGATTAAGGATCAAAATACAGAATGGGTTCTCACCCCCGAGGACTAAGATGCAATTCCTCATCTCACATTCACTATACGATACAAATAAACATTGAGCGACTTTTTCGCACTAGTGTGTTCTGTGATAGCGTGGTCCTTCCCCGGTTAGCCGGCCCGTTCGTGCTACAACCATATTATAGCTGCATCGTGTCTCTACACTTAAAACTCAAATAAAAATTCAAATTAAATTATATTTATTGTTACAATTAATAGTAATACATAAAGTCATTTTCATTCTATTGGCCTTAATTTTATTTTGTAAACGTCAAAACTTTACTTTGGAATAAATACACTCTTTTAGATATTTTTCAGCAAGAAAGTTTTATCAGCAGCGAAATGTCAGACGTTGTTCTATACCTTTAATTAAGTAGCACGATGATTTTCACTACAAATTCTCTCCTGATTTTTTACATTGTAAATTAAAATTTTTATTAGTCGGCTATAGCACTACGTTATGGGTCCAGATTTATTATCATAGTATTTAATTTATCAAAATTTAAACAAAATTTAAAACAAAAATGTGTTCTATTTCAGATTGTGTCAGGAGTTTGGTGGTATTACATGGCAAAATTAACAGAACTATTCGATACAGTATTTTTCGTTTTAAGGAAATCTAATAGACAAATATCATTCTTGCATCTATATCATCATACATTAATGGCGTTAGGAGCCTGGATAGTTATAAAATTTTATCCAGGTAGGATATCATTTACCGTGTAGTAGTGCAGTAAGAATATCCACTACCCACTACTACCCACTATCATTCCGTGGGTGTCGTAAGAGACAACAGAGGGAAGTTAATCAGGAAATGGGCATCAGTATCTTCCTAATAACCCGCTTGCCAAGCGCGGCAACTATGGCAAAAATTACCTCCTATGAGGCAGTCTCTGGGAGCGGCCTATATTCATCAGTGGACTTTAATAGGCTGTAACGGTAACGATAGTGGCTGTGTAAGAATATCCACTTCCTAATATAGTCCCGTGAGTGTAGTAAGAGGCAATAGTGGGAAACTTAAACAGGATCTTTAGCAGTATCTTCCTCATAACAAAAAATAAATAAAAATAAGAAAAACGAAATTGCGGTTGCTAATAACTTGCAAAGTGTGGCAAATATGACAATACCCCCCCTATAATGCACTTTATGTGGGAGGCCTAAGTTCTCATATCTCTATCATAACACACGTACGTATTTTATAATTTATGCGAAGTTATGATAATTATAATGAATGCTGCTACTATTGGGCTACATAATTTATCTTTAATTGGAATAAAAGTGGCAAGCGAAAAGGCAGTTCAACTTTAGGTGTATAGATGCTGTGGCCCATAGACACTAGATAAAATAACTTTGCCGACTCATTGACCACGTCCAAATGAGATCGTGATAATCGGTGATTTTAACGCCCACCACGCTGAATGGCTTGGTTCTCGTTTAACCGATCATGCGGGTAGATCTGTCTATGACTTTGCTTTAATACATTAACATTCTCTCCTGTCACCCAAAGGAGAAGGCCGGGATTACAGACATGCATTTAACACACCTCTCTCGCTTATTTCACGCCCTTATATCTACTACTGAAAAATCTGCTGGCAACATTTTTTTTATGTGGTAGAGCCATGCTGCAGCTATATTAATTATATAGTTGTAGCACAAAGTGGTCGGCTCGACCGGGAAAGGATCATGCTCTCAAAGAATACCAGCGTAAACTAGCAGCTTAATGCTGCTGTGTTTCGTATGGTGAGTGTAGAGAACCGGAGACCCTTTTTACTGGAAAACAGGCATTTTATCTTAGTCGCCACGGCTGAAAACGCATGTGCATTTTGATTCGCAAACGAGGATAGATGTAGATGTCTATGGGTTACAGCAACCACTTACCATCAGGTGGACTGTGTGTTCGCTCGTGTGTCACCCTTATCCTGTAAAAGAACATTGGAAATAATTTTCTTAGGGTTGCTATAAAAAAAATCTGCTACATGAAAGACAGAAGAAAATTTCACGTTTTTGATTCGAGCAATTGTTTCTTGCATAGGCGCATACAGCTATATCTCTGCACATTTTAACTGATTGCAGCCCCTAATGCGCGAACCTAACACTCATTCGGGAACCTACGTAAGTACGTTCTCGGGCTTCTGGGCTACTTAGTTCAAAATAAGTGAAATTGGTCACAGCTAAGCAAATTCTTTAATTCATTAAAGATATATGGCTCAGCAGTAAACTCCATAGTATAGGCTATCCATTGATGCAATCACATTTTATCTTACTGGTCACAGTGGTACTGGTGTTATTACACATGCATAGCTCGATGCACAAAAAAAAGATTGAAAATAAACTAAGTTTACAACTGGAGTTCAGCGGTAGAGAAGATAGCGAGTCCGCTAACACGAATTCAGACGGCACGACGAACACTATCTTGCCCTAAAATCCACACAGAATATCAGCTACTAGAAGGTTAATGTTGCTTTATTTTTATCATTCACATGAGTGTAGAGAACCATCGACCCTTTTTAATGGTAATAAGGTATTCTACCTTAGTTCTGAGGGAAAACGACGCATCTACATTTTGATCAGCGTGGTGGGCGTTAAAATCACTGAGTATCACGATCTCATTTGGACGTGGTCAATAAGTCGGCAAAGTTATTTTATCTAATATGTATTTAATATGTATAATAATCGGACGTATCCTATGGGCCGTTCAATTACAAAATAACTTTTAAAGTAGAGGATTAATTATGAAACAACAGCTCTTGTCTTATAAGATTCAAAGTAATACCTAAATTCGTCAACCATTGATTTAAGAAGTACAATCCTTCTACAAAACTAAAGTTTTAACGATAACAATATATATATTAGTTCTATTTATTGCCCATGAAGCAAAATTTAATTAAAATAAACCATATTAAATTAATTTTTACTGATATATACATCATTCATAATGAAACTATGTATTTTTCAGAATAATATTTTTTGAGCAATTCAGTTGACACGATTTCCATTAACAGTAGATGTATTTCTGAATCATAATTTTATTTGAGCAGTGTATTAGAGACAATATCCTTTGTTATACTAAGAGTAAAATAATTCCTATAAGTTGAAAATTTTACTACCCATTCATAAGATTCGATTGTAAAGTTGTGGATGAAGGGTTTCTATGTCATGATATGTAATATAAGATATACATAAGTATATATATATATATATATATGTACTGTAGCCAGTTATTTTTAGTAATGATTTTCTTACAGGAGGCCAAACATTATTTGTTGGTTGGATTAATTCTTTTATACACATTGTTATGTACACATATTACTTTATATCCGGCTTAGGACCAAAATATAAAAAATACCTGTGGTGGAAGCGATACCTAACTATAATGCAAATAGTACGTATTTAATTTTTATTAGTAATTATTTTTATGCCGTATATTGACATGCAAATTGTTCGTAAAGTGTCAGTATTTATTTTTATTTATTTATTTATTCTTTATTGCACCAAATATTTGTACAAAAGGCGAGCTTAATGCTATATGGCATTCTCTACCAGCTAACCTTGGGTAGAATATCGGCGTGTTTTTTTACTTCTTATAAGCTTGTGCTTGACCACAATTTCACCTAGTGGTAAGTGGTGATGCAGCCCTAGATGGTAAATCGCACTATCTTAGCGTAACAAAAGCCTATTCACTCTTGCCTTAAAGACACCCAGATTGTATTCGGACGGAAAGATAGACGTCGGCAAATTATTCCACTTCTTTGCTGTACGCATTACAAAATACGAAACAAACCGTTTGGTTCTAATGCGTGGGATAATGACAACAAAAGGGTGAAGACCCGCTGACCGCCTGGTTGTTCGATGGTGGAAAGGAGAGGGAGGAATTAAATGTGTAATTCCTGCACACACTCGCCGAAATGCATCCTATAGAATATCAAGAGACTGGCTACTCTGTTGTTCCAGTCGGTTGAAACCGCTCGAGGCTGACAAGATTGGTTTCAACCAAATCAAGGTCACCAAAGAGCCTCTTAGCACGTCTTTTCACTGAGTTCAACACTGCCAAGTGGCATTTTGCAGCACCAGCCCATGTGTGACAGCACTCTCCATGCACAACCGGACTTGCGCTTTATATGAGGAAAGAAGCTAGCCCAGTGTTAAGTACAGCCGCAACTTTGCAAGGACACCAAGTTTCCTTGCGGCTGCTATGGCTCTGGACTCACTGAACCGCCTATAGTTGAGGTTCGGAGAAAATTCAACCCCTAACAACTGAAGGCGGTTAGTGTACGGCAAGCATATATTCCTGAAAGTAGGAGCCAAGGTGATCGGGCTCCTTTTAGCGGTGAAAAGACACGCTTGTGTTTTGAAGGCGTTAAATCTCACGAGATTGCCATCGCCCCTCGACTTGGCGTCTTGGTTAAAGGCTCTCCTCTTAAGGCTAACATCCGGAGCTTTGCGTTCTCGAGCATCGACCCAGGATAAGTACGGCATATGATTGTGCTTTTTGGCATGAGCGCACTCGGTGTTAAACCATGGGCGAGCTTTACCACCAATGGGCACGTCAGGAAAGGGAATGAAATACTCTGTCGCTTGACGTACCACATCGGTTATGGCATCTGCGTAGCTCAACGGGTCTTCAGACGAGAAGCAGACCTGCCGCCAAGGATAAGATGCAAAGAAATGCCGCGTCTCACCTCAATCTTCTGACTTGTATCGCCACACTTGCTGCACACCGTGGATATCGTAGTTAGGTAGGGAATATAACGACACAGATTTCACTAAACAGTGGTTAGAAGTTTCCAAGGGTGAGGTAACATGAACATTGAACCTGTCTGCATCTGTCATCAGCAGAAGGTCGAGGCAGTTGGCTGTGTGCCCATCCAAATCAGATACGCAAATTTCCACGCTACTCGTGGTCGGTCTTCTGGTATGAGAACAGTCAGTCCTGATGACAGGCATTAAAGTCCCCCAGAAAAACTAACTGTGCATTAGGGTGCCGATTTAGAACCACACCAGAGGCTTCACTGAGGTGTTCAAACAGCCTAGTTGTCTCCTGGTCACCGCTATGCGATCGGTAGACACAAGAATAAATAATTTTATCCATTCCTGTGTCTATCAATACCCAGATCGTAGAGAAAGTGGGGTCTTCAATATGACGGAGACGCTTACAATAGATGTCGTTGCGAACGTAAACACAGACTCCGGCGCGCTGATGGAAATTATGCTCCAATGTGTACCCAGGGTAGCTAAGGTACGCCGCATCTAGAGAACATCTGATCTGCGTCTCAGTCAAGAAGTGTAAGTGCGGCTTGTCAGTCTCAATGTGGTAATGGACTGCATAGAGATTACAGTACAGGCCTCGGATGTTTGTGAGGTGCACTTTGATGGAGAGGGAGTGCAACCGCTGTACAAACTTACTATTCGTTTTCCTGTTTTTCATAAATCGTGGAGTGAATAGGTTGAGAGAATGGCAGTTAGACGAGGTGACACATATATAACCTCGGAACGCAAACGAAGTCACAGCATCGGTGGTACCTAGCATGAAGATCGCGGGGACGCCCGAACCCCCCCTGGAAATCACCACCAGGCCCTCTCCTCCGGTCGTCAACCGGTATGGTGGAGCCATCCCAGGATTTTTCGAAAGATGGCGGGGTAGCCTTCCATGAGTGACTGGCTCATTAATTGGGCCCCCAACTCTCTATGGTTGGCTACCGATGCAACCGTGCTTCAGATCCCGTTAACCTCCATTACCAGGCACCGGACACTAAAAAACGCCCGCGTCGTAACCGGTTCGTATGCGCATCGCAACTGTCCAGTCCCATTCTCACTAAGAAATGAGTTTCACCTAACATCATACAAGAACACGATTTGCATCATTTGGCGGTATGTCTTTGCCAGGTGGGCGGTAACTAACCCTCGGTTGGGCCTCTCACTAGTAGAGGATCAACCTACCACCAGTATGTATTGCTGCTCGTTTAGCACTACCCAGGAGATACGTGTAGGGAATCAGGATTCAAGGAATTCCTACGGCCACCAGCAACTTCATCCCCCAAAACATACTTACTTACTTCTAACTAATCCATATGTTGGAATGATTTCAATGAAGCGGACAGGAGGGGTGGGGGGGGGGGGTGATGATAATCTTATCTTAAATTGTCTCATCTTTACAATATCGCTCATCCAACAAAACAACGACTTAATTAACATTTTCGATATTTTTCAGGAGAAGGGTTTCAATGTTTGGAATTGAAAATATAAACGTAGTTTAATAATTTTTAATTATATCTTTAAATATTTTAGTATAAACCAACAATTATTCGTTACAACTTACTATGTAAACTTCAGAAAATTTATTTAAAATGCCAAATAAAAAAAATTTACATACATTTATGCCATTTTTTTAAACAAAAATAAACAAATATAATTATCACACATAGGCGTGGTTTCGAAATGAGAATAAAAACATGACTTTAAACAACGAGCTATTCAATAGCAATAAATAATAGAAGTAAATCTTTGAAAATAACAAACCCTACTTACGAAATAACAGGGTCTTAATTAAATAAATGATACAGTAAATTTATAAAAGACACAAAATTGTTCATTTCTATGAATTAAATTAACGTAATAACTCATCTATTACTATAATATTAATTAGTGTGATTTACTTATTGTCTGAAGTCCGAAGCGAGGGGGAGGATATACGGTAATCCTCAAATTTGGCAACTTGCTCTATCACCGGGGGGGCGATCATCTGTCCCAAGGAGCTGTCGGATTTATCGTCCACAAGGCGATTTCATTAACAACGTTGTAAAGTTAAATTGGAAGTGTGTCAATGAGGGTTGCATACCTTATACTCAGAATCACTAAACGATATTCGCTGAAGATCATACACGTTTACGCACCAACCTCGGCACATCCCGATAAGGAGGTGAAGGAAATGTATGAGGATATCTTTAGAACCATGCATTCCTCCTAAACCCAATATACAGTGTTAATTGGTGACTTCAACGCAAATGTAGGCACAAGAGAGAACGGTGAGCTGAAAGTAGGAAAATTCAGGACAGGGCAACGGAACACTAGAGGCAAGCAACTGGCCGAATTTATGGAGTAAGGGGACTTTTTATGATAAACTCTTTTTTCAAGAAGCGGCTCCATAAAAAGTGGACCTGGTCTAGCCCTGACGGTTCGACAAAAAATAAGATTGATTTCATAATGATGACCATACGACAACTGTTCAATGATGGTCTCATGTGAAAACTGGCAGCAATCACCGAATGGTGAGAGGTATACCGAACCTAAACGTTAAGCTGGAGAGGTGTCAACTAATGAAGTCAATGCTCCGTCCCCCTCGTACTCTAACCCAGAGCCCTGAAAACTTTCAGCTCGAGTTACAAAATCGTTTTTAGTACCTAGAAGACTGCAAAGAAGTGGACGATATGAATGACAAGATTGTGGGAACTGTCCATGCGGTTGGAGCTAAGTTCTACAAAACCTGTTGCAGAAAAACACAAACACTCTCCGATCACACTGTTAATCATGAGGTGATGAGTCGTGAAGCTGTTAGACTGGAAATGAAGCTGCAGTCTTCAAGATATTTGATAGCATACAGGAAACTGAATAGACAGATCTCAAAGTGCATGCGGCGGGACTTACGCAGCTTTAATGGAACTCGTATTGAATAAGCGATCGAGCGGAACCAGTTTTTCAAAGTCTTTGCCAGAGAGCCAAATATCGAAGCCGTAGACCGAATGTAGCAGCATCGTTTCCGGGACACTAGAGATTTTGAGTGAGATTAAGAGGTTCTACTCGTATGGGAAGCCATACACGTCCTCGTTGGAGCCACTGCATGTGGCTGAAGACCGGATGTGGTAGTATTGTTACCGAGACATCTGAGATTTTAAGTGACGACGTTCTACGGGCAGCTATATACGTCATCGTTGGAGTCACACTCAAGTGTGAGTAACTATTCAAGAGCAAGTCTTAGCCGACACTGTTCCGATGATGTCCAGTACGTCAGTCCGAGCGAGATTAGAATGGCTCTCTAGCACCTTAAAAATGACAAGTTCCCAGGCGAAGCAAGAATTGCAGCGGAGTTTCTGAAAGCGGGTGTTAACCGGTACATGAAGTCTTTCAAAAGCTCTTTGATTCCGTCCTCCATGGTGGCACTATTCCGGAGGCGTATAGCAGAATTGCAGTGGTTTTATTCTCCAAGAAAGACGACAATGCTCTCTTGAAAAACTACAGACCTATTTCCCTTCTGAGTCGCATCTACGTGCTGTTTTCGAGAGACATTACGAATCGTCTCGCTCGCAGACTCGACGACTTCCAACCTCCTAAGCAAGCCGGTTTCCGAAAAGGCTTTAGTACTATAGACCATACACATAGCCTTCGGAAAATTCTACAGAAAACCGAAGAGTACAATCGACCACTTCATCTTGCGTATATGGACTATGTGAAAGCCTTTGATTCCGTCAATATTTGGGTGTTGCTACAGTCCCTTAAGCGATGCCAAGTTGACTGTCGGTATATCGAAGTGCTGAAGTATTTGTACAGTAGGGCTGCGATGGCTATCAGAGTACGAAACCTATCCAACTGCAGAGAGATGTAAAACAGAGCGACGTAATATCCCCGAAACTTTTCGCCGCTGCATTGGAAGACGTTTTCAAGCTACGGGACTGGAATGGATACGGTATTAATATCAATGGCGAGTACACCACTCAGCTTCCTTATAGCAGAATCAATGGAGGACGTAAACACTATGCTTAATGACTTCAATAGTACAAAACAAAAGTCATATCTAACGTCCATGTCACACCTCTGCCGGTAGTTGTTAGAAGCACTAAGTTGTTGACGAGTATATTTACCTGAGACAAATAGTCTGACTAGGTAAGTCCAACTTCTACCAAGAGGTCAATCGACCTATTCAACTCGGCTGGGCAGCGTTTATGAGATTACGACACATCATCTTGTCAGGCATACCTCAAAACAAGATTGTTCAACTTTCATAATCTAAAGATCTTCAACAATACACACTGTATTGCCAGTGATGACTTATGGATTTGAGACGTGGTCCTTCAATGCTGGCCAAAACTCAAAGTCGCTCAGCGAGCTTTAAAGAGGGCTATGCTCTGGGTTTCTCTGCGTAATAGACTTAAAAATGAGGATATCCGCAGTTGAACCAGAGTAACCGACATAGCCCAACGGATTAATAAGCTGAATTAGCAATGGGCCGGCCATATAGCTCGAAGAACCTACAACCGATGGGGAAGAAAGGTTCTCGAGTAGCAGCGTCGTACCGGTAGGCGAAGTTAAGGGCGACCCCCACTCGATAGAATGATCACCTGGTAAGACATGCAGGAAGTCAATGGATGCAAGTGGCTCGAGACCGTGCTTTATGGCATTCCTTGGGGGAGGCCTATGTTCAGCAGTGGACTTGTGCAGGGCTGTAATGATGTAATGAGTCATATATAACAAGATAATCTATTGCAGGTTCTTGACATAACGACATAATAGTCAATTGTGTTATTGTGACACCAATAATGTAGAAATTGATTGTCATAGCTTACCTTTACGTCGCTGTAGCTCCCAACACGTTCGCATTTCACGGGGTGTCGAGCACGACTGTCAAATCCGCCGTTATTTCTCCGTAGCTATGCAAAAACCGAGCCAATTTCCAAACTTCATTCGCGCCCTCTAACGACAACTACTGTAAGAACAATTCTGTCGTTTTGTCTATAAAGAGAACTTCAGCAACGGGAACTTGTGACATCGAAATGTAAATTTCACCTTTTTTGTAGTTACGTCATTGCTCTATTGGATGAGCGATATTATATGTGACAATAAATGGGCGACGCAAAATTATCTCCAATTTACCAGTTAACGGCTTTTTTATTAGGCATTAAATATATAAACAATATAAAAAATAGTGATATATATCCTTCAAATGAAACATGTAAGTATACACTTTTAAAATGAAATCTTAAAAAATATACAAGGTTCGACTATCACAAAGTCCACAAAATTTAGGAGATTGCATAGGGAGAAATAAGGCCGGCATATGGACCTATGGGGGAGTCTATACTCCTTTCAAACCTATAATTTTTTTATTTTAAATCAGTGCTTTTTTTCTTTTCAGGTTCAATTCGCATTGATAAGTTTTCAAAATATAATCAGTTTATTTTTTGACTGTGGATATCCGACGGTTATAAAAATGTTACTTATTGCTGGGACAAGCGCATTCACGTGGATGTTTAGTAGTTTTTACTACTATAACTATATTAAGACAAACAGAAATCATACGAAAGAAAACAACCCAATTACGTCGAGTGATATGAAAATATCTTAATAACTAGTATTAATAATATTAAAAACTTGACAGTAATAGAAATTAAGATTAAACACGTATAACGTATTCCTCCTAACACTAAAGCTTAACATAATATGTTCCGTATCACGAGAAACATGATTATTATTTAACAAATATGACCCCATCATACCTTGAGGCCAAATTTTTTAGAAAATTTACAAACGCGCAACAGTCAACCTGAAGATAAATGGACGCTCTGTACAATAGACGCCCACATCTATTCTTGATTAAGATTCAATAGGCTTTGTCAATCTCACACAACTCACAATTCAGTTATTGTACGTTACACCTAAGATGCTGCTACTGATAATATAAATAAAATATGCTGCTTGAGGTAAAATATAAAATATATTTAAAATCTGCTAATAGCTAATGATGAGTACACGAAAGCGCTGTGTGGCGATGCTATGTGAACTGATTCGGTGAACAATAAAGTAAGTATATGAGGCAAAAACGCTGATCGGGCGATTTGTGCGGTTGCACCGTACAGTTATATTTACATACTTCAGTAATAGTCGTGGATTTATGTAAAACACTTGACATCGTTTCACAGAAAACGTCTACTTAACAAACTCCACAATTTAGATACTCGAAGATCGGTAATAATAATAGAATATTTTACACCATGTACAAAAAATCAAAAAACACAAATTAATTATGATAGATTAGAAAAAAGTAAACGAGAAATGTTGATTTCTATTCTTTAAAACGGACCAAGAGCGTGTCGGGCCACGCACAATGTAGAGGTCTGGTTCCGTAGTTACCCGTCACAATGAGTGTGCTTTCTTGATAATGAGCATAATAAGTGAGTTCGCGGTTTGACCGCTATAACGACTTAAAATGGGCCCAAATAGAGAGATCGTAACTGAAAGACTTATTTTCAAATCAGACTTATAGGGAGTACTATTCAAAAAAAGATTAAAAATACTATATATTCCCGGCAGTAAAACCCTAAGATATATATATACGACCGTAACGAACTTTCATGTAAACCACCACTGCCCTAAATTATCCTGAGGTCGCCCGTATGAAACTGTATTAGACTATAATATGATTGTATGAATACTTTGAAAAAGGCCTACAATAACTACCAATTAAAAAATAAGTGAAAGTGGTAAAAAAGTAAAGTAAGTTAGAGAGATCCTCCCTGCCTATCCCGCAAATGTAATAGTAGTAATGCATATATTAAGTCGTTTCCTTCAAAAAATGTTTGTTTTTAACAGTTTACAATAACATTTCAAAGTTATATTGCAGCTAGTTTTAGATAATTTTCTTTGGAGTTGTTACGAAGTTTTTACTAACCCAAGTGCATTTTATAAGTTAGTCGACTATTAGCAAAACCACGGACGGACGGACGGATGGACATGGTGAAACTATAAGAGTTCCTTGTTGTATAACTACGGAACCCTAAAAATGAGTTAAAATTTTATAATTCATTTCTAAGAATATTTTTTAATGTGTGCCTCTTTTATAAATCTCTACAACGCTATCCGCTATATTAGATTCCGTCGTGACGTCACTTTTATAGTAAATTAGCGATTCACCCCGGACTCTCACGGTTGATTTCTAGATCTCGACAACAACGCCACCTACCGGGTATAATTGTAAATCTAAGCAAGTTAATCACACACATCGATCCAGCCGTGTAGGAGGAGTTCAGTCACATACATGAGGACAGAAGAATTATATGATATATAATATGCATATATTACATATTATGTAAACCTTCATTTTTATTCATTATGCCTATTGCTGGAAATTTAATTAAAATTTGTTGCGTAGTTTAATGAATCTAAGCATACAGACGGCGGGAAGCGACTTTGTTTTATATTATGTAGACTTTTGTGCTTTATAGAGACAAAGTAATGTGTTGAGTGTTATTTCGAAAATTTTCAAGTTATCATCACGATTGTTAGATAGCACCTAACAAATACTCCTTTATAAAGATGGTTTGCGATAATTTACTGAGGAATCATGAGAATTACAACATTGTTAAATAGTTACCTATGTATTAACTTTGTATTTGTGTATATACTTACAATATATCATAATGTATTATGTTATATATAATGTGTGTTTATTTTAGTTGCCTTCTTTTTTTTTCTTTCAACTGCTACACCTACGACAAACTCTCACCACTCCATTAGGTTTACTGGTAGAGAATGCCTTTAGGCATTAAGTCCGCTCTTTGTATCGTTTTTTTTTCTAAGGGAATGCAATAAATATTTTAAAATAAATTGTTCACTTTTATTCCGTATTTTATTGAAATGGCATCATGAAAGACGAATTCGTACAAGCAGAAAGTAATTTACCAAGGGTAAATACACTAATGGTGGCAAAAGATTTTGCATGCAATCCCGATTTTTGCTCTGCCGAGTTGAGTAATGTTAAAACATAAATGTAAGTACATATTGCCAACTTTTGTTTATACAATAACACATTACAAAGTTTTGTTTATACAATAACACATTACAATAACATATTTAATAATACATTGTTATTTTTATCTATGATTACAACCATTGACGGCTCCGTGGCGCAGTGGCTTAGCAATGAGTTGCTGCGCTGGGGGGCGCGGGTTTGAATCCCGCACGGAAAAAGTATTTGTATGGCCTGCAAATAATTGTTCCGCGTCGGGTTGTTTGTCCTGTGCAATTTGTGTTTGTAAACTGCGTCCACGACACAGGAGAAAATCTTAGTAGTGGGGGTAACGTTTTTTTATGAATAAAAAAAAATTAGCAATCATTAGTTATATCTAAGATAACCTAATCTATTACAAAATTTGACTTACAATACCTATCACCTCATGATGTTTTGATCAATCGCATCAAAGAGAATTTTATAGTAGTATAAGCTCTTCTTGCCAGTTTTAACCAAATATTTCTCACATGTAAATCAGTTGACACTTGAAGCCAAAGATGTTTTATAGGTCCAGATACCGTGTTGCTAACACACCGCACCGTTCATAATGACGCCAGTCTTTAATTCATGTGTGCGTGAGTACCACGTGACGCGCATATCTTACGTACCATGGCTGCATTAATGTGCGTGACTTCGGTAATAACAGTGCGAATCGATTATCCAAAAAATGTGGGAGATTTTATATTTCATTCATATTGACATACCTATTAATTCTACGAGTATAAAATGTATGTGCGAAGCGTGTGCATTAGTGTGCTTGTGTGTATGGGGATATGGTTGGTTATATGTGTTTTATGTAGGTACGAATATCGCACTAAAATATTGAAGATATGTAATAAAACCTATAATTAATGTAACAGTTAAAAATAAATAAAAAAGCACAGTAGATATTTATGAACGTAACATATATTTATAATCTATTATTAAATGAGATAATGTTACATTTCCTGATATTCAAGCATTATTTGCTTGATAATATCACAGATCTTCTTGAAGTAGATTGCAGTCCTTTATAGTATTAATAGACCTGAAAATTTTCATATCATCTGCAAAAAGGAGAATTTCGGAATTATGGAAGCAGGATATAACATAGTTTATAAATATTATAAACAGTATTGGACCAAGATGAGAATCCTGAGGAATACCTGAAGAAACTGGAAGAAATGATGAACAGTATCCCTTTATTGCAACTGCCTGACTACGATTTCTAAGATAAGAGGATATCCATCGAAGTAAATCACCATGTACACCGATTTGATCTAATTTATGTATCAAAATATCATGTGAAATTTTGTAAAATGCTTTTGTATAATCGGTGTACACTGCATCTATCTGCAGTTCCCTGTCAATAGCAGTATAAAGATGATCAAGAAATTCGCAGAGATTAATTTCTGTAGACTTTCGACTTATAAAACCATGTTGTTCAGCAATTTTAATTGGTTGAATTATTTGAGAGAGTGTGTCATAAATAATTTACTCAAATAGTTTTGGAATTGAGCTTAATTTTGAAATAGGGCGGTAATTTGAAATATCGTGCTTATTATCACTTTTAAATATGGGAGATATGAATGATTTTTTCCATTGAATAGGCATTTTGTCCATCTTCATAGCAGTTCTAAACAAAATTGCTAATGGTTTATCCAATTGATTGTAACATCTTTGTAAAAACAAGGGTAGAATTCCATCAGGTCCTGGTCCCTTACTGACATCCAAGCATTTTAAATACATAGAAACTTGACGGACTGTAAATGTGACCGAATTTATACTCATCGACTGAGCCGAGCTAGAAATCTGGATATTATTATTTGGACTATTAACACTAAAATCTGAGCTAAAATGAGTATTAAATAAATCACATATATTCACAGGATCTGAAGTCCTATGACCGTCTAGAAACATTATGTCATGAAGATCTTTAGATTTACGTTTTGATTTTACGAAAGACAAAAAGAATTTACTATAATTTGTTATAACAATCGTTCTCCATTAATTTTTATCTCTCTCTTAGTACGGCAAAAGTGTTGTAATCACTATCCTGTTTATTCACCTTCCACTTACGATGAAATTTAAATTTTTAGTTATAGTTTTAATCAATGCCCTCTAATACCATATTGGGTACTTAGTGTTAAATTTAATGGTTTTAGTAGGTACGTGTTTTTCTTTTAAACATCATCATTACAGCCTTTCATAAGTCCACTGCTGAACTTAGGCCTCCCCCTAGGAATGCCTCAAAGCACGGTCCTGAGCCACCTGCATCCATCGACTTCCTGCATGCCTTACCAGGTCGTCACTCCATCTCGTGGGGGGTCGCCCTACACTTCGCCTACCGGTACGAGGCTGCCACTCGAGAACCTCCACTCGTTTGTTATAAAGCTTAACACGCGAGACCGGATCAACGGTCACTACCGTTTTGCGTGGCCACAGTTATTTCTAGAATATCAAATACCGCAGTAGTAACTAATACAGTCGAATCCACTTATACGGACTCAGTGTTAAACCTAAAGTCCCGAGTGAAGCTCTCAGCAAGGAATACGCGCTACAATTCCCGGTCAGTATATTTACTATACGCGCCTACCATTACGAGTTCCCGACAAAATGGACCGCGTGCTATCTATCGCAGCGATGAATTTGGACTGCTTGTCCTTGCGTGTCCTCGACACGACGAGACGTCAAAACCGGTATCGTAGAGGCGCGCGCGCCCTCTGACGTCAATTATTGACATTAGCGCTTGACGCGAACAAACCCCCGTCCCGGACATAAGGATTTAGGTCTGCGAGCAAACCGGTCAGCGGGACAGGGTCGCGACGGCAAGTTGCAAGACCGAATCCACAACCAAACTAGGCCACCTTAGGCACCCTATCAGATCTTGCAACCCTAACCAACGCCGCAAAATTGCAGCCCCAACGTGGTCTAGCCGCAAGGTTGAACTGGATGCCCTTCCTGGACATCGCAGCACATAAATATATTGGTAAATCCAATTGGGCATACCTTAAGCGCATTAAAAAAATTACGTATAACATGATTATATGGAATTTTTAAAGTAGTTTAAATACATTTCGACAGAGCTATCGGCTTCAACATCCTCGAAAACCATGAAAATGACACCCGTGATGAAAAAATTGATACCTATTGCAGCCGCCATCTTGGATTTACATTTCGACAACCCTATCGGCTTCAACTCTCTCGAAAACTATGAAAATGACACCCATGATGAAAAAATTGATACCTATTGCAGCCGCCATCTTGGATTTACATTTCGACAACACTATCGGCTTCAAAACCCTCGAAAACCATGAAAATCACACCCAAGATGAAAAAATTGGTACCTACTTCAGCCGCCATCTTAGATTTACATTTCGACAGCACTATCGGCTTCAACACTCTCGAAAACCATGAAAATGACACCCAAGATGAAAAAATTGGTACCTACTTCAGCTGCCATCTTGGATTTACATTTCGACAGCACTATCGGCTTCAACAGCCTCGAAACTCATGAAAATGACACCCATAATGAAAAAAATAATACCCATTGCAGCCGCCACCTTAGATTTACATTTCGACAACCCTATCGGCTTCAATTCTCTCGAAAACCATGAAAATGACACCCATGATGAAAAAATTGATACCTATTGCAGCCGCCATCTTGGATTTACATTTCGACAGCACTATCGGCTTCAACACCCTCGAAAACCATGAAAATGACACCCATGATGAAAAAATTGATACCTGTTGCAGCCGCCATCTTGGATTTACATTTCGACAGCACTATCGGCTTCAACACCCACGAAAACCATGAAAATGACACCCAAGATGAAAAAATTGATATATTTTGCAGCCGCCATCTTGGATTTACATTTCGACAACACTATCGGCTTCAAAACCCTCGAAAACCATGAAAATGACACCCATGATGAAAAAATTGGTACCTAATTCAGCCACCACATTGGATTTACATTTCGACATCACTATCGGCTTCAGCACCCTCGAAAACCATAAAAATGACACCCATGATGAAAAAATTGATACCTATTGCGGCCGCCATCTTGGATTTACATTTCGACAACCTTATCGGTTTCAACACCCTCGAAAACCATGAAAATGTCACCCATGACAAAAAAAAATTATACTACTTGCTTTTAGTTATCAACAGTGGTAGAGCCACGCGGCAGCTTTTGCTGTCGCACGGATGGGCCGGCTCGAACCGGGGTGGTACCACGACCTCACAGAAAACCAGCGTGAAGTAGAGATTTACCTCTGCGTTTCGCTTGGTGAGTGCAGGTGGCCGGAGGCCCTTTTTACTGGAAATGAGGCATTCCATCTTAGTCCTCACGGGTGACAACGCATCTAGATTTTTAGATGTAGATGTCTATGGGCCGCAGTAATCACTTACCATCAGGTGGACTGTGTGCTCGTTTGTCACCCTTTTCCTATAAAAAAAAAAAAAATAGTACGTACTACTATTATTTATTCTGTGCTTTTAAATATTGTAATAAAAAATTGTCTTATTATTATTATAATTAAGTATTTAAGAAATTTGGTTATTCGAATATTGTGAATTTGTACAGCGATCTTTTTGAGCCGCTGCAAACAACCGAAACAATGTCCACTCACGAAGGCGACTGAAGCCAAACTACAGAAAAAAAAATAAAAAACCAACACAAACTATATAGAAACACTACCAAACCAGTGGCGTATGCCACTGGTTTGGTAGTCCATACTATAATTTTTCTTAGAGGTATTATTATGTCATGACAGTTTGTCCATGTTGCAGTAGATGTCGCTTTTTTTAATTTAGCCATGCTTGGTCAATTAAGAATCAAACAAATTAATGAATAGTTTTAAAATACAATCGAACCTTGCTAACTTACTATTTTGTTACAAAACAAATTTGTAATTAAATTTTTAGTATAATTTATTTATTTTACATTATTCCCTATACATAATGTACTCTGTGAGCCAAACTAAACTACTCATTACTACTCTGTGGCTGTCGCTTCCCATTTACAGAAATATTTTTGTATACGAGGCTAACAAATCAACGAAAATTTCGCCATTTTGGAGCCGAAAAAAAATAATTATAGCTAAACAAAACAAAACTACACTGCCATTTACATTCAGTGGCTTCCCACATGATAGATGAAGAGATTAAAAAATAGATTGAGTTAAACAATTAATATTTTCAAAAGTTATTGTGTTTACAAGCCACAGGGACATGATAAATCCACACCATAAACCACTAAAACCCTTTTTTTATTTAAAAATAGCAATTAATCGATTTAAAAAAAATATTAATAAGTTCAACAATCATTTATCTTTCTAACAATGTGCTTTTTATATCATTTATATGTATAATATGATTGCTAGATACGATTTTATTCGATAAAATGTTGGAATCTTAATTTTTAGGCGATAGTAGAACATACCATGCGCTTCCGCTTAAGGTATGCAATAAGTCCTATTCCTAGACAGAAGTCCGAAGACCTCCTTCAAACACCTATCTGCGCTCCTATGATTAGTTCCGCAATCCGAACGGGTCAGGTCTGCAAACAGCGACGCGACACGAAGCGGCCCAGAGGGACCTCCTAAGCTTCAGTGCAGAGAGCACCCCCTGCCCGAGCCTTGAGTAGTTTCTCGTGTGATTTTAAAATTGTAAACTCAAAATTTGGATGGTACGAATCCTCTGAAACTATTAGAGCAGTTACTAATCTGACGAGAAGATCCTGGAGCTGGGAAAAGGGATAGACAAGTTGCGCTGGGATATTATAGGATTATATGAGGTCCGAGGTCCGAAAATCCTTTTGAATCTGGCAACTTGTTCTATCACCGGGAGGGCGTCATCTGTTCCAAGGAGGTGTCACGTTTATCGTCCACAAGTCTCTCTTTAACAACGTAGTAAAGATTGTGAGTGTGTTGACAACGGTTGAGTACATTATACCCAGAATCACCAAAAGTGAAAGTCATACAGTTTTACGCACCAACTTCAGCACATCGCGATAAGGAGCCACGCGAGCTTTAAAGCCACGCATTCCTCTAAAACCCCACTCTACGGTGTTAATGAGAGACTTCAACGCAAAACTAGGCACAAGAGAGACCGGCGAGTTGAGGGTAGGAAAAATTGGAATAGGGCAACGAAGCTAACGAAGGGACCGAGGCTGGCCAACTTCATGGAGAAAGAGAGTCCCTCTTTCTCCATGAAGTTTTATGATGAACTCTTTCTTCTAGAAGCAGGCCCATAGTAAATGGATCTGGTTGAGGCCCAACGGTTCGACAAAAAAGAGATTGACTTCATTATAGCGACTAGACAGCAGCTGTTCAGTGATGTCTTAGTGACCGCGAGGGTGAATACTGGTAGCGATTACTGAAACGTAATGATTACCGAATGGTATGGCGGCACACTGAACCGTTTACGTTACGTTAAATGTTTAGTTGAAGAGGTGTCCTCTAATGAAGTCAACGCTTCGTCCCCCTTGTGCTCTTATCCAAAGTCCCTGAATCTTTCAGCTCGAGTTACAAAACTGTTTTCAGTGCCTAGAAGATTTCAATGCAGTGGAAGAAATGAATGATAAGCTCGTAGAAACTGTCCATGCGGTCTGAGCTAAGTTTTGAAAGACCCACCGCAGAAGAACACAAAAACTCTCAGATCTCACTCTTAATCTTATGGCTGTTAGACGGGTAATGAAGCTAAAGTCTTCAGTAAACTTAACAGCACACAGGCAACTGAATAGCCAGATCTTGAAATGCATGCAGCGGGACTTACGCAACTTTTATACTGCTTGTATCGAGGAAACAATCGAGCGGAACCAGGGCTCCAAAGTATTTTCCATAGATCTGTCTGTTCATGGCCGCAGCTATAAACTTTAACAAACCGAAACCTGCTTATGGTCAACTCAGCAGCTCTCACCTTCGATACGAAGGATTGAAAACCCCTACATTCATTACGGATCATTTATCACCGACAAACAAAACCCTGCACGCTGCCGCCAGATCTGCTGCAAAATAAAAGGGATATAAATACGTTTGGATAAAAAATGGTCGTATTTGCACGAGGAAAACCGACAAAGCGAACTGCATAATTATAAAGGATATAGACACTATTCACACCCTTAAATAAATTCTTGTATATCTATGGTATTGATAGAATGAAAGTCTGGTCTTTGAATGGTCTGTGAACCAAAAATCATTTATTTAATTGTAACGTATTACCTAGTAATTATGATATTATTATTTAGTTCTAAAATATTCAACAACAGATACGAAGTATACAGGAGGGATTTTTTTTTATAGGAGAGGGGGCAAACGAGCATGCGGCTCACCTGATGGTAAGTGACTACCGCCGCCCATGAGCAACTGCAATACCAGGGGAATCGCAGATGCGTTGCCGGCATTTTAAAAAGGAGTAGGCTATTTTCTTGAAGGTCCCTAAGTCGTATTGGTCCGGAAAAATCGCTGGTGGTAATCGATTCCACAAGGAAGTTGTGCGAGGAAGAAAACTTCTTCTGAATCGCACAGTGGTGGACCGCCAATCATCTAGATGATATGGATGGTATCGCAAGGTCTGTCGCGATGTGCGATGGTGAAATTGAGCGGCTGGAATTAGTCTGAAAAATTCCTCAGAGCACTCCCTGTGGTAGATGCGATAAAATACGCAAAGAGATGCAACCTCTCTACGCAGTGCCAGTGAGTCAAGCCGATCGGAAAGAACTCGGTCGTCGACGATTCGAACCGCTCTGCGCTGGATGCGGTCAAGTGGAAGGAGTTGGCACTGGGGGGCCCCTGCCCAGAGATGGGAACAGTATTCCATATGAGGCCGAACCTGCGCCTTGTAAAGTTGCATGCGGTGTGCCCGCATGAAATACTGTCCCGCTCTGCTGAGCACGCCAAGCTTTTTAGAGGCCAATTTGGCCTTCTCTTCCAAGTGACCACGAAACTGCACGTCACTTGATATGTCGACACCGAGGATTCCGATACTGGCTGAGGCAACAAGGGGAGTGCCTTGAAACTGAGGAGATACGACAAAGGGAATCTTTTTAGCGGTAAACGCGCAAACTTGTGTCTTCTGGGGATTGAACTGGACTAGATTTAGTCGCCCCCAGTCTGAGACTTTGTTCAACAAAGTCTCGACTTCAGACACAAGTTTGTTCCGGTACTCGGAGACGTTTTCCCGAGAAATATTGGCATAGACGGTGTATAAAGCATCACCAGTGCTGTCGTCTGCATAGCAATGAATGTTATGGTTTGCAACATATCATTGATATGCAGAAGAAACAGCGTTGGTAATAGCACGCAGCCTTGTGGAACACCAGCGTTAATGGGCTTGTAATCGGAGCATGCACCGTCTACTACGACCTTGATGCTCCGATCTGCAAGAAAGCTGGTGATCCAATTGCACAATTTCTCGGGAAGCCCATAGGAAGGCAGCTTCGAAAGAAGCGCTTTATGCCAAACCCGATCGAAAGCCTTCGCTATGTCCAAACTAACGGCCAACGCCTCCCCTTGGACTCCACTGCCTCCGCCCATCTATGGGTCAGGTAGACCATAAGATCACCAGCTGAGCGACCTCGACGGAAACCGTACTGGCGGTCACTAATCAGCTGGTGATGCTCAAGGTACTGCATGAGCTGGTTGTTAATAACCGTTTCCATTACTTTGGAGAACAAGGAGGTGATGGCGATAGGCCTGTAGTTGGACGGATCTAGGCGGTCGCCTTTTTTAGGGATCGGGTGCACCAAAGCTGTCTTCCATGAGTCCGGGACTACGCCTAGGGAGTAGGAGTACCGAAAAAGACGCGTTAAAACCGGTGCCAACTCCGGAGCACACGTCTTCAGCACAATAGGTGGGACTCCATCAGGCCCACTCGACTTGTTGACGTCCAGGGAGAGGAGTGCTTTACGCACCAAGCGCTGTGGAAACAGCACTTCCCGCATGGAGCACTCACATCGCGGGATGTTCGGCGGTGTGTTCTCCCCGTCATCTAGAGTCGAGTTGGAAGCAAAAAGAGAGCCTAGCAGATCGGCTTTCTCCTTTGCGTCATGGGCCAGTGAGTCGTCTACCCTGTGCAGAGATGGCAGAGATAGCTGACAGAAGTTCCCTTGGACAGCCTTGGCGAGAGACCAGAATGCACGTGTTCCCGAAGGGAGGCGAACTAGTTTCTCGCCAATTCTGCCGATGTGCTCTGACTTTGCCTTGGCAATGACACTTTTGAAGGACCTGGAGGCGGAATTGTACTTCTTTTTAAGAGCGCTGGTGTTTGCATCCCGGGACGTTTATGCGTCAGCCCAGGTCTGGTAGCACTCCTGCTTATAGCGTGATGCTAGTTTACAGGAGCGACCAAACCATGGCCGGGATCTGCCTCCGATGGGCACCACAGAGGATGGAATAAAAAGTTCTATACCCTGAAGTACCACATCAGCAACAGAATCGGCAACAACGCTGGGATCTTCCGGCGAGAAGCAAACCCGCCCCCTAGGGTAGGATGCAAAAAAAGACCGCATCCCGTCCCAATCGGCCGACCTATAGTGCAAACACGGCGGCAAGCTGCAGATCGCAACTGCGATGGGAGCGTGAGTGGCACCATACTCCGGATCAGACAATGGTCCGAAGAGCCCAGTGGGGCATCGACGGAGACCTGATATCCGTCCGGATGAGAGGTCAGCAGAAGGTCCAACAGGGAAGGTACATGATCCTCCACATCTGGGATCCGCGTAGGCGAAGTAACCAGTTGTGTTAGACCATATGCCAAAGCAAAGTCATAGACAGATCTACCCGCATGATCGGTTAAACGAGAACCAAGCCACTCAGCGTGGTGGGCGTTAAAATCACCGAGTATCACGATCTCTGCGGATGGGACCTGTTGTAGCACGGAGTCTGCAGCCATTTGGACGTGGTCGATGAGTCGGTCTGTGTCGGCATTACCGCTATGGGACCTATAGAGGCACCCGTAGACGCGGGGATGGTCGTCGCTGTCTACGCGCAGCCATAGGATGGACAGGTCCGTACCTTCAAGACTGCCGAGGCGTCGAAAGAATAGAATAGAATAGAATAATTTTTTATTCAATATCGATTATTACATAATTCTTATTGAAAGTCATTTTTATTTACCACTGGTTCGGAAAATACCTCTGTCCTGGGAAGAACCAGCAAGAAACCCAGCGGGACTTTTTTTTTCAAACATATTTCACTTAACAATAATTTCATTTCTACAATATTTAAATGATTTTTAATAGAACCAGCATGGTGGCGATCACCTTATTCCCAGGGGTTATTTTCATTCATGTATTCCTTGATATTATAATAACCCTTTTTGTACAGTTTTTCTTTAATAAAACTTTTAAACTTGTTTATTGATAAACTTTGAATATGTTCTGGGATTTTGTTGTAAAAGCGTATACATTGCCCCATAAATGAATTACTGATTCTGTGGAGTCTAGTAACTGGTATTACAAGCTTATGTTTGTTCCTAGTGTTTAAAGTATGCACATCCTTATTCTTCTTAAAGCTATTTATGTTTTTACGTACATACATTAGATTTTCATAAATATATTGCGATGCCAAAGTTAATATGTTTATTTCTTTAAATTTTTGTCTGAGGGACTCTTTACAATTTAGGTTATAAATCGCCCAAACGGCTCTCTTTTGCAAAACAAATATAGCTTCAATATCAGTCGCATTACCCCATAGCAAAATTCCATAAGACATTACGCTATGAAAGTAACTAAAATACACTAATCTAGCTGTCTCAACATCTGTGAGACTTCTAATCTTTCTTACAGCATATGCTGCAGAACTAAGTCTGCTTGCTAATTTAGATATATGGGGGCCCCATTGAAGTTTCGTGTCAATAGTAATACCGAGAAAAACAGTGGTATCCACAAGACTCAACTCCTCCCCATTTAATAGCACATTGGTACTCGAATGTTTTACATTAGGTATTGTAAATTTAATACACTTAGTCTTATTGCCGTTTAAGAGCATATTGTTGGCGTTAAACCAATGTACTAATTTCGATAGAGCATAATTTACATCGTCATAATTAATTAACTGCCGTTTGAGTTTGAAAACAGATGTCTTCCCTGACGTATACGCAAACTCCAGCCCGGGGCACAAAGGAGTGTTCAAATTTGTACCCCGGGTAAGAGAGATATGAAGTATCAGCCGGAGAGGACACCTGAGTCTCGGTTAAAAAGAGCAAGGCCGGCTTCGCCGTCTCTAGATGGTAATGGACAGCGTTAAGGTTGGAATGAAGTCCCCTGATATTGCAAAAATTCACGGATAGCGTGAAAGGGGTCGCCTTGGTCTTACGCGGGGCAGTCTGAGCACCCACGCCCAGGAGTGTAGTGGTTTGGTCGTGGATGCTCAGCGAGGGATTCTCCAAGGGTGCTGGTACCCTCCTGGAGTAGTCTTCTGTTCAATTCCACTACCATGTTGATGGGGGGGGGGGGGGGGGAATTGGGCCTCCGGCCACCTGCACTCACCAAGTGGAACGCAGAGGTAAACGTCTACTTCACGCTGGTATTCTATGAGGTCGTGGTACCACCCCGGTTCGAGCTGGCCCATCCGTGCGACAGCAAAAGCTGCCGCTTAGCTCTACCACTGTTAAAATAGGATAGAGAGGATTTTACATTTAATTCGCATAAAGATGGGGGAGGAGCCTTAATTGACATTAATGAAAATATTCACTCCAAAAGGTTTCATCACTATGATAGCAAATGCGAAGACCTGTGGGTAGCAGTAGACTCGTCCTCATCTACCTCCCCGAACCAGATTGTTTTTTGTGCCGTGTAAATGTTGCAGCCAATTTATGTCCCACTGCTGGGCACAGGCCTCCTCTCATTTCTGAGAGGGTTTTAGGGCAAAGAATTGTCCACCGCGCTACCCTAATGCGTGTTGGCGAACTTTACATGTCTTCGAAAAATTTTTTTTTCCTATTTCTCAGACATGCAGGTTTCCTCACGATGTTTCCCTTCACCGCCGAGCACGTGGTATATCAGCACTTAAAATTGTAATTAACAATTTCATTGGTGCCGGCGGGGATCAAACCCGGGTTCGATCCCCGTCTCCCGCCGTCGGAGCGCTAACCATCTGAACTACCACGGCTCCGGCCGTGTATTCACCAGCAATTCATAACTCGTTACTCAATAATTTTATCGATAATTTTAATAAAGTAAAAGAGCAACTTAACAAACAAATTTGCCTCATTGGAGATTTCAATTTAAGCAACTTAAACTGGAGTAGTGTATACACCTCATAAAATTTACAGACTTCTCCCTTAAATCAAAGCTTTATTGACTTTTCTATGGTAAACAGCCTTAAACAATGCAATTTTCTACCCATAGAATACCATAGAATGTTCTACCCATAGCATAGAACACTTGATTTAGTTTTTATAGACACAATTTACACACTGTTTCTCGAGCAACAGACATACTATGTACCGAGGACCCGTTACATCCACCTGACCACTCATAGTTGAATTAACTTTTTTAGTAGTTCAACTCTGCTATAAAATCTTGATACACGTAGGCTAAATTTTAATCTAGTTGACTATGACAAAGTTAACAAATATTTAGCCAAGATCCATTGGGATAAACTTTTCACAGGTGTCGAGGACATTGATCAGATGGTAGACATTTTTCATAATAATATCAAAGAAGTAATTATAAAGAATGTACCTGTTACTAGAGTAATGAATAATATATATATATATATATATCCATCGTGGTTTTCCAAGGACCTAATTAATCGCCTACGCGAAAAAAATGAGTACCTACAGACTAAAATACAAAAAGTATCATAATCCTTTAGATTTGATTTCTTATGGTCTTCTTACAGAGCGTTGTAGGAACTTAATAAATCTTGCTACAAATCCTATGACGCGGAAGTTAAGAATTGTATCCAGACAAACCCTAAATATTTCTGATCATATATAAAAAAACAAACGTGGGGGCTCGAGTACTTATCCATTATCGATGACCGACGGTACCGCTTTTTCTACAGAGGGTGGGGACATTGCAATATTTTTGCCTCTTATTTCACTTCCTTTCCGTATACTGTAATTCTCAAAGCATAAATAAAAGTAATACGAGCGAATACTTTGACGCCAATCTCAATATAATTAGCAAAAACAGTGAATGCTTTTCTTCCTTAAAGTTAGATTGAAATTTAATTTTAAAAAAGCTACAGAGTGTGGACATTTCTAAAGGAGCAGGTTACGATAAATTTACCCCAATATTCATTTATAAGTGTGCGAACAATCTTCTGTAACCACTTTACAAAATTTTAATATTTAAACAGGTATTTTTCCAACTATATGGAAAACTTCCAAAGTTGTGCCTATTCATAAAAATGTATAGTCTCAAATTACAGAACAATCTCCATATTATCTATTTTAGCGAAAGTACTGGAAGCACTTGCCTGTCCGTACATACAAAACCACATTCTGAAGTTCATATCAGCCTGCCAGCATGGTTTTATGAACGGTAGATCATCTTGTTCTAATCTGGTCCTCTTCACTGAAAAATTAATTGAGCAGATGGATAGCAATAGACAAATTGATGTTATCTACATGGACTTCAGCAAGGCGTACGATAGAGTTCCTCGTTATATCGTTCTCAAAAAAACTATTAATTTATGGTATTCATGGTTCTCTTTTAAAATGCCTTAAGTCTTATCTTACTGGTCGAGCTTTTATGTGGTAGTGAATGGCTTTGCATCAGAATTGCATCCCATCCCTTCAGGTGTGCCCCAAGTTTTTCACATCGCACCAGTGTTATTCAACATCTTTGTTGATGACCTTCCTCTAAGTCTTAAATTTACAAAACCATACATGTTTGCTGACGACTTGAAGTTGGCCAGAGCCTTTAGTTCACTTGAGAATGCTGAAGAAGTGGGATTTTTTCAGAAAACTAGCAAACAAAAATTTTACTCTACTGCAGCCTAGTCTGCTCAATTTAAGAATACGGAAGATATTAATAACTAAACACAGCGTTGATATTTCATGATAATATGGTCATATGACGATATTATCATTAAATCGTTTTTACCGCTAGCGGCACTGATAGCTTATTTTTAACAGAAACAGAACTTCCAAGACGTCCATTACACAGTAGGTTTTGCAGTCAGTTTTACAACAATCACCGTTGTGATTGACGAATAACCTACCGCGTGCGGTGATAGACGGTTGCATGAAATTGATTGACAAATATCTGTATATTTTGATTTTTACGTCAAGAATTGTTTCAATTTGGTTAATCCGTGTAATATCGGTTTCAATCAACTATCAGTCACGAATTTTGATTGAACGTGTATTGTCATTTCGTCAATCACGCGTCAGTTAAGAGAGAAGCGCAAAACAGTGCGTTTTAAAGTCAAGACATTACATTTCGTACCGAGGAATGTTACGTTATATCATGACTCCAAACATGACGCGAAATGACACTACACACGATGGCTATTGTAATGAAATGCTCGCATTGTAAAAGATATGCTTGCATTGTGATGTGACAATCGCCAAACGCAATGCCCTCGCTACTAGCTGCGCCGGCGTACACTTGATTTTGTTGTCATAAAGTCGATTTTTCTACACACTTTATTCTAATCTACTGAACTTTTCAAACAAAATGGCATAACGGGCTTATGTACTGGCAATAAACATAGATTGCAATATTGATTATTGGCCAATAGGTAGGTACTATGAATATTGGCATTTTTAAAAATTTATTTTATTTACAGTGTTTAATTTTTTTATTTGTATTACATTATGTTTTTTTTGGAATATCTAACAGTTTTGTTTTTATTTACAATGGTATTAGCATTTTTAACTACAGCTAATAAATAATAATTGTAATAGATTTTTTTTTCTTCAGACATTCAAGAAAGTGATAGAGATGATACGAGACGTAACGGCATCCTAAAAGCATAGAATAGACTAGCGTTTGAATATTTGTGCAATTTTAAACATCACTAGGCGGTCCGCGGTGTCAGTAAAACGTTAACCTTATTACATGAATTATATGGTTCTAATTCTAAATACTAGTTCACTTATTTTTTATTCAGTCTACCAGCGCATGCTCCTTCTCACTTACACATACAGCGAAAATTAACGAGATAATACGGCCACCGAACAAAGCGATGCGCGTCATGTTTGAATGTCATGTGCCATGTTTGATTTGGTCGAGTCATGTGTAATACTACAGGACGCGGTCGGGTTATATGACGCGTAATGCAACAATCGCATTACTTACACAAGTCTATCAGTTCACGCTTGGACAGCAATGGAATCGGACGCAGAATATATTGCAGAGGCGGCTTCCATGCGCTCGCACAGCGCATCGCCACTCCCGCTTAACTAAAGGTGTGCAAGGAGTAGTGTGAAATATTACTAAAAGAAAGGGATGACAATGAAAAAGAAATAGTTGAAATAATTAAAAAAATACACAATTAAAGTGTGACATGGCAATATTACACACAGATTATCTTAATGTATTAAAAGAAAGGGACCAGCTTCAGGGAACGGTCAATGAGTTTGATCAGTGCAGCAAGGAATATGAGGAAGCTCTCAAATTCATTGCTGCATTGCAATTACAATTGAATGAAGCCCAAGAGCAAATTTTACAACTAAACAAAAACTTAGACAACTTAAAAGCCTCCAAAACTCAGAGTCTGTTCCATGAACTTGTAGAATGCACAACGTCTCAAGAATCCTCGAAATAGTTACAAACATCATCAACAGTGGATTTGACAGGTGGAGATGTCTTCATATCGGGAACAGCAGGAAGAATCGCTTGCAGTAACAATAAATTAAAAAAATACATTAAAATTAATAAATACATTAATAAATTGCAAAAAAACATAAAAAATAAAATAAGTATTAAAAATCATGTTAAGTTATGTAAAGAAAAACAAGAATTAATTAATAGTGTCAAAATATATTCAATTAAGGTGGATAGCATTAGGAAAAGTTATGACACTGACATGGAGTATCTTAATTCAGAAATTTCTTCACTTCATAATGCACTACAAGTTATATAAAATGAAATATATACAAATAAATATAAATTAGCTCAAAATGAAATAAAGGAACATATACTGGCCATGGACGAACTGGTGACACTGTGTAAATATAATGAGGAACGTTTTGAGTCATTAGTAAAGCATCAGTGTGAGTGTCAGCGCTCATTACCGGTTACCTCAGGGACAGTATGTGTTAATAATATGGAGAAAAATAATCCCTCTCCTACTTATAAACTCCATGACAGTTCCAAAACAAAAAATAATTTGAATAATTTAAATGTTAGCAAAAATAATATTGTTGTGTACAGTGATGATATAGGTAAAAACTTAGGTTAAGTGTTAAATAACTGTCTAAAGGAACACCAAATTACTAATTATTGTATGCCTGGAGCAACATTTAGTCAAATTATAAATAAAATTCTAATAAGTAGCCATAGTTCTAATAGTATATTGATACTTCTTATTGGGAGAAGGGGCAATGTGAATAAAAAACAATTATTGGATTATATTGAAATTCTAAATAATTTAAATGTTCACAAGATTGTTCTGTTTACATTGCCTTACTTATGGGGTCTGCCACAAGAAAATAAATTAAGACATGACTTAAATATCCAAATGACTAATTTAATATGCAATAATAATGTAAAACTGACATATAATTGTAATAATTATAAATTTAATTTAATTGATTTAAATAATTTAATTAAGAAGTTTTTGACAAGAGATAGGTATTACCTATCAAAGTATAGTTTAAGACTGGTAGCAAATACGCTATCTTATTATTTATATTTTAACTCAGCCAATGATTTGGCTACCTTGACACCTGCTTCTTTTGAGCAACAAAATAATTTTACATATGATTTGGAACCAGTTCCAAGTAATTTAAATTAGATAATAAGACAATAGAGGTAATCTCTAGCAAAGATAATTTAAATAGCTTAGAATGAAACTTACCAATACATAATTATGTAATTTCACAAAATAACAATAATAAAAACTGTTTCAACCTGGTGCATCAAAACATACAATATATAATACATAGGTATGTTAGGCAAAGAATTAGAAATTGAATTATTTTTATATAGTAACAGTATACATATTTTATGTATTACTGAAAATTGGTTGAAAGATTACAACTCCATATTTAATTTCAGTAATCACCAGGTGGTCAGTTCGTTCAATAGAGACACTAAGTTACGTGGTGGCTCCTTAATATTAGCTAATAAATCCTTATCATGTAAAGAACGTAAAGACATTGTGAGCCTCTCTGTTGAGCGTACTGTAGAAATGGCATGCGTTGAGCTTGAGCACCTTATTGTTGTCAGTGTTTACAGACCCCCATGTTCAAATTATGATACCTTTGAAAAGGTTATGGAAGAAGTTTTAGTTAAGCTTAATAAACAGAATAAATCTCTTGTAGTGTGTGGAGACTTAAATATCAGTCTCCTGGAAACTTCTTCCATCAGTATTAAATTTTGCTCTTTGTTCAAATCCTATAATCTTGGTAATTTATTCTTTGAAGCTACACGTATTGCAGGGTGTAGTGCAACTTGTATTGATAATATTTTTACAGGTGTTGTACCAATCAACAAATCAATAATTCAAAAACTTAGTTCAGATCACTGTGGACAACTGGTTTCATTACCTTATATGCACAAAAAACAGGTAATTGAGAAAAGTGTGTTTGTTCCTATTAATACAAAACGCCTGGAGAGATTTAGAAGTAATATGGTAAAAAAACCTTCCATCACTTTCTTATAAGAACAATGCAGACTATTTATATGGACAATTATTTACCCTTATAAGCAATGAATTTAAAAAAAACATTTACTTCTAAAACATTCTCCAGAAACAGTCGCAAGGCAATTAATGAGTGGGCGACAGTAGGAATTCATAAAAGCAGACGAAGGTTATATGACTTTTACCATGAAAGATCATATAATCTTTCCGATGCTTTTAAAAAATATGTTAAAAATTATTCTAAAATGTTTAAAAGAGTTTGCTCCACAGCCAAATCGTTACATATTAGCAACAAAATTAAGACGACTAAGAATAAAATTAAAATGACGTGGAGTATAATTAATAATGAAACCGGTAAAGACAAACCTCGTAACTCAAACTATCAATTAAAAATTAACAATGAATTGACTAAATCAAATCAAGAAGTCGCAGCGGTGTTTGAGAAATATTTCACTGATATTCCTATCTTGACAACCGAGTCATTGAATACTTCTCCAACTGTCGCCGAGTCATTACTCAAACATAATGTTAACACCTGTTTAAAAGAATTTAGATTTGAAAAAGTATTATCGCAAGATGTTGTAAAATTCTTCAAAACCATTGATGTAAAGAAGACCGCAGATTTGTGGGGGATTTCCGTTACAGTTATTGCGTCCATAATAGATTTAATTGCACTTCATCTTGCATCATTTTTAATACTTGTATCGATTCTGGTGTGTTTCCTGATTTAATGAAGTATAGTAAAGTAATACCTTTATTTAAATCTGGTAGTACATTGGACCCCGCTAATTTTAGACCTATTTCTGTACTACCAACTCTCAGTAAAATTTTTGAAAAAATAATTTTGGACAATTGTTAACTTTTTTTAATACAAATAAATTACTTCATAAAAACCAATTTGGTTTTACAAGAGGTCGCTCAACGTCTGACGCCGGTGTTGAGCTTTTGAAATATATTTTCAATGCCTGGGAGAATTCACAAGATGCCTTAGGTATTTTCTGTGATCTTTCCAAGGCTTTCGATTGTGTTCATCATGAGACATTAATCAGGAAACTACAACATTACGGTGTAAAAAATTTAGCGCTTAGACTTATTACTTCATATTTAAGTAACAGAATTCAAAAAGTAGTGATTAATGGTAAAGGTTCTTTCGGATCGGTAGTATCAATGGGCGTTCCTCAAGGCTCGATTCTTGGCCCATTCCTGTTTTTAATCTATATTAATGACTTACCTTATCTTGTAGGGGACAATCACGATATAGTATTATTTGCTGACGATACCTCTTTGATTTTCAAACTCAAACGACAGTTAATTAGTTATGACGATGTAAATAATGCTCTATCGAAATTGGTACATTGGTTTAACGCCAACAATATGCTTTTAAACGGCAAAAAGACAAAGTGTATTAAATTTACAATACCTAATGTAAAACATTCGAATACTATGTGCTGTTAAATGGGGAGGAGTTGAGTCTTGTGGATACCACTGTTTTTCTTGGTATTACTATTGACGCGAAACTTCAATGGGGCCCCCATATATCTAAATTAGCAAGCAGACTTAGTTCTGCAGCATATGCTGTAAGAAAGATTAGAAGTCTCACAGATGTTGAGACAGCTAGATTAGTGTATTTTAGTTACTTTCATAGCGTAATGTCTTATGGAATTTTGCTATGGGGTAATGCGACTGATATTGAAGCTATATTTGTTTTGCAAAAGAGAGCCGTACGGGCAATTTATAACCTAAATTGTAAAGAGTCCTATTTACTGGAAATGAGGCATTCCATCTTAGTCCTCACGGGTGACAACGCATCTACAGTTTGAATTGTAATAGAGGATAGATGTAGATGTCTATGGGCCGCAGCAACCACTTACCATCAGGTGGACTGTGTGCTCGTTTGTCACCCAATCCTATTAAAAAAAATTTTTTAAAGAAATAAACATATTAACTTTTGCATCGCAATATATTTATGAGAATGTAATGTATGTGCATAAAAACACAAATAGCTTTAATAAGAATAAGGATGTGCATACTTTAAATACTAGCAACAAACATAAGCTTGGTATGCCAGTTACTAGACTCCACAGAATCAGTAATTCATTTATGGGGCAATGTATACGCTTTTACAACAAAATCCCAGAACATATTCAAAGTTTATCAATAAACAAGTTTAAAAGTTTTATTAAAGAAAAACTGTACAAGAAGGGTTATTATAATATCAAGGAATACATGAATGAAAATAACCCCTGGGAATAGGGTGATCGCCACTATGCTGGTTCTATGAAAATATCATTTCAAAATTGTATAAACAAAATTATTGTTAAGTTAAAATTATGTTTAAAAAAAAAGTCCCGCTGGGTTTCTTGCTGGTTCTTCCCAGGACTGAGGTATTTTCCGAACCAGTGGTAAATAAAAAATGACTTTCAATAAGTATTATGTAATAATCAATATTGAAAAAAAAATTCTATTCTATTCTATTCCGCCAAACGTGTTTCAGCCAGAAAAAGATTTTATTTTAAATTTCGATGCTCTCCCCGACTTGTGTAACATGTGTAAACCCAGGGTATACGAATAAATAGGTAAGCTTCTTTTTTGTCCTAAAGCAAAAAAATTGATTCAATCAGATCCAACTACCGCCTAGAATTACAAAAAAATATATAACATCCGAAAGGTCTGGCGCAGGGGCAGACAAAATTTACGATTCCAAAATTTGGTATTTGCCGTTCTTACATTTTTAAGAAAATTGGGACAACCTATTGCTCTATCACAAGAATCCATCCGTTAAACTAGGTAATATTTTATGTGTATATTTCTTTATCTATTTCAATTAAATAAAAAAAATAATTAACAGTGACGTTTTATAACTTAATAAGCGCCTTTCAGAAATGTAAGAGCAAACATTTCGTCAATTATTTAGTATGAACCATTTGTGTAGCCGTTATAACTGAATTGTTTCGAGCTGTTCTTAATACTGCGATTTAACCAATGTTTGATAAGTAAATGCAAATATTTAATACAATGAATCGAGACATCAATAAAGTTGCTTCAATTCTACCTAAACCTATACCTAAAAAACTAAAAATCTTTATTAGTGTATTAAATTATACAAGTAGGTATCATCTTTACATTCGTACGTGGTAGAGCCATGCTGCAGCTATATAAGTAGTATAGTTTTAGCACGAATAGGTCGGCTCGACCGGGGACGGACCACACTTTCACAGGATACGTGTAAAATAGCAATTTAACACTGCTATGTTTTGTATGGTGAGTGTAGAGAACCGGAGACCCTTTTTACTGGATCTTTTCTAGTAAAAAGGGTCTCCGGTTCTCTACACTCTTTTATTGTCATAGCATTCTTAGCCCTCACGGCTGACAACGCATCTGCATTTTGGTTCACAAACGAGGATAGATGTAGATGTCTATGGGCCACAGCAACCACTTACCATCAGGTGGACTGTATACTCGTTTGTCACCCTATCCTGTAAATTATATTTATTTATTGCACCAAATATTCAATAATCCTTAAAGAAATTTACATTGGACGTATCTTTAAATTAGCGAAATAGCGATACTTAAAATCGACGCCACGACCTCACAGAATACCAGCGTGAAGTAGAGGTTTACCTCTGCGTTTCGCTTGGTGAGTGCAGGTGGCCGGAGGCCCTTTTTACTGGAAATGAGGCATTCCATCCTAGTCCTCACGGGTGAAAACGCATCTGCATTTTGATCTGTAACAGAGGATAGATGTAGATGTCTATGGGCCGCAGCAACCACTTACCATCAGGTGGACTGTGTGCTCGTTTTTCAACCTTATCCTATATTAATGCAGCTTTACTGCGTTCGAAATTGATGTTTTTTTGGAAAAATCCGAATTTTGCGGTCGAACATCTGTTAAAACAATTTTGACATCACAGTAACTTTGTATGTACCAATACCAAAATAATTATTGCTAAGATTAAAGCGCGAAAAAAATTATATGTTGAAATGTATTTTTATTTTTTACTTACCTTCATGTAGTCCTGTAAAACGTAAATAATTGCCCGACATGTATCCATAATTGCCTCAGAATTAGCAGCTGGTGACATGATAACTGAAAATTTCCAGTAGCGAGATATCGCAACGTTGCTCCTAGCTTTTCTTCGGGTCTTACCAAGACCAGCAACTTATCAAAACGAGTCTTTTTATGTGAAAATAATTTGCATAGTTCCTTTATCCTCTTTTGAAACACGCATATCAGTCATTAAGTATATATGGGTATAGAAATCCCTTCTTAAAAGACTGTCTTTTACCCAGCGCCTTCTTCTTATACGTTTTTTATACAAAATTGCAGCACAGGCCTTTTGCTTATGAATATCCATCCTTTCCCTCTGAAAATTTGGTTTTAACCGACACCAGTCAGCATGAGCGTGTAAAGTCGAAATTATTCTATCATATATTTTATAGAACATTTTACGTGCTGACTTAACATGTGTCCGTTAAAGTGTTGAAGAATACCTTCGTGGGGAACACTAGATGGCTGAGTAATCAAAATAGTCGTAGAGATGTGAAAACCATTAATACGAGTATTGAAGCATTGCATAATACTCTATTTTTTGCCCACAAAACACTATAGGCAATGAGGAGCCTTGTGCACAGTAGTGAGACTTATATTAGTGGCTACTTTACTTTTTACCTTTAATGAGACTTGTAAATCAGTTTATAATTTAAGATAGCTTTCATATTTTCAGACATATTAAGATATTTCTGAGAGTCCTAGTTTCATAGCTCATATGAGTATATTATGTAAATGAACAGGCTCTTGGGAAAAATACTTTAATTAAAGAAAGTAGATTTTACTTAAACAAAGGTTCATTTTATTTTACTTATCCAAGGCGGTAATAAAACTGATTAAAATTAAAATCTTATGATAAGTAAGCATTATTATATATTTTAGCATATATTTGAATTGCAATTTGAAATGTCGATTTACCACGTTCTCGACGGTGAAGGAAAACCTGCCTATCTGAGAAGTTTCCCAGTTGAGGTCATCGCGCGTTGGAATCAGCGCAGCGAACACTTTTTTGGCTAAAAACTCCCTACGGCCTGTGCCCAGTAATAGCATGTGTGTAAGCTGCTACTTTTTTACTTTTCATGGGGCATTATATGCAGTTTTTTTCTTTCAAATTTTTGGGAATGATCCTTTTTTTTCACTCTATCGTAAATATTAAGGTTTGCAAAGAAGAGTAGAACTCATTATCGTCAGCCTATCAAAACTCCACTGAAATGAACATAGGCCTCCCTCATAAATTGTCAAGTAGCTGGATATTTGCTATAGTTGCCACGCTTGGTAGGCGGGTTGGCAACCGTTGCTATTGTTGTTTATGGATCTGTTGTCAGAAAGATGATGCGGCTCATCTCCTGTCTGTTCTCTTATGTCGCCTCTTACGATGGGACGATATGAAATGGCGGATTCTCTTTCACCACCACAATAAGACCAACATTTTTCTACTCGCATTCTTTTGTTTTGTGAGTTTAATGCTTCCCACGTTCACTGTGAATAAAAATTATGAGGAATAAAACTAATTTTAAGGATTTTATCGCGTTGAATTTTAACTTAACTTTAATTATGAATGAATGTAAAGAGTAAAATGTAAATAATAATAATAAATTTTGATTCTAAGACAATTTACCTTTTTTATGGATACATCGGTAGACACACCCGATATAAAAAATAGTAGGTGAGTCTATATAGTCACGTCTTCCTGTACCATATTTATATCTATGACAAATACCAATCATCTACGTCTTTCAGAATCCAAAAAAATCTTTAAAAGTACTCTGTGGACAGACATAGAGACACAGACACCGAGGCCACTCTAAAAGTGATCGAATTTCGCTAAAGGAGACGGTCCAAAATTGTATAAAGCATAGGCCTAGTTTTGTACGAGTATAGAAATAAATCAAAATAAAATATTAAACCACTTTTGAAATCCACGAATTTGCCTTAATTTCAGTGTATTTTATTCTCACCAAAAAATGCAACACTAATGGTGGATTGATGTCGTTTTGATTTAACGTTAGCTGTCATTTCTGAAATATACTCATATCACCTATAGCCTATAGGTAGATTTATTATGTAAAATAGCTAAAATGTCTCAAAACTAGTAGGAAAGTAGGGATAAAAGTAGTATTTTTTTATCAACACGAATAAAGTGTATTATAGATTGTGTATGTGCTTTTTTGGTCTTAAAACACCTAACGTTCTTGTTGATATTTGCATATCATAAATGCAGTTAAGAAGAATACAAATGTAAAAAGTACTAACTAATTCCAGACAAGAAGATTGTTGAGATGAATCAACGGTGCCTACGCACAAAATTACGAGTATTTCATTGCATTCATTAGTGTGTACAAATGCACACTTCAGTGCCAGGGGCATCCAGGACTTTTTTTTTTGTTTTACATGGGGAAATGAGGCCTAGGTGTTTTGTTAAGTTTTACAAAAATTTAGTGCCAGATATCTTAAAACCGAGATTATATGTGAAAAGCGGGTAACTCCATTTCTTTACCCTAAAATAACTACCCTGAGATACTACTTTATTGCACAAATAATAAAGAATATATTTAACTTATTTTACCTTAGTGGCTGTTTTAAGGTGGATAAACAGAATAATAAAAATATAAATTTCTGTTCAGGTCTATCTGGGCTGGTGAAGTGCTAGGGTACAATCATCTATAATATAAAAATGAATCGCTGAATGTGTTGCTAAGCGCAAATCTCGAGAGCAGCTGAATCTATTTCGCTAATTCTTTTTTTATAATATTCCTTGAAGTATGGTTCTTACGCAGAGAAAATTTAAAAAAATTGCCTGAATAATTCTTAAAACAACACTTTTCTATATTCCCATACAAATATTCGTAATAATACTTAAAAGTCAGTTTGAACGTTAATACCACAACATAAGGTTTAAGTGTTACTGGAGGGATTCCGGGAAGGCAAAACAATTGATTGATGTTAGTATCGTATAAATATTAATGTCAATATTTGTCAATATTTATACACACTGGCAGATAGCTGATGTTATGAGGAGTAACTTGGGCCGCTTTTATTTTAGGGTTCCGCGAGAAATAACTCCACGCGGGCGAGGTCGCGGGGAATAGCTAGTAGATAATATAATTTATTTGTTATAATATTATGGTACATAACAGTTGTTACAAAATAATTCGCATCCTAAATATTCTGCCTTTTCCGGCGTACAAATATTTTCATATAACAGGTTCTCAGCGTGTCAGAGTATGCCTTGAGCCTTGACAGACATTTAAAGCCTGGATAATGTCATAACAAAGGTTAATAAATTACCTTAGGTAATATAAATAAAACAGCTTAATTTTTTTATTTTTTATTTATTTATCCTACTTCAAAATCCTCTCTTACTAAAATGCCATCCAGAATTGATGCCGGTGCGGTTTTGGAATTTTGATACCGAGCCCAACACAAATACCAGACAACGGTCATTATGTAGGCACTGTATGTTGTCCAGAAGTGCAACTGCAATATCTAATAACCTGTTTGATAAAAATATTATTCCTTACAGAGATTCAGAAAAAAAACTTGGGGATCTGCGTAGAAAACTATGTGTCATAGGGACATCATATCAAAGAGACTTATCGTAAAGTTTATGCCTCTGCAACCGTTTTGCGTAGATTACGTAACTTTCTTTGACTATGCAAAAGTCAGTTATCTAGATCTCACCGAAGCTCCGCTTAATAAACTTGAGTGAATTCAGAATTTTTGTATAATGTGTGTATATCTTTTTACCTCAAAAACAGCTTTGAGTATTTCCTAGATTCCCATTCGCGTCACCAGAGATCAGCAGAGAACTTGAAGCTGAATATGCTACTACACTCTAGTAAATTAATGTTGTTTATGTACGCGTCTTTTACCAGAACGTACTGTACCAATCTTGTACAGTTCGTTCGTTTATGGAATGAACTCCCACTACCGGTAAGATGCGCATCATCCTTTAAAGTATTTAAAAAAAACTTGTCATTACCTCACTCTTTAAATTTCGTTTATCTTTTGTATATCTCCACACTTTTCTACAGTGGTAGAGCCACGCGGCAGCTTTTGCTGCCGCACGGATGTGCCGGCTCGAACCTGGGTGGTACCACGACCTCACAGAATACCAGCGTGAAGTAGAGGTTTACCTCTGCGTTTCGCTTGGTCAGTGCAGGTGGCCGGAGGCCCTTTTTACTGGAAACGAGGCATTCCATCTTAGTCCTCACGGGTGACAACGCATCTACATTTTGATTCGCAAACGAGGATAGATGTAGATGTCTATGGGCCGCAGCAACCACTAACCATCAGGTGGACTGTGTGCTCGTTTGTCACCCTTATCCTATAAAAAAAGAAAAAAAAACACTATCCATTAAATATAAAATAATGTGTGGTACATATATTAAATGTATTTAATTATATAATTCAATAAATATGTATTTTATTTTCCGCGTGTGTATATGTTTGCTACTAGTGTCTGCCGTATGTCAGAAGAACTTTGGACCAAAATTACAACTCGATGGAATCCTATAAATGGCAGATGACCCCGAGGTAGACCCAGAAAACGAAGGCGGGATGAACTAGACTCCTTCATGGAAGACTGATCCTCTATAGTACAGAACCGTGGAAGGTGGAAAGAGGTTGGGAAGAAGATAAGATAGATAAGATAAGATATATGTTTGTAATATATGTATATTATATATGTATGTGTACGCATATTCTGTTTTATCACTCCGACTTGCCCTACCCCTGGCATTCTTTCTGCAATCCTGTCCATTCATTGGTTGTTTGGAAGAAATTGCTGTCAGCGATAAGACCGCCCATTGCCTATTTGTTTTTTGTAAATGATTTGTGTGTTTTTAATGGCGCGCAATAAAGTATTCTGTCAGGGCGTATTCTTTACGAGGTACGTATCGTTCATTTTATGTAGCAGTCATAAAATCGGGCAAAGGTCAGGTTGCACGGATAATGTGAAATTTACAGCGAGGACTTAGGCTCTGAGCTACCATTTGAAATACAGCAGCATTTTTACCAGTGGTTAGACTCATTTTTGTTTAGGAATTCGTCGAGGTAGGTGCAGTAATAGCAATGCTTACACTGTCGTGTTCTGGTTAGAAGGGTAAAGATAGTCAGTATAGTTATAGGCTGTGAAGCATTTAATCTTAGGGGGGGGGGACTGAGATGTTTGACGTCCCGATGTCATAGTTTGTTACGTGGTAGAGCCACGTTGCAGCTAAATTAGTAGTATAGTTGTAACACGAATAGGTCCGCTCGAATGGGAAAGGACAACGCTCTCACAGAATACCAGCGTAAAATAGCAGCCTATCGCTGCTGTGTTTCGTATGGTGAGTATAGACAACCGGAGACCCTTTTTACTGGAAACAAGGCATTCCATCTAAGTTCTCACGGGTGACAACCTATCTGCATTTTGTTATGTAGTCGAGGATAGATGTAGATGTCTATGGGCCACAGCAACCACTTACCTCTGTGCTTGTTTTCACCATTATCCTATAAAAAAAATTGTTAGCCCGGCTACCTTCAGATTTTGAATATTAATTTTCGGTTGAATCTACGCAGAATAAAGTCACATTATCTTGCACTCTTGCAGTCGTATGCTTACCTAATTAATAATGTTTTTCTATAAATCAGAAGAATTTATTTTTTCTACAGTTCAAAACTATTATGATTGAAGTTATTTGAACTAAAACTTAAAAAATTATATATCTTTATTATTAATTTGATTTCATTACTGAATATTCTTTGTAATAATTTTCATATTTCAGGCTTATTATTTTTAATTGGTTTTGCTGCCATCTTCTTTCACTGGTGGATATATGCATAAACCAACTCAATGATCATAGCGATGCATGCAGTTTGTTGTAAGGACTATTCCTTAATTTACGTGATTTCGGACAACCTGATTTGTTTATTACATTAACTTGCTATCTTAAATTAACAAAAGCTAGCTAAAAAAAACAGAACTTATAAATTGAGAGCAAAAACAACAACACGATAAACATGACATCACAGCGAGGATCTTCGACAAGAGAGTAAACAATAATATGATGAAGCTTTTTACAGAAGGTTGTAGATTTGACAAAACAAGAATGTCACGTGAAAAATTCTCCCTCTGATTTTTAAGTGACTTCAAAAAATGAGGAGGTACTCAATTCGACTGTATGTTTTTTAGTGTGTTTATACAATTATATAATTAATATATATAATTTTTTGAGGCATTTTATTATAAATGTAAAAGGTTACCAATAAGTACACAATCTATATTTTTTATAGAATATGAATGACAAACGAGCACACAGTCCACATGGTAAGTATAATAAAACATCAGAAGGATTGTTATTTCGTTATTCATTCTTAATTTATCCAAATTCTGGAAAAATTAGAAGTCTGTAGGGGCAAGGTCTGGTGAGTATGGCGAATGACGTAAAGCTTCCAACTCCAGCTCTTGTAACTTAGAGGGCGTCTGTCCGCTAATCAATAATCAAATGTCTTATTTTGAAAAACGAATTACATGTTTTTAAAATAAAATTAATTTGAAACTAGAATTCTTATGAAACAAAAATTATTTTGATTTAAAATGCCAGTACTGCAGAACGGCAATTCTATAGGTTATGATGATTACAGCCCTTCACAAGTCCACTGCTGAACATAGGCCTCCCCCAAGGAATGCCACAAAGCACGGTTCTGAGCCACCTGTATTCATCGACTTCCTGCATGTCTTACCAGGACGTCACTCCACCTAGTGGGCGGACACTCTAATCCTTGTTCGGCGGTACGAGGCCGCTACTCAAGAACCTTTTATACCCATCGGTTGTCGGTAAATAGTACAGCTATACAGCTCAAAGAGAGCTGTAGCTGTCCTATTACACCTTCATCTTACTCACCTGTAGGATTATGTCGGTTACTTTGGTTCTACGGCGGATATCCTCATTTCTAAGTTTGTCATGCAGAGTAACCTAGAGAATAGCCCTCTTTATTGCTCGCTGAGTGACCTTGAGCGTCCTCTTACCTAGTCGAAGTATTTGTCCCAAGTAAACATACTCGTCAACAACTTCGAGATTAGTGTTCCCAAAAACTACCGGTATAGGTGTGACATGGACGTTATACATGATATTTTAATTGTCCATGTTCATCTTAAGACATATTTGTTGGGAGGCACCATTGAGGTCATTGAGCATAGTGCTTAAGTCTTACGGCGGTTCTACCATAAGGACTATATCGTCGGCAAATCTAAGGTGAGTGATGTACTCGCCGTTGAAATTAATACCGTAGCTTTTCCAGTCCAGAAGCTTGAAAATGTCTTCCAATACAGCGCTGAATATGTAGTTTCGGCGAAATAACGTCACCCTGTCTTACACCTCTCTGCAGTTGGATAAGTTTCGTACTCTGGTTCTGTACTCGGATAGCTATCGTAAGCGTACTGTACAAGCACGTCAACACTTCGATGTACTGACAGTTAACTTGGCACCGCTGAAGGGACTGCAGCACCGCCCAAATTTTGAAGGAATCAAAGGCTTTCTCTTAGTCCACATACGCCAGACATAGTGGCAAATTGTACTCCTCGGACTTCTATACAAGTTACTGAAGGGTATGTATGTGATCTATAAATAATCAAAATAGGTAAATCAAATTTAGGTAAAAACCTATTATGATTTGGTAAAGTAAAAACTCACTAATGCAGCAATAATATTCAGAATCACTAAATATTTTAAAATATAAAAAGATAACTATTTTCACAGATATTTTTTGTAATTATTGACGTACGTCAGTCATTGTCGTTTTGCATCGTGAATTGTGCATGACCTTGGTGGGACGTACAGCAAGATGGGCCGTGAAGAAGGCGCTTAAGTCGTTACAGAATGTCACATGTTGAAGGATAACTTCAATAACTTTAATAAACTGAAGTGATGTTTAATTTGATTTATATTACGAAAACTATTACTCGACCGCTTCACTTATAATAGTTATTGATTTTTGTGTAATTAAAGTTATTTTTGTAACTCCATAGCTTTTACTTGCGACTCGGTTCGCGTGAGCTATAATGAACTTTTAGGATCATTACAAGGCAGCAATTTAAAGGAAGTGATTTTTTCTCCTTCTTACATTTAACCGACTTCAAAAATTGAGGAGGTACTCAATTCGACTGTATGTTTTTTATGTGTGTTCTCCTCAGATTCTTTTTTAGTTTAACCGATTTTCAAGATTTTTTTTTATTTGAAAGCTGGTGCTTCTCATATGATCTCATGTAAATTTTGTTTTTCAGGGGAATCGCGAAAATTGCGATTCCCCTGGTGTTTCCCCAGTTGTTCATGGGCGGCGGTAATCTCTTACCATCAAATGAGACGTATGCTCGTTTGCCCCCTCGCATATAAAAAAACCCGGCCAAGTGCGAGTCAGACTTGCGCACCGAGGGTTCCGAACAAATCCGTAGGTGTATAAATTTAAAAGTATTAAAAATATTTTAAAAATTTATGCTCTTCGCAATTTTTCCTTTATCTGTGCTATAGTACGTTGCTTCGTACCAAATTTTAAAATTCTGAGTTCACGGGAAGTACCCTGTAGTTTTTGATTCCCTTGCGAATGTCGAAAATTTGCGGCATAAACGGCTGTATCTTTTGTTCGTGTTGGCTTAGAAGTTTAATTTTTTCACATCTCCAAGGAACAGTAGACTTAAGTATTTGACATGAATTTCAGCTTGATACCTTTACGTGTTCCTGAGAAAAAGGGTCTTGACAGACAAACAGACGGACAAAAAAGTGATCGTATAAGGGTTCCGCTTTTTCCTTTTGAGGTACGGAACCCTAAAAATGCGTATTTAATTGACTTCGACGACATTGAAGATCTTATAATTTTATTTATATTAAATTCGGTTGTACAAAATTTTAGATTTTACCATTTGTTATTGGACACTTTTTAATGGAATCCTAAAGAAGCATAAAAAACAAGCCACTAAATTTCACATTAATTACAAATAGATACTTCAGATTGTTGATTATTGATATTCCTACTCCAATATCGTCCCACTATCACTTTACGACGATTTACGAGTAACCATTTTTGGTGTACGTCTTCGTAACATACGAGCCGTCTTTTTATACAAATTATTTCAATGCAAGTTTGTGTAACATAGAAACCAGCTTTTTATACTCTTACTAGACAATCTTACGATTTCTAATCTCTAGAACTTATAATTAAGAAACGGGATTATGTTGGTATTTGACGCCACCGCAACCTTTATCACACACACAAACACTCAAGCCTGTCACCCAAAGGGGTAGGCAGAGACTACGGACTTCCATTTGGTGCGATCCTGACACACCTCTTTCGTCTTCTTTACATCCATATATCTATTCATACACGCTCGTCGGTTAAGGGTACTCCTAATCTGGCCCATTTTAATGTATCGCCGATTTGGTCGATAAACCTTCGTCTAGGGCGTCCCTTCCCGACCCTGCCGTTCACTTCTGCAACATAAATTTAATTTGTCACTCTTTCCTCATTCATTCTTTCTACATGACCAAACCACCGAAGCATTCCTTTTTTAATCCTTGTCACAACGTCATCCTTTATTTTGTAGAAAAATATAAAATTAATTATTTATGATAATAATTGTATAATAAAACACTCTCGCTTGTTTCACGTCTATTCACCGGCCTTGCCTAACCATCTACACACCTTTGACATATATCTCTTATAAGTAAATGCCACCTACCCTGCAAACTATATAATATATTACACCTACCCCCTTAGTTTAACAAAATAACAAGTTTTCTTAAAATATAACATTACAATATACATTAAGTAACAATGAAGGACAATGTATAACGTAACATAAAAACACTTATAGTGAATAAAACTACTTTTACGGATTTTATCGCGTTTAATAAACTTATTTTTATTGATTCCCAACATTTCGGGTGCTTTCCACCACCCATGGTCACGGGAGACTGAGGTGATTGACGTCCCAAAGTCAGAGTTAACCCAGAGTACCTTCAGCTTTTTTAATTATTAATTTTGGTCCGATCTACGCAGAATGAACTAACTGTGTCTTGAAGTATTGTAGTGGTATACTTGGGTTTAGTTTTAATTTTATTAATAACCGGATCCTAAGCAGGTGGTAGTAAATTAGTTTCCGTAAAATTAGTTTTATTTAAATGTTTAGTGTTCGCGTAAATATAAGATATCATTAGGTGGTAGTACCCAGCCTCCCTCTCAATAGAGAGGGAGGCTGGGTATAGTGTCTGGGTATAGGGTCATAATTAGGTGATAGTACCCAGCCTCCCTCTCAATAGAGAGGGAGGCTGGGTACTATCACCTAATTATGACATAATATTAGGATGTTTTTTTCTTTAATTTCAATAGGTTCGCGTAACATCCTTGGCAGGAATTGATGTTCTTTTGCGAGAATTTGTGGTTTATCAAATATAATGTAATGACAGAGGCCGTCTAGGATATGATCACAAACTTCAGACTTCCCAGAACGTTGGTGTTTCACGTCAGCTATGTGTTCTTTTACGCGGGTTTTTATTGATCGTTTTGTTTGACCTATATATGAGAGACTACATTCACAATCAAGCTTGTACACTCCTGCATCTTGTAGAGGAATATTGCACTTGACGGATGGTAAGAACTGACTAATATTCTTCGGTAGCTTGAAGAATGTTCTAATAGAAGCACGTTTCAAGATCTAGCCAATCTTGTCTGTGACACCTCTGACATATGGTAGTAGGGCAGGCACACGCTCGACTGTGGCCGGCTTCAGTTGGTCACTGTGATGTAGGCGCGGGACCCGAAGCTTGTTGTCTGTGTCGAAGCTGCTTGATGTTCAACTAACTTAATGTCTAAATACACATTTTCATTAATTTTACTTAAATAATTACGTATTTTTATACAAACTTTCATACCCTATATTGTCTTTGAGATGTAAAATGGAAAATTCTTGAAAAACAGTTATTTTTCAACCAAAAGCCAAAATACCAATTTTCATCGGTCCACTTTTAAGGGGTAAATAAAGACAAATTTTGAATATTTCAAAACAATATCCATATCCATAATTATCATAATATCGTTGTAAAGGTATCCCCACCACTTTTAAAGTTACTAACCATTTTTGCATGCAAAATCGTCTTAACACGGTTAGATTTCGGAAAATATAAAAATGCGTTTTCATTATTCAGTGAAAAAGTAATTGTACCAATTTTCAAGTTATAATAATGATTAAATAATTTTTCACCACACATACATGAAATCGCTTCGTAAAATAAGTGCCGTACAAACTGTAACACACTATTTCACCCTCGAAGGGTTTGAATTTTCCAAAATTATTTCTTAGTGGCTGCCTACGTCACAAAAGGAAGCTAGTGACTCAATCTTACGCTTCTACGTCCATTGATTCGGGCTACACAACAAACAAACTTTACGCCCTTATTTTAAAAGATTTTTGAAACAATAAATGGATAATTCATTAATTTAATTATTTAGGAGTATTTGCACCAGTTTTAAAAAAAAATTCTCTCTCTCTCTCCCTCTCACCCTCTGTCTTTCTCTCTGCTCCTCCCCCCGGGGTTGGTATTCAAATATAATTATATAAATCTCTAAATACCTTTTCACTTATTTTATTTACAGGCTACTTTCATATAATCATTAACATTTAAGTTAATCACCCGTAAAATAAAAACATTCATAAATTCTGTATCATGCTATTTCACCCTCTTAGAAATAAAATTTTCCAATAACCTTTTTCAGTTCTTGTCTACGTAATAAAAAGAGACTATTGTCCTAATTTCACGTCCAGTGGTTTGGGCTGTGCGTCTTAATATTTTCTTATAATGACGATCAAACTCTAAAAGCGTTGTTACTTCTGAGGACTAAGATCGAATGCCTTGTTAATAGTAATAATTTAAAATTAAAAATTTTGTACTAACTTGTAAACAGACTTCAATATGAATTATTAAGAATGACTTAAAAACTATAATATAAACTTTGTCAGACAAATTTATATGGGACCACATGTGAAGCACCAGATTTCAAAATAATCATCGAAATTGGTCCATCTATTAAAAAGTTATGAGGTAACACACATAAAATAACATACAGTCGAATTGAGTACCGGCTCCTGTTTGAATTTGGTATAAAAGTCATATAAATTAAAGTTACAGACTTTATACATTCCATTGTTGGGCTCTCGCCTCCTTAAATAACATAATTAAGAGTGTTACTGACTTCATACTGAGTAGAACTCTCGGTGATAGAACTCCTTTTCTGCCAAGGTCTGTCTGGGCAGTTAGAAAGAAAGAAATACTTTATAGAAACCCTTTTACTTGTTTCTACCATAACATGTATCGGTCTAAAGGATAGCCTTCTTTCTTCGAAATTAGCTGTAGGTATCTATGAGCTGTGGTAGGCAACTATCATTAGGTGGATTGTTTGACGTCTTGTCGCTTTTATTTTATAAAAAAAATACATGAATCCGATAATTTTCCTCGCACACGTTTTCCCTTGCCATTGAGCACATGTTAAATTAACACTTGATGTTAGGATTTACAAAATTATATTGGTACTGACGAGTATCGTACCTGGATTGGTAATCATTGGGTATTCTCAAATTTAGGGTAAGCAGTAAAGCGATAAAATTAATTAAGGAAGTTATGTAACAATCTTCAACAGTGTAAAATTAGGCACGAATAATTCAGTTCCGTTTATTTTCCGCCTATTTCAATTTTTTCACACTACATTCTAGTTTATATTTTTATAATTTAAACTATTTAAGTGATTTTAGAAATAATAGGATACTAACATCAATAAGAGACAATTTAATATTGAATATTTCCAATGTGTCCTAAGTATCAACCCCTTCATTTTTTATATTAATCATAATATTATTATTCCTAAAAGTAGAACAGGTTGTCCCGAGAAATTTACGTCTATGGCATCGCGTGCTTGCTTATTTTATGCGTGGGGCGGTCGATACTGCCGCAGTGCCGAGCGGATCCCCTGGCTAGCCAGACGATACATTCAATACGGTTCCTTACTTCCCGAGTGCTACATTATAAGCAGCCGTTAAGTTCGAACTTCTTACGGGTAAGTATTTTTTTTAAATTTAGATAATTTGATATATCTCAATACAAATTTTTAATATATTATTTTACATAATTTCTAAAGTCTCAATTTATCTACATTAAACATTTTTTTCTTCAGCGATATCTATAATTAAGGATGTTTTAAATTTAATGTTTTTTTTAAGTCTAAAATAAGATATTTTGATCGGAAAGTTGTAGAATATGTAGTTTTAGGTAACGTAAGAATATAATTGAAAATTAAAAATTTTGTACAACCTACTTCAATATAAGTTATTTAAGAATAACTCAAAAACTATTGGTCTGACCTTGATCAAATTCTTATAGGACCACACGAGAGCTGTCAGCTTTCATATAAAATAAGAATCTTCGAAAACGGTTTACCCAGTACAAAGTTATGAGGTAACACACATAAAAAAAACATACAGACAAATTGAGTACCGTCTCCTTTTTGGAAGTCGGCAGAAAATAAAGCATTTCCCAAATTAGTTTATCAAAGATGTTGACAAAGCGAGGGTTATAGTATATAGTTATAGTATACTCTAACAGTTTATCTGTGATTTTGTATGTTTAGCATACATTAAAAAAAGGTTAGAGTAATCGGCAAATATTTTTTACATAAATATTAATGACTTTAATTTTCCAAATCTTTGAGATTAAAACAAAATTTAATTATTAAAAAATATATTATGTAATTAAATCAAGAAAGCCATTATAATAATTTAGTTCAGCGGGTAAATATTCTGGTAGGCGAAGATGTTTAGTATAGGCGGACGTGTAAATGCAGACAAAATACTATCCCTTGCGTATAATATCAGACTGTTTCAATTTAATTAATAATTTTCTTTAAGAAAACTAAAACATTACATGAAACGTTTTAAATATAATAATTTTTAATAAATAAATGTTTATTTAAACAGCCATTATAAATATGTGTTACAAATTATTTGTTAAATTTGTTTGTTTACGCAATGTTGCTCCTCTATGTTGTTACATGTTTTAACAAGCGAAATGTTTGTTGTTACATTAAATAAATCATCACCAGCATCATCATTATCATCATCATCATCATCATCATTACAGCCCTTCCAACTCACACTGCTGAACATGTCTTATGCCACAAAACGTAGTGCTGAGTTCATCCCTCGAGCAAATTAAATAGCATACATTGATAGTAATAAATAATAATTAAACTTAATAAAACTCAACGTCGTGTAGTAGCGTTGCAACAGAATCCACTATCAAATCAAATGATCTAATGGGTATCATAAGCAGCGGCAGAGGGAAATGATAAGCGGAATTTTCCAGAACAGCCAAAAAAAATGCGGTTGCCAACCTACCTGTGTAAACGTGGCAACCATGTCAAATAAGCTAAGAGGCAATTTATGGGGAAAGCTTATATTCAACATTAGACTTTGATAGGCTGTAATGAATGAAAGAAAAGCTGAGCTTGGATCTCTAAAGATATTCATTTAATATCTGCAGTTTTATAACTTGCGTCTTTGAGTACTAAGGAACAATAATGACAGACAGATGCTTTCTAGATAAAAAAAAACAATTTCATGTACTTATCATGTTGAAATTAGTTTGAAAAGTGAAAAACCTGCATCTGTAGTGTAAAATATTTATTTATTTATTTATTTAGGCTTACCAACTAAACACATACAAAACATTATTATTAAACATTTGCAGTTATAAACAAAATTATACTATATATGTATTTAACTTAAAGGTATGCACAACATTGCAACATGAAACATAAAATTAGTTTTGAAATTAACAGAAAATAAAATAGGATATAAACACAAAGACTATTCTATGCAATACAGGTAAAATTATAATTTGGTAGAGAGCTTAACATTGTATAATTTAAAGTTGTATAATTAAAAGTTTTAATTTTCAGTTCGAGTGTGGTATAGAAATATTTTCTTTTTTAAGGAACCTATTTTAGAATGTAAACAATATAAAACAGTAATAACACTGTCGATATCCTGTTTATTTATTTATGTATGCGTAATAGTTTTTCATTCTTAAATTAGTTCGCCAGATTGTTATTTGTGTGATGAAATAAGTGTTTTTAATATTTACAAAACGTTAAGCGTTAAACGTTTAGTCTATATTTACAAAACTTACATTTGAAATTTATAAACCATTTCTTTTATTAATTCTTTCTATAATGTACAAATTAATAACACCCCGATTATATTTACGGAAAGTGTAAGCATCTATCGATGTACCGAATGAAGAGTAGGAGCTAATAGAATCAAGGTTATCAAAACTTATAGAAGTTTTGATATTCAATTTTTGATATATCAAATTTTGATATTCAATCGCTATTAGAAATTTGTAGAAACATTTTTATTAACATTGAAATTTCATTTCCAATTTCACTCGATATAAATCAAATCTTTCGCCCCCATTTTATAAATAGGGTGAAATTATTCATGAAAGGGTCATTTCTCTTTGAGTTCAACTTATAACCGATTAATTTAATTAATATGAAAGTATTATAGATTAACGTAACCAACAAAGCCGTAAATTTTACAGTGAGCGTGAGCAACCCGATCGATCTCCTCCGGCATTAATAAAACTGTTAATTGCAATTTCAAGTGATGATTTAGAAAGAAAGAAAGAAAAATTATTTATTACATCAAACACCAAAACACATGTTACAAAATATATTATGCACTAAAAAACTTATAATTACAGACCAAAAGAGAATTAAAACCTACCTAACACACACAAACACATAGAGAGTAAAAAAGAAAAATGAAAAAATGAGATGCAGATATTGTTGATTTTATGATAACAAACATCGCAAATTATTTATTACCAACAATTTAATAATTATAAAATCTACTACTACTACTACTTCTATTATATACTACCAAAATTTACTAGAATCTACATGTGACGTTTGCTAATTATGAATACATTATGTCTGTTTGGTGGCAGCTGTAAATAATATTTATATACGTTTTTGTATATTGAGAACATAAATTTTGTATTTTTTTCTAAAAACCAATAACGATGTCAGACTGCGCAGTAGGGGTGGTAAATCGTTTCAGCATTTTGAGGCTGCGTATCTAAATCTACCCCGAAATAACTGAATAGGACAGCTTGGAACTTTTAAAGAACACTTGGACCGCCTTGTTCGATATTTTTGCGTCTCACAGGAGTGCGCAAGTTTATTTGCGATATAGGGTGGAGTACGATATTTTAATAAATTAAATAATAAACAAGCCATATGCAGATTGCGTCTACCTTTTATTTTTATCATGTTAACATTATTAAGAAAAGGTGTGACATGAGTACGGGGTAGTATACTGAAGACAAACCGAGCACATGCGTTTTGAACCCTCTGAATAGTGTTTTCTCTTCGAGCGAGTAAGCGAGGACCATAAACAACATCCATGTAGTCAAATTTTGACAGCACCAGAGAATTTACCACATGTTCGGCGGTTAAGGAAACATCTTGAGAAAGCTGCGTATCTAAGATAAAATATTGAGGACAAGTCTGGAGTATCGCGGCCCACTAATTGCTACAAAATCCCATCAGAAATCAGAAGAGATCCGTGGCCATTGGAAGTATTGGGAAGTATTGGGCTGTAATTTTTCAACTTATTTTAATAATTGATGACTGTGATAATATATTGACAGGTTATTAATTACTACTAGGTTACCCAAGGGTAGTTCACGGGTAGTCCAGAGGCTAAGCGCTCGCTGGAAATTTCACGGTACGCAATTAGCCCGGGTTGAATCCCCACAGGCACCAATGAAATTGTTGATTTAAATTTTGACTGCTGATTTACCACGTGATCAGCGATAAAGGAAAAAACAAATAGAAAGCTTGTAAAATACGCCGTAACTGACCCTCTCTTTCTCTCGCTCACTCAGAAATGATAGATGGCCTGTGCCTAGCAGTAGTCGACTAATCTATCACTCTTCATCTTCTACTTCTTAAAAGGCCTGTAGTATTCCTCAGCTGAATATGAGCAATTCCGGCTGTATGGATTCGTCTTAATTGACACACTCGGCTGGCGAATTGGCGATCGCATCCCAGCGCAGCTGATTAAAAAATTTAGGCACTGCGTAGAAAAAGTAAGGTGACATCGACGTCTATATATATTATTTATTAACTTATATTTATATAGCTTGAATATTTTCCCTAGAATTTTTAAAATTTACCCCTTATAACACCCACGGGACTTAATGAGAGCCTTTGGCAACGCACATAGCGGCAGAACTCCTGATACCATCTACACCATCTGTATGATTGGCGGTCCACCACTGTGCGATTTAGAAGATGCTTGTGGAATCAATTACCACCAGCGACTTTTCCGGACCGATACGACTTAGGGATCTTCAAGAAATGAGCCTACTTCTTTTTAAAAGGCCGGCAACGCTTCTGCAATACCCCTGGTTCCCCTCGTGTTGCAGTTGTGCAAGGGCGGCGGTAGTCACTTACCATCAGGTGAGCCGGATGCTCTTTTCCCCCTCTCGTATAAAAAATGCGGCTCACCTGATGGTAATTGGCTATTACAGCTATCAACAACCGGAATGCCAAAGGAATTGCAAGTGTGTTTACACCTTTTTTTTAAAAAAACCTTTTTATAAGGTAGTTGCTTTTTAAATTATATTGCCGGGTCTGTTATTCTTTTTATATTCCTTATCGATTCATAGAAGTCCACTGCGAGACATGAACTACTACGAAATTGGATTCTAGGGACGATTTGCCTTAATCTTCACGCTTGGCACGAGGCTTGACGATAGCAGTACCAGACGTCTTGTACCTTAGATTCTGCTACTCTACCGATGCTGCAGGTGCTGGTTTCTGCTGCGGTATGGGGAGTTTACGTCTGACAGGAGCTAGATGGTAACGCCATTTATCGATAACCACAAGAATTTTCTGGCATTTCTCAAAGTCACCTCATACACCCATGGGAGGTAATGAAGTGGTGGGACTCTCTTAGAGCCACGCACTCGGCCTTCTTATAGAAGAGGGATCAATAAGAATAAAGAAGATACGGCTCACCTGATAGTAAGTCATTATCGCTGCTCAAGAACATTCGCAATAACAGAAGAATATAATAATAATAATAATAATAATAATAATCTTTATTGACATAAAAAATAGCAAGTGCGTTGCCGGTTTTTTGAAAAAGGCTATATCTATATATATTTTGTGTACGGATATTGGATGAATAAAATTCATGTTTAAATATTACGACAGTACCTTTAAGCAAATAGGCATTCAAGATGTAATTTGTTCTACTTATGCATTTTCTGATGAATGTGTGGTTAGTTTACTTTATAGGCAAACGGTTGTTTAATCGGTTAAACCTAATTAGCATTAACAAGTAAACATTTTATACAATAAACTACAAAACAACAAAGATGTACATATAAGTCTTTTAATTAAAACTATCATTTTGTATGCAAAAATGAATAAACAAAAAAATATCAATCAATAAACATTAAAAAAGTAAAAGTTTCATGAAAAATGAAAATTTCTATTTATTATATTAATTTATTATGTTAATTTCATTTATTTTGTCTGAAAAAATTGAAGTTATTTTTTTTTGTGAAAGACGAAAAAATTGAACAATTAAATGGTCTTCGATTAACATTAATATAATTTATCGAGGCAAAAGCCGATCGATATCAAGTTAAAAAAAATTCATGAAGACGCAGCTCACCTTGGAACTCCTTTTTAAGATGCCTTTTGCGTTTAAAAAAAAATATTTGAAACTTAGCTTTACCTCGGCGTAAAATATAACTGGCAATCAGTATTATAATAAATTATAATCGACAATGATCTGTTTCTAATCAATTACTGAACAGTTACCTCCAATATTAATTTGCTAATAACGCACTCTATCAAAATTGCACAATTGGTTCATGTCAATATTTGTATCTAAGGCGTGTACTGGCCACTATCGTGGCACAAAGGTCGAGGCCGTGAAACTTTGTTGAATTGAATTTGGAAAAGTTTTCGCTAAGCCGCATTGCGACATAACCTCAAACGCTTTTGAATGAATGGTTTAGCGATCTCACGCTAATTTTTCTTAATTTATTAAAATGTATGGATCTGTAAGCTGAACTATAGATTGATAATAGTTACTTCGTAAGCTGAACTGGCAACGGGCCGGCAATATAGCTCGAAAAACCAACGACGGGGCGAAAGTTCTCGTAACGGTAACCCAAATATAGGACGGACCCACACCAGATTGATTGTAGAACTGGTATGAGACACTGGAAGTTGATGGAAAGAGTTATTCAAGGACCATTTGTGGCATTCCTTGGGGGAAGCCTATATTCATCAGTGGACTTGTGAAGGTTTGTTATATATGTAATATATTAAAATGTTATGAGGCTATTTTCTATTTTGATATTATGAGAATCAAACGAGCAACAGTCCACCCGATGATAAAGGCCTACTATTATCATTACTCAGGGATTTGCCCAGGGAATGCTACAAAACACCGTCTTACACCACCTGGCTCTTTATAGAATGAGGGTGACAATCGAGCACACAGTGTGGCCGAAACAAATATATGTTGCCGGCCTATGGCCTCTATAGCTTTTGGTTCCGTTGGGCAATATCAGTTTTGTTCTATGGCGCGCAGTATAAGGAATACTGCTGTACCGCGGCTGACAAGAAAGTAGATGGTATTAATCTACTAACTTATTTATTTAAAGAAAGTTTTATTTGTATTATTTTCAGTATCCCATAACAAGTTCAGTGCGTTATTTTAATTTATTTTAAGTTATTTTTGCATCAAAGGCAGCTGAACTGAGTAATTGGCGCAAATATGAGTCTCTGAGAGATGACTACATATTTGTGCCATTTGCTCTAGAGACTATCGGTCCGTTGGGTCCACGTGCGGTGGAGTTCCTAAAGGAACTCCATCCGCGGCTGGTCGTTGCTGCTGTTGATAAGAGGGCTGGTTCTTTTCTCGCTCAAAGGCTAAGTATAGCCATTCAGCGGGGAAACGCAGCCAGCGTTCTTGGCGCGATACCGCTGGGAGTAGGACTATATTATGAGTTTGTAATATTGTATATCATAAATGTTTTTAATTCAATTAATTGGAATTAATGTGTGTATTAATTTCTCGCTTATTTACAACTATTATTTTGGGCATATTGACGTTATACTCGTACTTCAATACTTATATTGAATTTATCATAAAACGTAAGAGAATCCACTACGTCATGGCATCCCGTAGTTTTTGACAAAGACGTTAGAGGAAAACTGAAATAAGAGTAGGGCAGCAGCATCTTTCTGATACCAACATACAATAACAAAAAAGTGCAAATAATATTCCCTCTATAAGGCTAATGTAGAGTAGTGGACTTATGATAGACTGTAATGAATGAAAAGAAAATAAAAACAAATGATGAGAAGAAAATCCTTTAAGCAATTCTTAGCACATAAGTTGAAACAACTTAGTTGCTATAATAGTGACAAACGCACAAACATGATGAACATAAATAATTATAATAGCTACAACCGAGGAAGATACTTGCAAATTGACTTCAAATAAAAAGTCCTATTAAAACCACTGTGAACTAAGAAGGAATTTTTCGAAATTTGTAATTATTTTTGCTTTCCATTTTTCAAAATATTTAATGCTCTTACCCAAAATCTATTGCCCCTGAGTTATCACAAGATTCCTTCATAAATTTTATGGTACTATATATACCATATTCTGAGTACGAAGACTGGCACTGCCAGTGTCAGTCAAGTAATCACAATCTTGGAATAATCGATAATTCAAACTTACTCTATCTAGTTGAACATCATTACAATCAGTGGATAAGCATTATTTTTTTATAGAATAAGGGTGCACTGCACCTGATGGTAAGTGGTTGCTGTTGCCCATAGACATCTACATCTATCTTTGTTTGCGAATTAAAATGTAAATGCGTTGTCTACCGTGAGGACTAAGAATGCCTCTTTTCCAGTAAAAAGGGTCTCCGGTTCTCTACACTCACCATATGAAACACATCACCATTTAGCTACTATTTTACGCTGGTATTCTGTAAGAGCGTGGTCCTTTCCCGGTCGAGCCGACCCATTCTTGCTACAACTATAATACTACTAATATAGATGCAGCATGGCTCTACCATGTAAAATTATATCAATGATATTTCAATCTGAATCATAAACTAATGTGACAAATAGTAGCATTCCCAATAGTCCATAAAAAATCATCGACTTTACAAGGGTCTGCCATAGTAAAGAAATTAGGCATAATAGCTACACCTGTTGGGTGAATTGGCGATAAAGATACAAGACACCTTTGTCACTGCATTCTGTTGCCGGACTGGGGCATTTTACATCTGGTATAAATACGAGATGATTAAACCACTATCTATCGAAATCCAGAAAGTCTTTCAGAGGTAATCCTAAATCGCCTCTTACAACGCTACGGGATGAGATTAGACGATTCTCTTAAGCCTCTACCGCACGGCTCGATATATTCTTAATAACATAGGTCCGGTCCTTGTTGGTACCGCTTAAATTAAAACCGGTGGTAAAGTGTTATCAACTTTCGCTAGAGCAGCATTGTGAATTTTTCCATGCTATTATTATAAATGTCTTCTCTCTTTTTTACCTCCGACGTAGTTTTCCCGCTGAACAATAAAGGGGTCCGTGACGATATATTGTGTAATAAATTATTGGAAATGTTTGCTAATGATGAATAAATATATTATTATGGTCTAGCCATAAAAGATGTAAAATATATATTTTATCACAAACATATTTATATATTTCATAGCATGATTATGACGTATTTGTATCGAATTAGATCAAGGTGTGCTCTACTTTCTACTAACATAATGTCCATTGTATTATTGGTTTCCCGTATGTCCATTTACTTGACATCAGTCCTTCTAAGATTTTCGTAATCAACGCTTCCACTATAATCTGAATACAATGATAAAGAGTCTATTGACCGAGAAACCTTCGATTCAAAGCGAATTGCGACCTACAATGCACCACTTGACTCAATGTTGCTGATCTACGCAGTAACTTACAGCTCCGTTAAATAAATTCTACGAGCTGAAATGAACTCTATGGTCTCTACACCAAGGAAATATAAACAAAACAGTATAGGAGTAGTATTTTTAGGTCGGTTAGGAGACAAAGTCAAGTGTTTTATAATGAGGTGAAAATTGCCTTTCCCTCGCAATTCAGGTAACATCTCGAATAAATCCACGTGTGATTAATATTCACAACAATTTGCCGCAGTGACCGACTATATTGTTAATGCTATATTTATTTTGTTTAACTTCATACAACATGGCGTATAGTCGGATTTAATATTTAGTAGTTCACAATTGGGTGATGTAGAGATAAAATATGATATAGGTATATAAAATGTTAAAAGACAGAAATATAAATTATAATATATATGATGTTGATCATACTCAAATACACACTACTATATTTTGTCATTTACATCCTATATACGTCCCACTGCTGGGCACAGAGCTCCTCTCTTTTCTGAGGGTTTTTATATATAAGAAAAAAACATTTTCGAAGACATGTTAAATGTGCCAAAACGCATTGGCGCAGCGCGGCGGACATTTCCCCTCTCAGCAACTAGGTACTATATTATGATGTAGCTTAAATTTATAAATAAAGTTAAAGCCAAGAGGAAATGTTACGCACTGGATAATCGTGAATAATTTTCCAATTTATATTTAAAAATATATGTATTTAAATAAATTTATAAAAAATACAACACATGTGTAGTGCACGTGACAGCAAACGGGTTAATAATTTACCAAGTGCTTGGTACTGAAGCAATGAATTGTGGGGGAGTACTGGATGTCCGAGAATTTAAATATATGTATAATTCAAGACACTTCTTTGTTCTGAAACCGTCTGAAAAAAAAGGGAAACCTACATGTAATAACTAAATACTAATAAAAAATTTAGCTCAGTGGGAGCGGTTATTGAGATTGTTAGCAGTTTTTAAATAAAATAAAAATAAATACGTTCCAAATGGACATCGGATATTGCTTTTACAAATAATTTTAATGTTAATAAATTTAATTATTAAGTCGTGGTAGCTCAGGGTCTAAGCGCTTGCTGTAACTTTCACAGTACGCGATCAACTAGGGTTCGATCCCCGCCGGCACCAATGAAATTGTTAATTGCAATTTGAAGTGCTGATTTACCACGTGCTTGGCGGTGAAGGAAATCATCCTGAGGCAACCTGCATATCCGAGAAATAAAAAAAAATTCGAAGACATGTGAAGTTCGCCAACATGCATTGGGGCAGCTTGGCGTACATTTTCTTGCCCTAAAACCTTCTCAAAAATGAGAGGTGATCTGTGCCCAGCAGTGGGACTTATAATGGGCTGTAACTTTAACTTTTTAATTTTAATACACGTTAATTAAAGTCATACTAGTAGTACGCTTTGTTCAGTATTTTTGTCAGAAAATTCTTCCCCGATAAAATATTTTCTTGAATCATGGAGACATTGACATTCATGACATTGACATTTATTTCACAACGAGGAACAACCAGACTCATATAAATTATTTGTAGGCCATAGAAATCCTTGTTTCGTACGGGATTCGCACTCAATGCCCTGTTGCGCCGCAACCAAAGACTTCGGCTAGCTACTAGGTAGGTCAAAGTGCCGGGTGCGTAGTTTAAATCATGGACCCTAGGGGATGAAGTTCAACGTCTTCAGTAGAGAATCCGTTTCGATAGGCGCACCAACACACGCTAGAGTTGCGTAGTGCCACTCTGGAGCGCGGATGGGTCAACTCAATCAGGGAAGGAGCACGCCCGCAGAGAGTATCATCGTAAAATAGCACCAGATAGAAACCGGAGACACTTCTTCACCATCAGATGACTGTTTGTTAAGTTGTCATTATGTGTGTTTTATCAAAGCATAATACTACTTTTTAAAAAAAGTTGCTGTCGTTTTTTAAAAAAGAAACAATAATTTCTTTTCTGTCTGTGACTAAATTATGGACAATAAACTCGTTTTAATGAAACAAGGTAAGATTTTTTTTATTTTAAAACATTCGTGACTAAGAATAGATCATTAATATTTTACAATGTGTTGATAAATTGCTTTCAAATATGATATTGCCTATGGATAGTCACGACGCAATCATATTGGTCTAGAATTTCATTTTTGGTACGTGCATTCGAATTAATATTTGCCTAACAGTAGGTACTCGTATGTGTTTAATTCTTATTGTCGTTATTTTTTTATCGCAAGAGTCTACTGTTGGCATTGGCGTATCTTGGGTTACTGACCATTATGACCATTGGATAGCGATGGGCTATGTACGCAATACTTTTATTCGGCCATCGGTTTTTTGTATGTTCCTTTAATTAAATTAAATAAGATATACAATGTGTAACTAAAACCCTGTGGTTCCCATTAAGTGCGTTATCAGATTCATTATCAAAGCGCAAAGAAATATCTTTTTTTTTCAAAAAACTTAAACTAGCTAACTCTAGTTTTTTGTTGGTAGGTCTAGGTTTGGGCACCAGACAATTCTATTTCATATTCAATTGATTAATTCTCACACAGCAACCTTTATATCTATACGTCAATGTCTGCTATACGTTGGCATACTTTATTGCAGAATGGGTTTTACGTCTATATCATCTATTCCGTTATATTCTATCCCTTTCCATTTTATTCCGTCTATGCTTTTCAAATTATCATAGGACAGATTTGCGCAAATTGCCACGCTTACAAGGTGGTTTGTATGAAAAATCATACTTTTTTTTATAGAATAGGGGGCAAACGAGCATGCGGCTCACCTGATGGTAAGCGACTACCGCCGCCCATGAACAACCGCAACACCAGGGGAATTGCAGATGCGTTGCCGACCTTTTAGAAAGGTGTAAGCTCTTTTCTTGAAGGTTCCTAAGTCGTATCGGTCCGGAAAATTCGCTGGTGGTAATTGATTCCACAAGGAAGTCGTGCGAGGGAGAAAACTTCTTCTAAATCGCACAGTGGTGGACCGCCAATCATCCAGATGGTATGGATGGTAACGCGAGTTTTGTCGCGATGTGTTTGAGCACTCCCCGTGATAGATGCGATAAAATACGCAAAGAGATGCAACATCTCTACGCAGTGCCAGTGTATCGAGCCGATCAGAAAGAACTCGGTCGTCGACGATTCGAACCGCTCTGCGCTGGATGCGGTCAAGTGGAAGGAGCTGGCACTGGGGTGCCCCGGCCCAGAGATGAGAACAGTATTCCATGTGGGGCCGCACTTGCGCTTTGTAAAGTTGCAAGCGATGTGACGGCATGAAATACCGTCTCGCTCTGCTGAGCACGCCAAGCTTTTTAGCGGCCAATTTGGCCTTCCCTTCCAAGTGACCACGAAACTGCACACTATTCGATATGTCGACGCTAAGGATTCCGATACTGGCTGAGGCAGTAAGGGGAGTGCCTTGAAACTGAGGAGATACGACAAAGGGGTTCTTTTTAGCGGTAAACGCGCAAACTTGTGTCTTCTGGGGATTGAACTGGACTAGATTTAGTCGGCCCCAATCCGAGACTTTGTTAAGCAAAGACTCAACTTCAGACACAAGTTTGTCCCGGTACTCGGCGACGTTTTCCCGCGAAATATTGGCACGGCCGGTATATAAGGCATCACCAGTGCTGTCGTCCGCATAGCAATGAATGCTACCAGTTAGCAACATATCATTGATATGCAGGAGAAACAGCGTTGGTGATAGCACGCAGCCTTGTGGAAAACCAGCGTTGATAGGCTTGAGATCAGAGCATGCACCGTCTACTACGACCTTGATGCTCCGATCAGCAAGGAAACTGGTGATCCATTTGCACAATTTCTCGGCAAGCCCATAGGAAGGAAGCTTCGAAAGAAGCGCTTTGTGCCAGACCCGAACAAAGGCCTTCGCTACGTCCAAACTAACGGCTAATGCCTCCCCCTTGGACTCTACTGCCTCCGCCCATCTGTGAGTTAAGTAGACTAGAAGATCACCAGCTGATCGACCCCGACGAAAACCGTACTGGCGGTCACTAATCAGCTGGTGATCCTCAAGGTACCTCATGAGCTGGCAGTTTATAATGGCTTCCATTATTTTGGAGAACAAGGAGGTGATGGCGATAGGCCTGTAGTTGGACGGGTCTGAGCGGTCGCCTTTTTTAGGGATCGGGTGCACCAAAGCTGTCTTCCATGAATTCGGGACTACGCCTTGGGAGTAGGAGTACCGGAAAAGACGCGTTAAAACCGGTGCCAACTCCGGAGCACACGTCTTCAGCACAATGGGAGGGACTCCATCGGGCCCACTCGACGTGCCGACGTCCAGGGAGAAGAGTGTTTTGCAAACAGAGTGCTGTATCAACCGCACATCCGGCATGGAGCACTCACATCGCGGGATGGTCGGCGGTGTGTTCCCCCCGTCATCTAGAGTCGAGTTGGACGCAAAAAGAGAGCTCAACAGATCGGCTTTCTCCTTTGCGGCATGGGCCAGTGAGTCGTCCTTTCTGTGCAGAGATGGAAGAGATAGCTGACAGAAGTTCCCTTGGACAGCCTTGGCGAGAGACCAGAATGCACGGGTTCCCGAAGGAAGGCGAACTAGCTTCTCGCCAATTCTGCCGATGTGCTCAGACCTTGCCTTGGCAATGACGCTTTTGAAGGACCTGGAGGCGGAATTATACTTCTTTTTAAGTGCGCTGGCGTTTACATCCCGAGACGTTGATGCGTCAGCCCAGGTCTGGTAGCACTCCTGCTTATAGCGTGATGCTATTTTGCAGGAGCGACCAAACCATGGCTGGGATCTGCCTCCGATGGGCACCACAGAGGATGGAATAAAAAGTTCCATACCCTGAAGTACCACATCAGCAACAGAATCGGCAACAACGCTGGGATCTTCCGGCGAGAAGCAAACCCAAAGGTAGGATGAAAAAAAAGACCGCATCCCGTCCCAATCAGCTGACTTATAGTGCCAAACACGGCGGCAAGCTGTAGATCGCAACTGCGATTGGAGCGTGAGTGGCACCGTACTCCGGATCAGACAATGGTCCGAAGAGCCCAGAGGGGCATCGACGGAGACCTGATATCCGTCCGGATGAGAGGTCAGCAGAAAGTCCAACAGGGAAGGTACATGGTCTTCCACATCTGGGATCCGCGTAGGCGAAGTAACCAGTTGTGTAAGACCATATGCCAAAGCAAAGTCATAGATAGATCTACCCGCATGATCGGGTAAACGAGAACCAACCCATTCAGCGTGGTGGGCGTTGAAATCACCGAGTATCACGATCTCTGCGGATGGGACCTGTTGTAGCACGTAGTCTGCAGCCATTTGGACGTGGTCGATGAGTCGGTCTGTGTCGGCATTACCGCTATGGGACCTATAGAGGCACCCGTAGACGCGGGGATGGTCGTCGCTGTCTACGCGCAGCCATAGGATGGACAGGTCCGTACTTTCAAGACTGCCGAGGCGTCGAAAACAGATGTCCTCTCTGACATACACGCGAACTCCAGCCCGGGGCACAAACGAGTGTTCTAATTTGTACCCCGGGTAGAAAAGATACGAAGTATCAGCCGGAGAGGACACCTGTGTCTCGGTTAGAAAGAGCAAGGCCGGCTTAGCTATCTCCAGATGGTAGTGGACGGCGTTAAGGTTTGAATGAAGTCCCCTGATATTGCAGAAATCCACGGTAAGCGTGGCAGGGGTTGCCTTTGTCTTCTTGCTCCGCTTGCTCCGAGCAGGTTTCGTCTTGAGCGGAATTTCGCCCCCCCCCCCCCCCCAGAATACGCGGGGCAGCCTGAGCGCCCACGCCCAGGAGTGGAGTAGTTTGGTCGTGGATGCTCAGAGAGGGATTCTCCAGGGGTGCTGGTACCCTCCTGGGGTAGTCTTTTATTTAATTCCACTACCATGTTGATGGGGGGGGGGGGGGAATTGGGCCTCCGGCCACCTGCACTCACCAAGCGCAACGCAGAGGTAAACCTCTACTTCACGCTGCTATTCTGTGAGGTCGTGGTACCACCCCGGTTCGAGCTGGCCCATCCGTGCAACAGCAAAAGCTACCGCTTAGCTCTACCACTGTTAGAAATGTTTATTTTGTTTCGTATACCTTTGTTATTTCGATAAAATATTAATGTAATTAATTAATTTATGTGGTTCGAGTCTGATTGAGATGAGCCAGCGTATCTTTTTTCGGAATAAGAATGATGTAGGCGCCAAAATTGTTTAGAGTGAATATTTCGTAAATTAGAGTAAATTTAAAAACCTGTAGAGACAAACAGTGGTAGAACCACGCGGCAGCTTTTGCTGTCGCACGGATGGGACGGCTCGAACCGGGGTGGTACCACGACCTCACAGAAAACCAGCGTGAAGTAGAGGTTTACCTCTGCGTTTCGCTTGGTGAGTGCAGGTGGCCGGAGGCCCTTTTTACTGGAAATGAGGCATTCCATCTTAGTCCTCACGGGTGACAACGCATCTACATTTTGATTTGTAATAGAGGATAGATGTAAATGTCTATGGGCCGCAGCAACCACTTACCATCAGGTGGACTGTGTGCTCGTTTATCACCCTTATTCTATAAAAAAAATCGCAATCTGTTTTAGAAATCTGACTTTTGTTCCAAAAATCCACATAAACAGAACAAAAAGGTGACTTTGTGTGTGTGTGTTTTTTTCTTCTATTGAAAATAAGTGTAGTTAATGAAAATGAATTATCTTTAAATATCTTTATTTTCAGTTTTGAATTTGATTTGCTGTAGTATCATTCAATTCTAATTTATTTGACTTCTTTGTGCGGCCTTAATAATTTTGAAATAACTAAACATTTTCCATCCCATTTGTTAAAATTTGTTTTAAGCGATTTGTCTAGGATTTCTAGCATTCAGTTAAATGTCAACGTTTAACTAATGGGTTAGCTATTAAATTAACTGGCTGATTTAATAGTCGGTAAACACCACATTATTTTATTTAAGAACTGGCGATCCGCCTACATACCGATAATATCCGGTGACCCTATAAGTACTTCATCAAAATCAGTCGAGCTGTTTAGGAGAAGTTTAGGAAGAGAAAAATTATACTAAGAAGAATACGCGTAAACCGGAATTTTATAATCTTCTTTATATATAAAAAGTACGTGTCACGTTGTTTGTCCGCGATGGACTCCTAAACTACTGAACTGATTTCAACGAAATTTTGCACACTGTGTGCATTTTGGTCCTACTTGATAGATAGGATAGTTTTTATCCCGATAAATGACCCTTAAAATTTTTATTGTGAATTTAAGGATTTTTATAGGACGGGTCGTCGGAAAGGGCAGAACAACGTCTGCCTGGCAAGCTAGTCTTTATATATAAAAAGTACGTGTCACGTTGTTTGTCCGCAATGGACTCCTAAACTACTGAACTGATTTCAATGAAATTTTTGGTCAATGTGCAGTTTAGTCCAACTTAAAAGATAGGATAGCTTACATCTCAATTTATAGTCGCAATACAATATTATTTTATTGAAAATTATTTGTCTATTATTTGACAGTCACAATTATCTGACAGATGACGATATCTGTTGACTGGATTGAGTAAATATTTAATAGATGGCGCTATGTTAAAATAGAAACGTTTAATATAAGCTACAATTTAGTAGTATAACCACCACGTGTTGCTGTAAGTATTCAACAGATAGAACCGATTTAAAAAAAAAATTGCAGACTGTGTGCAGTTTGGTCCAACTTGAGAGATAGGATAGTTTTTATCCCGATAAGTGATCCTCAATTTTTTTATTGCTAATTTCAGGAGTTTTTTTTTGGGAAAGCAAATGGTTATTCTGAAAGGGCAGGACAACGCCTGCCTGGTCAGCTAGTACTCCTATATAAAGATTTACAAGTACGACGTATGGCATGGCGTATTTGCCTGAATCTGTCTACTTTACGTACATTACCTGAAACCATATAAAGTTGAGAGCTGCAGCCACGCGGAAATTCCAGATTGGAAAATACGAACAGAATATCCGGTTGCCATTCATAAGTATTTAATATTAAGGCAAATTAAGAATTAAGAGGCTATTTGATTTTTCAATAAACAAATAAGTAAACAATAGGTGTGTGCGATAGACGATAGCATTGTTGAGATACGGTTGTCAAAAATTCACTAGAAAAATGAGAAAGTTTTTTTATAGGATAGGGTGACAAACGAGTTCACAGACCACCTGGTGGTAAGTGGTTGCTGGGGCCCATAGACATCTACATCTATACTCGTAATCATAGTGCAGATGCGTTGTCACCCGTGAGGACTAAGATGGAATGCCTCTTTTCCAGTAAAAAGGGTCTCCGGTTCTCTACACTCTCCATACGAAACACAGCAGTGTTAAGCTGCTATTTAATGCTGGTACTCTGTGAGAGCTTGGTCCTTCCCCGGTCGAGCCGACCCATTCGTGCTACAGCTATACTTATAATATAGCTGCAGCATGGCTCTACCGCGTGTAAAAGTAGGATACTACATTAGAATATATATAAAAAAACACACGCACATAATATGTCGTCGTTCGGAGTACGACGAATCTAATAGACGCTCTTAAGCATCATGTTCTTAGGGCGAAATGAGGATGGCCCGGACATTTTGCGAGGATGCATGAAAAAAGTTATTTACCAAAACTTTCACCTTGCCTAAAGCAAGTTAGAAACATATCAAATAAATTGAAATGAATTGGACAGTATTTTTTTTTATAGGATAAGGGTGACAAACGAGCACACATTCCGTCTGATGGTAAGTGGTTGCTGCGGCCCAGAGACATCTACATCTATCCTCGTTTGCGAATCAAAATGCAGATGCGTTGTCACCCGTAAGGACTAAGATGGAATGCCTCATTTCCAGTAAAAAGGGCCTCCGGCCACCTGCACTCACCAAGCGAAACGCAGAGGCAAACCTCTACTTCACGCTGGTATTCTGTGAGGTCGTGGTACCACCCCGGTTCGAGCCGGCCCATCCGTGCGACAGCAAAAGCTGCCGCGTGGCTCTACCACTGAAAAAAGGCAAAGGGCAAAAACAAAGGAAAAACTAGGGTTGTCCTTTTCCATAGATTGGTCGGAAGCAATGTAAAACTTTAAAAAATGCATATATTTTAATTTGTCCAAAATATAGTGTTATGTAGTATTTATAACATACCTATGTAATACTTCTGACCGCATTGTATGTGACTGAGCTCCTCCTAAACAGCTGGACTGATTTTGACGAAATGTTATATGTGTGATTAAGTTCAAGTTATAAAATATATGTATGTCGGAGCGTCTATAAAATATCACTTGAATTGAGGTGGACATGAGGGTACATCGAGAAACTCCCACTTGTTTGTGCAGTACAAAGTTCACTGTAGGTGCCGTGCCCGAGAGATTCCGCTTAAGTCATTCAACGAGTGTGGTCATTCTACTAGTGCTAAGATAGTGTCGTGGTTCTGTTCGTTGTTGTAATTCTTCTAGTGCAGGCAAGGACGATTGGTGTTGCTGAGAGGCTGACCTGTGTTACATTGAGATAAGTAGTGTTGCTGTTGGTTTACATATTTTGGTGTTATCATGTAACTACCTACCTCACGTTACACTGGTGTGTGATTGTGGCGGATACGTGTTACGGTGTGGTCGAACTGTAATTTCACTATACTGAATGTATAGTGCGTTACGTTGTCTTATTACTGATAATGATTAAACTGCGTAAGCAAGAGAGCAAGTCGAAAATCCGCTGTCACGCTTTTATTATTTTTAACAATTAATGCTATTCTGATGTATTTCCAAGATCAAAATTGCGATCCTCTGTTGTAATTCTCCAACATGTATATACCAGGTCCAATTGTGAATCTAAACGAAAATGGTTTAAATTCACAATTGCACTCAGTAGATGGCGCTGTTGTTGTGATCAAAATACCACCCGTGCGAAGCCGTGGTGAATCGTAGAAATTGGAAACGGAAAGTAGTATTAAATAGCCTTAAGAACAGAGCCTTTAAACAAGCCGCCAATTCCTGCAAAACGCATTACGGCAAGCCAATTTTGACCGTATTCGCAAACGAATCGGTACAAAGCTCTCTGTCAAAACATCTGGCAATAGAGCTTTTTGGTTTCTCGTCAAAGCAGTCGAGACAAACTTTTGTCGGTCTTCACTGAATCCGCTGGTAAAACCAGATGGCCCACTGGCGCATGCGCCTAAGGAGAAAACTGACTTATTTCCTTATCTTTTTGCCTGTAGTCAGTAGCAACAGCGTACCATCTCAACTACCGCACTGTGGTACCTCTATGTCAGACGACGGTAGCACCAACAAGGAGATTCATAAAACCTTGCGAGGTCTAGAAGTGAACAAAGCTAGTGGGTGTGATGGCATACCAACCATAGTTCTAAAGGTCTGTACACCTGAGTTGTCTCCTGTGTTGAAGCGCTTGTCCCTCCACTCATTCAGGACTGGAATAGTGTAGTAGTCTTGGAAACTGGCCCATGTGCAGCCTGTCCCTAAAAAAGGTAGCCGTACCAATCCTGACAACTATCGGCCAATTTCATTTACCTCCATATTCTGCAAGATTATGTAGCGTATATTGAACGCCCACATCATGGCATACCTAGAGCAGAATTATGTCCTCAGTGACCGCGAGCACGGATTTCACCGAAATCGATCAACTGGGGACGTTCTAGCGTATGCCACTCACACATGGGACGAATCACTCAAGAACAGTGGTGAAGCACTTGCTGTTTCCCTCGATGTTTCGAAGGATTTTGACAGGGTTTGGCACGCTAGTCTATTAGGCAAGCTTTCGGCGTATGGCCTGATTGACTGGGTGAAGGACTTTCTGAGTGTAAAAATTCTACAAAACATCATCGATGGCTGCTCGTTTTGTTCTATCACGACAAACTTGGTGTCCTTGCAGGGGTGCGGTGGTACTTCACGCCAGAGTAGCTTCTTACCTTATATTTATAAAGCGCAAGTCCGGTCGTGCATGGAGTACTGCTGTCACATATGGGCTGGTGCTGCAAAATGCCACCTGACAGCGTTGGACTCAGTGAAGAGACATGGTAAGGGGCTCATTGGTGACCTTTAATTGGTTGAAACCAATCTTGTCAGCCTCGAGCAAAGCGCAGAGTAGCCAGTCTCTCGGTATTCTTTAAGATATATTCCGGCGAGTGTGCGCAGGAATAACACGCTTTAATTCCTTCGTCTCCTTTTCGCCATCGAACAACCAGGCGATCGGCGGGTATTCACAACTTTGTTGTCGATATTCCACGCATTAGAACCAAACGGTTTGCTTCGACTTTTGTAAAAGCAAAAAGCAAAGGAGTGGAATAATTCATCGGCGTTTATCTTTCGTCCAAATGAAATCTGGGCGTTTTTAAGGCAAAAGTGAATAGGCTTTTGTTACGCTAAGACAGTGCGACTTACCATCTAGGGCTGCGTCACCACTTATACTTACCAGGTGGGTTTGTGGTTAAGAACAGGCTTAGAATAACTTAAAAAAATCATTTACAAAGTCAAGCGAGAAACGAACTCGTACTCATAAGCTGGTTTTATTATATTATCCAAATATTAATTGATTTTATTTTAAAAACATTTCCTCGTAGTTCAAACGTTTATTGTCAGAAAATATCGAGTTACATTTCGACTTACTGACATCGATTGATAAGGTTATAATTCGCGTGATAACACGCGCAAGCAGAACGCTCCTAAATAATTAATGAATTATAATAATACCTAATGGCTCGGTTACGTCATTGTCACGATATTATATCGAACCTTTAAGTAACAAATGTCGTAAAAGCCAAAATGGCCCAAATGAGTTCTTAACACCTTTATAATCAGTTTCGCGCGCTCTATCGACCTGTATATTTGAAAAATTTATATTCACAAAAAATGTGTATTTAAAGACGCGTTAAGGACCTAGTTTGTTCTTTTAATATGTCGTAATGATCAATTTGGAGAGGGATTTTTATAATTAAAGTTGTAAAAGACATGTCTTTACTTTGCATGGCTTTTCCTACAGAATGTGATAGAAATCTTTAAAGATTATTATTGAGCATTTTTGTCGTAAAATTAACCATATTATCAAATATGGTTATTACGACAAAGTTTAAACTGAAATTTTAAAAAGATCAATGTCAATTTGTTGTGAAAGCCAATATCTTTCAAATATGGTATTTACACACAAAACTGCATTACAGTGTTTAACACTTATGTATAAAATTATGGCTATTACTTCATTAATTATCATCTAAAAGATAAAATTTGCACGAACTAAAATTATAATTCGCTCCGCCACGTCGTCTGTCAAACGCGCGCGTGTTCGCATTCATTTATTTAGCTAGCAGCTTATAATAACCATTCAGTATATTAACAATGCTTTGGATTTCCTTTTATGAACAAAGCAAGACTAATAAATGGTAGGTAAATATATTATTATTAGCAATGTAAACAAATTGTTTTATTTTATAGGATGGGGTGACAAACGATCACACAGTCCACCTGATGGTAAGTGGTGGCTTTGGCCCATAGACATCTACATCTATCCTCGTTTGCTAATTAAAATGCAGATGCGTTGTCAGCCGTGAGGGCTAAGAATGCCAATTTTTTCAGTAAAAAGGGTCTCCGGTTCTCTACACTCACCATACGAAACATAGCAGTTTTAAACTGCTATTTTACGCTGGTATTCTGTGATAGCAACTACTCTACTAATATCAACTACACTACTAATATAGCTGCAGCATGGCTCTACCACGTCTGAAAATTATTCATTCAGAAAATTATTCAGTCATTTAAATTATGTTTTAAATATATTATCTGAATTTCCGTCACTCAGAAATAATTACTGAGATTAAAAAGACTAATCTATAAACTTCCTGTTAAGGTATCAACTTGCTTTTACTACAACAGTCATCTATAGCTAGGGTATCTATAAACGGTCATTTATTGCTATAACATTAACTGGCTTTTGCTACAAATGGTTATCTACTGCTATAGCATAAATTGGTTTTTACTTCAATAAATTCAATTGAAATAATTACACACTTTGTTGTTCACGGGCCCACATACAAGGGATATCAGTGATTAATAACAGGCTGAAAGTTTATACACAGCTTCATTTTGACGAGACACCCAACTTTTATCATTGGAGCAAATTCTGATAGTGGGAGGAAAAAGCGCGATAGGGAGCGAAACACGTCGATTTGACGAGTGTCCCAAATTAAATAATAACAGTTTCTAAAAATCAATACTTCGAGAAAATACGATGGAAAACTGAGAAAAATTTGTGGCATACAAAGTGAATGGTACCTTCCGAGTGAACCCCAGCTCTAACACGTCAGAATGGTGACTTGAAAAAATTTATTAATAACACGCTGATTTTTGTTTTGGGGCTTGCAAAATATAGTATATTATATTTTTTATAAAAAATGCATCGGCATACAAATTTGTTGGTAATTTTTTTGAGACCTACACTCGAAAGTTGTCAAGATTATGTTTTTTTTTTTATTGTATGTCGATGCATTTTTTTTAAATATATATTTTGCTCCGAAATAAAAGGTCGGTGAAAAAGTCTCCTCATATTTTATTTACAAATTCAAGAATTTTTTTTTCAAAGTTTAATTACATTTAATTATAATATATATGTGCCTTTTGTTCGATAACTTGTTGCCAACTTGTAAGTAGTGACATAATCCCGTTGCTGTAGAAATCTTGAGATTCTGAAAAGACCGAAACAGGTGAAAATTTGAGGGTGCAAGGATAGGACAGTATGGTGGATGCATTAACACTTCCCAACCAAGCTCTCTCAATTTTTGCTGAGTGGTCAAAGATTTGTGTGGTCTGGCGTTATCATAACGAAAGACCACTCCTTTTCTGTTAATCAATTCCGGCCGTTTTTTTCTCAATTTCTTGCTTGAGTCTCATTACTTCTTGGCATTAGAGTCCCGAATCGATGGTTTTGACCGGCGGTAAAAGCACATAATAAACGATGCTCTTCCAATCTGGGCTGGTGTTTGCGTATACGTCAGAGAGGGCATCTGTTTTCGATGCCTCTGCAGTCTTGAAGGTACGAACCTGTCCATCCTATGGCTGCGCGTAGTCCCATAGCGGTAATGCCGATACAAATCGACTCATCGACCACGTCCAAATGGCTGCAAACTGCGTGCTACAACAGGTCCCATCCACAGAGATCCCGATACTCGTCATGTGGGTAGATCTGTCTATGAATTTGCCTTGGCATATGGTCTAACACAACTGGTTACTTCGCCTACGTGGATCCCAGATGTGTAGGACCATGTACCTTCCCTGTTTGACTTTCTGCTGACCTCTCATCCGGGCCGATATGAGGTCTCCGTCGATGCCCCTCTGGGCTCTTCGAACCATTGTTTGATCCGGAGTACGGTGCCGCTCACGCTCCGATCGCTCGATCGATCGCTCCGCTCCGCTCGCTCTGTTGAACTCTCTCTATGCGTCCAACTCGACTCTAAATGACGGGAGGAACACACCGCCGACCATAGTCCTAGTCCCATGACGTAGTCCGAAATTCATAAAAGACAGCTTTGGTCCACTCGATCCATAAAAAAGGCGACCGCTCAGACCCGTCCAACTACAGGCCTATCGCAACCACCTCCTTGTTCTCCAAAATAATGGAATCCATTATAAAATGCCAGCTCATGAGGTACCTTGAGGATCACCAGCTGATTAGTGACCGCCAGTACGGTTTTCGTCGGGGTCGATCAGCTGGTGATCTCTTGTAACACATAACTCATAGATGGGCGGTGGCTGTAGAGTCCAAGGCAGAGGCATTGGCCGTTAGTTTGGACATAGCGAAGGCCTTCGATCGTGTCTGGCACAAAGCGCTTCTTTCGAAGCTTCTTTCCTATGGGCTTCCCGAGAAATTGTGCAAATGGATCGCCAGTTTCCCCACTGATCGGAGCATCAAGGTCGTGGTAGACGGTGCAGGCTCTGATTTTAAGCCTATCAACGCTGGTGTTCCACAAAGCTGCGTGCTATCATTAACGCTGTTTCTCCTGCATATCAATGATATGTTGCGAACTGGTAACATTCATTGCTATGCAGACGAAAGCACTGGTGATGCCTTATATACCGGCCATGCCAATATTTCTCGGGAAAACATCGCCGAGTACCGTGACAAACTTGTGTCTGAAGTCGAGTCTTTGCTGAACAAAGTCTCGAATTGCGGGCGATTAAATCTAGTCGAGTTCAATCCCCAGAAGACACAAGTTTGCGCGTTTACCGCTAAAAAGAACCCCTTTGTCGTATCTCCTCAGTTTCAAGGCACTCCCTTTGCTGCCTCAGCTAGTATCGGATTTCTGGGCGTCCAACATATCGAATAGTGTGCAGTTTCGTGGTCACTTGGATGGGAAGGCCAAATTGGTCTCTAAGAAGCTTGGCGTGCTCTGCAGAGCGAGATAGTATTTCATGCCGGCACATCGCTTGCAACTTTACAAAGCGCAAGTTCAGCCTCACATGGAATACTGTTCTAATCTCTGGGCCGGGGTACCCCAGTGCCAGCTCCTTCCACTTGACCGCATCCAGCGCAGAGCGGTTCGAATCGTCGACGACCGAGTTCTTTCTGATCGGCTCAGACATGCACACTGGCACTGCGTAGAGATGTTGCATCTGTTTGCGTATTTTATCGCATCTATCATGGGGAGTGCTCTGAAGAATTGTTCGGACTAATTCCAGCAGCTCAATTTCACCATCGCACATCGCGACAAAACTCGCGATACTATCCATACCATCTAGATGATTGGCGGTCCATCACTGTGCGATTTAGAAGAAGTTGTCTCCCTCGCACAACTTCCTTGTGGAATGGACTACTACGACGACGATACGACTTAGGAACCTTCAAGAAAACTTTTGACGGCTCCGTGGCGCAGTGGTTTAGCAATGTGTTACAACGCTTGGAGCCGCGGATTCGTTTTCCGCACGGAACAATTATTTGTATGGCCTACAAATAATTGTTCCGGGTCTGGATGTCCTTGTGCAATTTATGTTTTTAAACTGCCTCTACGATACAGGAGAAAATCTTAGTGTATAGGTAATGTTATTTTGGAGAAAGGAAATAAAAGAAAAAAGGACAAAAAAGAAAAGAGCTTACACCTTTCTAAAAGTCCGGCAACGCATCTGCAATTCCCCTGGTGTTGCGGTTATTCATGGGCGGCGGTACTCACTTACCATCAGGTGAGCCGCATGCTTGTTTGCCCCCTCTTCTATAAAACAAAATCCCACAATACACACAGCATCACTTTTTTGTGTTTTAATCCGGGTTTCGCTATAGTCTGTGGAGCTTGACTACCCTTTGACCATGATTATTTTGCTCGTTCTTGTCATAGCTCCACTTTTAGTCAACAGTGATCAATCGTTTCAAAAATTATTTGGTTTCATTACGTTTCAATAGCGAAATGCAAATGTCTACAAGATTCATTAGGTTTTGTACGTGGTAGAGCCATGCTACAGCTATGTCACTGGTATAATTGTAGCACGAATGGGTCGGCTCGACCGAGGAAGGACCACGCTCTCACAGAATACCAGCGTAAAATAGCAGCTTAATTCTGCTGTGTTTCATATGGTGAGTGTAGAGAACCGGAGGTCTTTTTTACTGGATAAAAGAGGCATTCCATCTTAATCCTCACGGGTGACAACGCATCTGCATTTTGATTCGTAATCGAGGATAGATGTAGATGTCTATGGGCCACAGCAAACACTTACCATCAGGTGGACTGTGTGCTCGTTTGTCACCCTTATCCTAAAAAAAAAAGGTTAGTTTCAGCGAGCTCCTGTGGTACCCAAATATCGAGCTTATTTGTATAGCAAAACTTTTTCAAATGGGTCAAATCTGTTTTGTGGTCAATCCTCAGTTCCTCGGCAATTTCGTTACAGGTGTGACATAATTTGGCGTTAACTGCAAAATACGTCTTAAACGTATAATTTGATATATATATATATATATATATATATATATATATATATATGAATTTTATATTTTAACAAAAACATGTTAAAAATTAATTAATAACTAGTATGTTGGTTAATTAATTTAACATTTTTAAATAATATGTTCATTTCTAAAATGTGTACTGCAATGACTACAGTAAAATTACACTTATTTTTGATATCATTTGCCTTTTATTACGAATTCCTAATCCATAAAACTATTGTTAACAACAAAAGCTACATTTATAAAATCTGTAAAATTTGTCTTTAAAGCCAGTAACAACGCTTTTTTATTGTAATGGCCATACTATTTATGGAACTATTCAAGCTGCGTTATTTTAATTTCCTTGAAATGAAACTGCTCAGACCTAAACATACTATGCTTTAGTAACACGTTATAGCTTTAGTATGTCAAAAATATGGGATAAATAAACTCAACCATTTTTGTGTTTTGCTCGTCCTGTCAAATGGCGTTTTGATTTTTGTTGTTCAAAGGGTCGATATAAATAGAACAGACAAGTTTAAGAAATAAAAGGATAGGAAAGGAATTTAAATAAGTAAAGACATTTTTTTAAGATTTTCTATGTTACTAGGTTTCACGGCTTTTTTCTGCGAAGGAGTCCTTCTTGATAAGTGTGTAATATAGAAAAATACAGATCATATTTTAAGGCAATAAAAAACAATCGAATTATTTATCTCCTGCTTCAAAGTCTACATATAATTATTATTGAACTCCTAGCCCAAAGACCATAAAATAGATCTGCAGTTTTTTTTTTGTGTAAGTTCTACGCGGATGAAGTAGCAAGTAAAAGTTAGTAACTCATATTAAAAATTAGCAATGACGATGATATCTGTCTAATTTTCGATCACGGCAACAACTTTCGACTAATTGGAAAGTATTAACAACGCAAGATATGTTAAAGTGCCACGTTTATGCGCAAACACATGCAGGCCCTCATTCGTTCTAAGCACCTTTCAAACTTTAAGGAGAAAACACAGCCATCCTATCGATAAGCTGCTTTTAACATATTACCAGTTGTAATGACTAAAGTTAAAAACCTTCTTATTATATTACAAAAAATTATGTGTTCACCTGTAATTCGGCTGTATGCTATTCTTAAATTAGAATGAAATACTCAAATGCTGCTCAATTTTAACATGTCGTAAGTCTATCGCAGTCACTTTGACTTAAAGTGATAGAGACAGCACAGCAGCGTTTGAGTACTTGGGCATTAGTGTTTATATAAACTTGTTGATTTACCAAATAAATAAATAAAATTACCCGTTTTTAATGAACTTATTGTGACAGACTCGGAGGTATGTTAGAAAATTTAATGATTCAAACAAATGACGTAATCGCACACAATTGGTCCTAAACCGGAAACAAAAAAATTTTGCGTTTTCGCTTTTTGCATAAAATTAGCTTCGGCTAGGCTCAAAAATAAGTCATTGCACTTATGACATATATACCTTCATCTTTATAATGTTACTGGCATTTGAAAGAGATTTATTAAAAAAGAATTCAAGTGACGTACGTAATACGCCTATTAATAAATAATTACAATAGTGTTGACGAGTTACAAAATAATCCAGTAACTGCTATTTCAATTACAGATTAAAGTTTAAACATGAGTTACTTGGAGAAAGTAGACGGATACTTGGACTCTTTGAAAGTCGGAAAAAGTAAGTACATAACGTTTATTTTCATTTTTTTATTTTCACATATATTTTACACGCGCATGCTTACAAATTCATTATGTAGTTTATTAAAAGGACATATACTGGACATTGACCTACTTACTTTACTACGTAAGTAAACCTTGATACTTGCTTGATACCTTTTTAATTTCTACCATAATATACCGTTAACAAATAGCCAAACTAAATTTTACCAGCGCGTTTATGAAAAAAACATGTCAATGAATAGTAGATATCCTATTGTAAGTTACTAAATATCTCTCAACAGTAAATATGTCAAACTGACAAATTGTAGTGGTAACCAGTTTGAATATAAAATAATAGTTGTTTTAAATAAAATTATTTAGTTTGGATATGTATCATCAAAAATAAGAAACATAATATGACTCTATATCATTATGTTTTTGGGGTGTAAGGAACAATATGTCAACAGATTAAGAATTTGGAAATCAAATAATGGGGTTCAAATTCATCCAACTAAGCTTAATCCAGGCTACTCGTGTGGTAAAGCGGATCAGCATTACTATCGCGACGGTATAAGGTATCTGCTTTATGTCAACCATCCTATTGTCCAACATGTGAAATGCGAATTAAATGCGGCTGACTAAAAAAGAAGGATATCTATTTTATAAAATTTAAGTGATAAACGAACTGTTCACTTAATGTTACGTGGCTAATGCAGCCTATGGACTTCTGCAACGAACTTCTAAGAAGCCTACAGGGATGTACTAATATTGAGTGCCTGTAATTTTAATATTATTTTATCTTATGTTATTTTATTCAGTTATCACGGCTAGAGGTTATAAAAGATAGGTTTTTTAAGATAATATTAAATCGGATTTAGGTGTCGAGTTGGTACACAAAAGTGCGATGATGGAATAACCATGTAATATGCGAGACTTCAAATTTTAAACTTCTGAAGATGTGTCTTCAGCATCAAAAAAAGTGAAACGCTTTATATCCGGTCACCGCGTGAGAAGTTGTGATTGAATAAGATGTTAAGCGCATTATTTGGCCCACATACACCTTCATCTGTCATCGACTAAGAATCAAAATATAGTTGCGTCGTCATCCCTGAGGACTAAGTATGACACGTTGCTGGTAAATAGTGTCTTCGGTTCTCCTTACTCACCAAAAGAAACAAAGCAGTATTTTTCTGCTATTTAATGCTGATGTTCTGAGCCAGTCTGCTCTTTCCCATTGTAGCTGCAACTATAACATCATGCAGTTTGCAATTACGGCGCTTCCTTATTGCTAAAGTTCATATTCAGAAGTGAATTAGAGTCGATGATGATGCTAAATGCTAATAGTGTTGTGCTGTATAATGTTATTTTTATTACATGAGTATGAAATACGGGCTAAAATTTTCATCTCATGTAATGATGAAGTGGCCATAAACCCAAAAGACCAAAAATAGTTGGAAACAACTTTAAGTCAGCAATTGTCACTCCTGGAGACTGATTCGATTCATAAATATATATTATTTTATATTTTGTTTTGTTATTTTATTGTACACAAATCCTCGAAAATAAATGTACTTAAAATTATCTGTGATATTAGACAGCACAGCTGCAGTTGCTGCAGATATTAAATATACCACAAATTATCGACGCCTAGTATTTGTAACAATTTCATTGCAAACACCATATTGCTATAAGAAATATGGCAGGCGTTACTAAGTAAATGTTTGAATAGTTTGATTTTTTCAACCACATCGATATACTTCAGCTTCTCCAGACACTAATACTAGTTGGTAGGAAACCTTTACTATCTAGGAGTCTAACTAGGTAGGTACCACCTTTTTACCTATTTCTGCCAGAAGGCACCAATGTGAGCACTTTTATGTACCGAAGGGTACAGAGAGCCAATTACAAGCCGTGAGGCTCAGTGGTGGTAATGCATTTTTAACATTCTTTGTTTGAAGCTGGTTGCATATATTCATGGGCCACAGCACTCACATCCCATTATTTACGAGTTGGATTTGCTCAGTCGTCACCTATACTTCAATTTTATAAAGAAAGACATGACGTAGCGGATCCTGAGTTTGAATCTCAGTCGGAGCTAAAATTTAAATTGTTGGTATTTGAAACTTATAATTTTGTGAATCTCCAAAGTGTCTAATATTTCGTCTCACCTAGCCGTGTATCGACATTAGTGACGATCAACCAGTGCTGAATAGGCGAATGGTCACGTAAGTAATTTGACGCAGAAGCCGTTAGCACGCACACATATACATTTAACTAATGCGTAGTTCATGGCTTCCAACAGTATTCAGAAGTAAGTGTCGTAGTTAAAACCAATGTAAAGAATATTATCATATTATGATCAACTGATTTTCAGGTGCAATAGTGGACTCGTGGTTCATGATGTCAAGCCCTATACCGATCATATCGGTTGTCATCGCTTACCTGTTATTCATCCGGATAGGGCCAAAAATAATGAAGAATAGAGCACCGCTTAAGATAACTAAGCTGATAAGTTACTACAATGCTGCACAAGTACTGTTAGCTGCAATCAATATTATAAAAGTAAGATATAAAAATTTTGATAAAATAACGTAGAAAAAAATAAATAGAAATAAAACTGTTGAACGGCTCCGTTCGGAGCTGCGCGTTCGAATCCAGTACTTAATACTTATTATACAGCTAGGCAGCGAGGCAGGTACTGCCTCGTTGGTCTAGTGGTTGTAGTAATGCGACTGCTGATCATGAGGTCCCGGGTTCGAATCCCGTGTCGGGCCAAAAAATCTGTTATTACGTTTTTCCATCAAGAAATTCTCAGTAGCAGCCCGGAGTCGGGAAGTTGGCGGTGTTTCACCCCCGTGCCTCGGAAGGCACGTAAAGCCGTTGGTCCTGCGCCTGATCTCTCTCCGGTCGTATCGATTTACCGTCCCATCGGGCTATGACAGTGAGGGAATAGAGAGTGCACCTGTGATTGCGCATACGCTTGGGTACTATAATCCTGTCCTGCGCCGATGGCTAGTCTTCGTTGAGACTGGCCACCGTGGCCGAAATTCGGTCTGGAGGACATTATTATTATTATTATTATACAGCTTACAAATAATGGTTTTAAGCCAGGATGTTTATGTGTTTATGTATTTAAAATATGCCTCTACGATACAGTTTGCAATTAGCAAATATTACCTTATATGAAAAAAAAAACGGGACACAATGGAGTGATCGATTCTCGTTTTCCGCCACTCCACGGCCATAGAAATCGCAAGAAGAAATTGAATTTTTAGTTAGATGGGTATTTAATAGTTTTAGAATGTTTGGATTCAATGCAATTATGATAATAATACTTTTCACCGTGTATTTGCGACATAAGAGAATCCACTACCCCATATTATACCTCTGTTGTAATAGGGGACAGAGGGAATGAAACAGGAAGAGGTGAGAGTAATAGAAATCTGCAGTTGCCAACCCATCTGTCAAGCGTATCAGCTATGGCAAATATCTCCGCTATGGGGGACTAATATGTTCAGCAGTGGACTTTTGATAAGCTGTTGCTTGGACATAGTATGGAGGTATCTTAGAAATTATTTGATTTGACTAATAAGTTTACATAAAACTAGCGAGATCGCTAGACATTGTTCCACCGTATCCGGCAAGTGGTGAGATGTATTTCATTCTGTATATATATCGCGCTTTCACAAAGTAATTATACTAGGTTGATCAATAAGTTTTTGGAAACGCAATGAAACTCTAGAATAAGAATATGTAAATTGTATTTATTTTTCAACGTAATTGTTTTCTGCGCTAATGCCAGTTTGTTAATTCCCTTGGAAAAAAAGGCTTGACTCTGGCACTCGAAAAAGGCCTCTACAGCACACATCACCTCATCGTCACCGTAGAATTTTATATAACGCAAGTGCTGTTATAGGAAAGTAAAACGGGGAAAATCACTCTGACCTAGGTTCGGAGAATTTGCTGGGTACTGCATAAACTGAAATCCAGCAATTCAGACGGCATTGCCTGCAACATCAAATCGATGGGCATGGTCATTATCATGATGAAAATGCATTTAAGCACGCAATTTTCTTTAATTATTCGCATAGTTTTTTGAATCTTAGGTTATTGTCTCTCCTTTACTTAAACAGTCGATCATTATTACCTTCCGCATCCCAGAAGACTGAGTCCATTATTTCTCCTGCGGACGCGGGTACCTTAAATCTCTTATCTGGCGAGGAAGCCGGTATTTTCCACACATTGCTTTTGTTTTTCATCTCCGGGTCAAAATATTGTACCCACGTTTCATTTACGGTTATGAAACGAACGCAAAAAGAATATGGATCTTTTTCATTATTGCTAAATTTGGCTTTGAAATGTCAACTTTTGTTTTCTTTTGGACGCCTTAACATTCAAGTAACCCAGCTCCCGGCCACCTTTTTGTATTTTAAGGTATAAGTTAAAATAAACTGAATTATACGGCATAAAATCTTTAGAATCTCAGCTAAATAACTAATGGTCACAATTTCTTCGACTTTATTAACATTTTCTTGCGTAGCGGCCGCTGTTGACCGCCCGGAGCGAGTGTCGTCATTGACGGCGGTTCTGTTGTGTTTAAATTCAGCACGCACCAGTATACCGCTGTAGAATAAGACGCTGCATTGTCTTCCAAAATAGACTGCAGTAATTCTAAAGTCATTTTTTTAGAAAAAAAAATCAGGTAGAAATATTTAATAACCGTACGAAGTTGGAGTTTTATATAAGAATCGAATTCCCGCCAAATGTGAAGTTTGAAAACAAAATATTAGATATAATTTTTAATTTAGTTTTTTCTGGCATTGGCTACTAACGAATTTGAGATTCGAAAAAAATAATACACATTTCTATTTCTTTCTTCTATGAGTTACATTGATAAGTGTCCTATTTCGAAATCTTATCCATCAACCTAGTACAAATTACTAATAACGCTACCACAGCGCTACTTATCCGATCTAGATATTGTGATGTTAATTTTGGCACTAAGCCATCATTATATTGTGAATATGAGTCATTTTGGTCATGACTTGACTACAGCGCCACCTGCCTGATCATAGCATAGCTATGAATAATCGTCTCTACAAAACAAATATATCGTGGGAATATGAACTTAATAGGTAATGTCGTTGAGAAGTTTTTTTAGGATAAGGGTGACAAACGAGCACACAGTCCACCTGATGGTAAGTGGTTGTTTCGGCCCATAGACATCTACTATTCTCGATTACAAATCAAAATGCAGATGCGTCGTCACCCGTGAGGACTAAGATGGAATGCCTCGTTTCCAGTAAAAATGGTCTCCGGTTCTCTACACTCACCATACGAAACACAGCAGCGTTAAGCTGCTATTTTACGCTAGTATTCTGTGAGAGCGTGGTCCTTCACCGGTCGAGCCGAACCATTCGTGCTACAACTCTAATGTAGCTGCAGCATGGCTCTACCACGTAAAAAAAAGTTGCACGATCACTAAACTATAACGATTATAATATTTAAAGACACCCGTATAACTTGAATTTTCGGGAGAGCAATGCTTTTTGATATTCCTGACGATTCATGTTACAAGATATCTCGCAATTGGAACTTTTTAAAGTGAAGGCGTAACTTTGGCACTGAAAAAGTTAATTGTAAAGTCTAATTTTAAATAAAACATCTGTAATTTTCCTGTCTATCTATTTTGTTACATTGCTAGTATTCCCGCTTAGTCATTGTGTCAAGAGTACTTGACGCACTGGAACTGGTGACGAACCTACAATATTATTATTTTTTAACGTGCGCTGAAATTGCATGAATTTTTTTTTTTTTTCAATTTTCAGGTTTCTCAATTAAACCTTTTCCGGGATGGAATAATATACGCGGGTTGCCGATATCAATCAAATACTCAAAATCCATTGGTGAGATCAACGTTGTATTTAAAGTTTTGGTATCGTAAATTACATACATACATAAACTCTCACGCCTGTTGCCCAGAGGGGTAGGCAGAGACTACGCACTTCCATTTGGCACGATCCTGATACACCTATCCAGCCTTTTTCACGTCCTTATTACCTACGCATACCTGCTCGTCGGATATGGGTACTCTTAATTTAGCCTATCTTCAATATACCGGCGTCCCTTGCCGACTCTGCTTTACACTTCTGCGACATTTGCTTCGTCACTCTTTCTTTATTCATTCTTTCTGCATGATGAAAACACAGAATTATTAGTAGAATAATTTAGTTAAATCAAATTAAAAAAAAATCACACTACGTTTTCTAGTAATACTTGTCTAAATGCAATATTTTTATAGTTGGTATCTACATATCCGTAGAAAATTATAGTGTCTGTTAAGTTTTCAATGGTGTCCAAATTCAATAATGTAGATGTGTGTATGATGAATCGTTAATTAATTTGTTTTAATTTTTTAGCTTCTGAATCTGGGATGGTGGTACTTCTTTGCCAAGTTTACGGAGTTACTCGACACTGTGTTTTTTATTTTAAGAAAGAAGGAAAAACAGGTAATTAACATTGAATACGGAAACTATCGTTCTATTCTTTTCTAGAAACAATCAGTCTTAATGACATTAAAATAGACGAGGCAAAATTCTGAATTGTTTGTTTTATTTATATTTTACAGGTGACGTTCCTACATGTTTATCACCACGTTATCATGGCTCTTTACTCTTGGAGTTATTTAAAGTTTGCTGCAGCTGGTGATGGTGCTGTACTAGCCCTCCTTAATTCTGCTGTCCACGTGGTCATGTACACATACTATCTCCTATCAGGACTTGGACCGAAGTTTCATAAGTATTTGTGGTGGAAGAAGTATGTAACTACAATGCAATTGGTAAGTACAGCACAATAACAAATGTTTTATTTGTGGTCCTTTTTATTGCTTCGAGTTGAATTACTTATGAAATCACTTCTATGTCCATTTTTCTATCTGCAACCGAGATTTTTCTCTATTAGCGGTTTGCCACGCTTTGCGGGTTAACAACCGTGTATTTTATGACTATAAGTTGGTTTCAGGAAGATATTGCTTCATCTCCTGTTTGATTTCCATCTGTTGCCTTTTACGACAACTGTGGGATGCTATGGGGTATTAGAATATCTAACGCCGCGTTTATGTGGCGTAGCTAATAAATAATATAAAATTTGGTTACCCAAACATAGACGTGAGTTTTAAGTTTTGTAGTACACAGGAGAAACTAACGGTGCTTCAATTTGAATTTTTTAATTTCATATAATATATTACATCTTAGTATCTTTGATTGTAGGCACTGTTATGTGGCTATGCGTCCTATGGACAAATCAATTTTACTTTAAACAAGAATGTTCGCATATACGTTGTAACTCTCAAAAAACTGATTTCTGATTTTAACAGTGGTAGAGCCACGCAGCAGCTTTTGCTGTCGCACGGATGGGCCGGCTCGAACCGGGGTGGTACCACGACCTCACAGAAAACCAGCGTGAAGTAGAGGTTTACCTCTGCGTTTCGCTAGGTGAGTGCAGGTGGCCGGAGGCCCTTTTTACTGGAAATGAGGCATTCCATCTTAGTCCTCACGGGTGACAACGCATCTACATTTTGATTTGTAATAGAGGATAGATGTAGATGACTATGGGCCGCAGCAACCACTTACCATCAGGTGGACTGTGTGCTCGTTTGTCACCATAATCATATAAAAAAAAATCTGAGATGAAATTCCTAATAGCCACTAATCGTACTAATTCTCTTGCACTCTGCAAATTCAAATCAAAATAAAATCGACTTTGCTAACTAAACTTGTTCAAGTTTAGTATTTTAAAACCAAAGTGAAAAAGTGAAAAAGAAACTTGAAGACTACCTGATGGTAAGTGGCTACCGCAGTTCATGGACACCTGGAACGAACTTCAAACAAAGAAGGCTGCAGTTTCGATGTCACCTCCGGTGACTAAGTTCGGATGCCTTATAGCCTGTAACTATACTGGCTCTTTATACCCTTCAGACTTTTTTATAGGACAGGGTGACAAACGAGCACACAGTCCACCTGATGGTAAGTGGTTGCTGTGGCCCATAGACATCTACATCTATCCTCGATTGCGAATCAAAATGCAGATGCGTTGTTACCCGTGAGGACTAAGATGGAATGCCTCTTTTCCAGTAAAAAGGGTCTCCGGTTCTCTACACTCACCATACGAAACACAACAGTGTTAAGCTGCTATTTTACGCCGGTATTCTGTGAGAGTGTGCTCTCCGGTCAAGCCGACCCATTCGTGCTACAATTATACTACAAATATAGCTGCAGCATGGCTCTACCACGTTTTAAAAACTAGACATAGTGACACAGTCGTGCAAGCATAGTTTTTGTTGGTAGAAATAGGTGAGATAATGAATCTACCTAGACGGACTTTAAGCAGACTAGTAAGGAGTTCTACCACCTAGTAAAATGTTTTAACAGAAAATTTTTAATGTAATGTATTAATTTCAGGTGCAATTTGTCCTTATGCTGTCTTACTGTGCGTGGACACATTTCTCACCGCGCTGTCAATATGTCCCTGGCTTCACCTACTTTATCTCCGCCAATGTCACTATATTCCTCATTTTATTCTTAAACTTTTATATTAAAAATTATAAGTTAAAAAAGGGTAAGGAATATAAAAACACAGAAAATGAAGCAAAATTAAATGGGATTCAAAATAATACCAAAACGAACGGAATAGCAAAGAAATGTAGCGATGCTAACGGAGTTGTTGGCGACATTTGTAAGGGGATTCCCAATTTGGAAGACATTCCATGTGACGTAGAAAAAGTTTGTGGTGATTTAATTAAAGACGGTAAGGCCTATCTAACAAGACGCACATGTAAATCTGCTTACGCTCCCAAATGTGGTTTTGAGCATATGACAAATAAATGATTTATTCATTTAATTTGATTGAATAGAACCTTAACGAGAGACTGATAATTGTGATGAAGAAGATGGAATTTATGATACAATAAAATTGTAGAATAAGGGAAGATATGTTTCAGGACAGATGCGTATATAAAATCTATCTATAATTTGTTGAAAAAATTAATTATGTGCTGTTTGTGTGCCCTTTAAATATACCTATATATATTGGTTCACATATTTAATGATAAACACAAAAGAAGTATTGGAATGTTAATATGATGTGTCGTATATAAAGTTGTTTGCTTTTCTACAAACATATGTATGCATTTTTTAATATTATTAAGCTTTCAACTTGAAATGTAGGTTAGCATAAAAATTAATAATAATAATAAATTAAAATAGTAGAAATAATATTAAAATGCGTACAAATAGCTTAAGTTTTAAAACTATAAATAAAATGCATTTATGTGCCTTAATTACTACGTCTCATTGCAATTTTTTATATGTGTGCTCACGTCTATTTGATGCAACTTGCGGCGGTAGTCCGATGGGACTACTTTAATAGTACAAAGTATCTACTTTCTCTGTCTTTTGATCTTATCTATCATCTGATAGATAAGGTCAAAAATCCGGTCAAAATTTTGTTTGTGAATGTTACCCGTGCTGCAAGGTAGATCCATGCAATAGCTTATATATAAGCTGCTTAAATAATGACTAATCATAATTATTATTGCCACTTTTATTATCATCATAATATCTTAAAAAATCTTCATATTTCCGGTTGTTCGCGTCATTTGTATTAACATGCACTGCAATTCAAAAATGTTTTAAATTAGCTGCTGTTTATTGTTTGAATCCGAAATACTTATATTAACCGGAGATAATGCTATTATAAAAGATTTTAAATGATATGTAATATCTACGAAATTAAGATCGCATAAAATAATTTTTAAAAAGAACAAATAAGGATGTTTTTAAATTTCGGAAACTTGTGAGTGAGTCAGTACTTAAGTATAATATTTTATGTTAGTATGGAATATATACTGGTCCATTCATGGTCCAATACTGCATAACTTTGGAGTTCTTAGAATTCCGTCGATTCATATATGATAATACTAAATATTATCTAGAAATAAATTTACAAAGTCGTACCAGGTTTAAAATTGCTTAAGTATCTTATTTTAGGTTAAGTTATTATAAATATGTAATGAAACCAGCGTCCAATAGATCACACATATCACTGTGATACATATCTAATAAGTTTAAAAGTGCCTCAAAAAGTTAATTAAATTTTGCAATTTATTCAAAACGAGCAGTTTAGTTGATATATTATATAAAAAATAAAGAAAACCACCTCTTGCGCTAATCTTTTGAAAAAATATTTATTGCTATTTCCGCGTAACTACATAATAGACATTGCAACAGTGAATATTATTTTGTGCTTGACTATGATATACATTCTTTAGCTATAAAATCTTGGATATTAATTAATATCAAATAATATTGTGTTAAAAATCCCTTTATGTAATTTTTCTTAGAACTTGAAGAAAAAGTGCGTGGGTTGGTGTTCTAGATAATACATATGTTATTTTTAGAACTCACTGAAATTGAAGATATCATATTTTCAAGCAATTACTTCCTACATAAACTGAATTATAATTTTTAGTTGGAATGCTTTTATTCGTCTATTCCAAATTTATAACTTTCAGCTATAGCTAAATCTTAAATATTTAATTAGATATTAAATATTAGTAGTTTAAAAATTTAAAGTAGTTATTTAAAATTTGTTTTAAATAAAATAAGTTGGTTCAAAACAAGAGTTTTTATTTACTAACATCCTGTTTTCCCTTACGTTTTCAAAAGAAACATAGTGTTTTATTTGAAAGTACATCGTTAATATGAATAAATATTTATCATATTTAATATTTATCTTCTTAAAATTAAAGCGGGTTTCCACGCCATGACTCCGTGACGGGTACGCGTAGCGGACTTCGTCATGTGCGACCGTTGCACTCGCCGCGGGATTCCCGGTAACGCCTTAATGGTACTGCTCAAACGTGCACAGTCATGCCGTAATGTATTATTATTAAACTGTAATTGACGAGCATCTACGTCGTTAGAATTTATTTCTTATATCCGACATAAAACTTAAATTATTCAATATAACCTATGATCCAAATCACAACACCATTACTCTCAACCAAGAGATCCAAATAAAACAAATATCAAAAAATACCAACTCCTACTCTCATTTTATTGCGAACATGAGCACAACAGCAATCAATATGAAACGCGTAATAATTGGCCCGTAATATGGAGTATGGCAAATGAATTCTGTAAACACAAATACGCTCGTCAATAATAAATTACTATAAAGTGATAATTTATATCGAATGTACTTTTACGGCGCGTGCATCCTGCGTTACACAGCGGGATGTATTTGTATTAAAATAAAGCCGCGCGCGTGATCACGCGCCGGGTAGATGTCGCCTGACTAGACGATGCTCTTACTTTTTTAACGAAAAACACGCGTCCTTGTAAATACGCGCGAGCATAGCGGACTTCCAGACAATAGATGTGGTCCCAGACAATAGTAACCTTAAAAAAAAGTTATAGTACAGTTATAGTAACAATGGTTGTGGGCTCCGCAGTGGTTGAGGGGAAAAGTTTTATTGTAAACGCAACTCTTTTTAGCCGACTGTAAAAAAGCAGGATGTGTTAATGCGACACTATGTTCTATTTTGTATGTTTGTTACGGTTGTGTATGGTCGAAATATTTATTTATTTATTCATAATTGTACCTCTTAATTTAAAGATTTACAAAGGGCGGACTTCATGCCTCTTGGCATTCTCTCGCAGTCAATTAATTTTAATAATTTAACGAGGAATGAAGAGTTCTATCATGCGTTGAGGAAAGGTATCGAAATTTTGTCTTGAGGTAAGAAGAAGTGGATGGATCATTTCAGATAGAGAAGAGAACAAGCAAAATTCTAGAGTCACGGCTTTGTTTTATAGTGAGCCATTTAAGGCGAGAGCTACAGTGAGAAATATGATCATACTGATACATAATACTGAAAATATATGTGATGCAGTTGTTGAGAAGGCGCTTTAGTTTGTTAAGAAGGATTTCGTTTAAATATTGATGGCACACGTCTACATAATCAATAATCGGTAGTATAAGTAGCTGTACTAACATAAGTTTAGCCTTAAATGGAAGAAAATATTCAAAGCGATAGAGAGAATATAAAGCTCCAGCGATTTTACGACATGATTCAGAAACATGGACCCCCCAGCTCTAGAGTACTATCAATAAGGAGACTAAGATTTTTAACTGAGCAATAAAATGTTTCAAGCGATTATTATAATAGATGGAAGATAGCCTATCAGTATCAATTCTGGAAAGCGTCCTCGAGCTACCTATAACCATCGCTTGGCATTTCATAGGATTGACAAAAACTCCGAAATGCATGAACCAATCATGGATGGACTTGAGATTGGTATTAAATTTGTACATCGCATTATTTATGTTATCTATATCAGACATTACATACATTTGTAGGTCATCGGCATGCATACAGATGGTATAAACAATCAATGTTGGATGTAATAGAGTTAAAAAAAAAACAGAAGATTAACGGGAAAAGTATACCGCCTTGCGGTACGCCAGAAACAAGGTCAACCTAAAAAGTAAGTCAAATAAAAGTATGAAATTGGGAAAGTTTTAGCACGGACTTGAGAAGCTATTACATAAATATAACATAAACATAAACACTCACACCTGTGACCCAGAGGGGTAGGCAGAGACTATGGACTTCCATTTGGCACGATCCCGACACACGTCTCTCGCTTCCTCCACATCCATATACCTACGCGTACACGCTCGTCGGTTAAAGGTACTCTTGATTTGGCCCATTTTTAATATATCGCCAATTTGGTCGATAAACTTTCGCCTAGGGCGACTCTTCCCGACTCTGCCGTTCACCTTTGCAACATAAATTTGCTTTGTCACTCTTTCCTCATTCATTCTTTCTACATGACCAAACCACCGAAGCATTCCTTTCTTAATCCTGGTCACAACATCATCTTGCAAACACTACTCTTCTCATATTAAACAATTTCTCACTCTGTCATTCAGATTCACCCCTAACATACTCCTTAATGACCGCATTTCTACAGCATTTATTCTACTCTCGTGCTTCTTCTGCCACACCCAACTTTCACTACCATACATTAAAGTAGGTACTAACACAACATTGTGAATTGCCATACGTGCCTTTTTGGACACATTCTGACTTTTCACAATAGAGTGTAGAGCCCCATTCACTCTATTTCCTGCATTCACTCGTCGTTCTATATCCTTATCATATCTACCATCCCTGCTAAACACACATCCCAAATACACAAACTCATCTACTTGCTCTACCAACTCCCCTTCTATTCTTATTTCACATATCGTAATACTTTCTTCTATTTCAAAAACCATAACTTTCGTCTTACTTGCGTTCACTTTCATTCCCTTTTCTTTTAATGTATTGTTCATTAATGTAACCATCATTTGCAACTCGGCTGCCGACGACGCAAGTATAACTTCATCATCGGCGTACAAAAGGCATTTGACGGTTAACTCACCCATTCTTAACCCGCATTATTTTACTTTCAAATTTTCCAAACAACTGTCCATAAATAGGTTGAACAGCCACGGGGAAGCCACACAGCCCTGTCTGACATCTTTATGGATGCCAAACCAGTCCGAGTAGGCCCCGTTGATCCTGACACAAGCACTAGAGTCCCTATATAGAGACTTCAATGCCTGTATCAAGCCAGCGCTCAACCTAAATGAGTTCAGTGTTTGCCATAACACATCTCTGTTTACTCTGTCATAAGCCTTCTCCAAGTCTATGAACGCACAAAAAACTTTTTGGTTTTTCTCCAAAAACTTCTCCGCGATCATGGGAATGGAAAAGACCTGATCCGTACATCCTATTCCCTTTCTAAATCCCGCTTGCACATCCCAAAATTTTCCATCAGTTTCTTTCATAACTCTTTCAATTATTACCTTAGCATACAGTTTTCCCACAATGCTAAGAAGGCTGATACCACAGAAGTTTTTACAGTCCTGCTGTGATCCTTTTCCTTTATATATTGGGACTATCACGGCTTTGCACCATTGAATTGAGAAGCTATTATGTGGAAATTATATTATTCTTTTTATTTCTTTGAAATTGGCTATAATTTTTATTCAAATTCTCATTTTTAGAGTTTCCTACACATGGTCAGCTGTACTAAGGTCTAAACTGAACTAATAATAGCAACATCGAAATGTATTCAGGATAACATACGATATGGGAAAACATACACGCGCCTAGCCTGTGTATCATATTAAAGGCTTCATATATTTAATTGTATCTCACTTATGATAGCATCAAGTGAAACAAACGCGTTTGTTTATTCTATTAAAATATTTTCCTAAATCGCACACAGTTTTTTTTAAATAATTGAACTCCTTGCCCAAATCATTTTTGTTTAAGTACTACGCGAACTTAGTTGCGGGTAAAAGCTAGAAAAAATATAAACTAGTAGAATAGTATAAACCGAACATATTTTGTAAACTGTGTATGGCCAAAGTTGAAATAATGTGTAATAATTTTGGAAAGAGTTGAAAAAGTGGCTATGCTAGAATTATTTTGTGCGTGCAGTTTGGGTCATAAATCATCGCAGTATTTCGATCTCTCTCCCACTCACGGGCTTTAGGGGCGAGCATAGTGATGCGAATTATTGTTGTCGATAAGCGTTATCGATAGTGTATTTAGTTTTAAAAGCTTTTAGAAAAATTTACTTCGCAAATATCCGCGTTATAAAATAAAATTATGTGTCTTACCTAGTATGAAGAGCACCTCCCACGCTACCTCAATTGCGTGCACTATCCCCGTCACCACTAATTCCAGCACTGCTACTCCCAACATTTAGAGATATTAAAAAGTAATAATGGTACCGTTGCATTGCTGAATGAACAAACAAATGTTACTAACTAGCCTCTCTTAAATATCTTTAAGCCTGCTCTCTAATAAAAGAGCCTCGCAATATGGTCGTTTGTCACCCTCACGGTATTCGGCGATTGGTTGCGTGGTTGGAAAGTGGGCGTTGCGCGGCGGTTGGTTTTTAATTTTACAAACGGCTGCATAAGTCCGGCGGTGATCTACCTACATATGTATTTTAATTGATATGTATGAATATGTTGGTCCAACCCGGAAGACATTAAACAAAAGGGCAATGTTGCTGTTTTTCATATTGTGTCTGATTAAAAGGAGATATTTTCCTTGTGGTATCTAGGCTAAGACAATGGTCCTGCCTTTTGATTTTTAATCTAGAATAAATATGTTTTTGTGTTTGTACCCATATACATTTACTATCAGTTGAATTATGCATAAAGCCGTGGTAGCTCAAGGGCTCGTTGTAAATTTCACAGAATGCGAGCATGCGCGTTTGACCCCGGCAGTACCAATGAAAATATTAATTACAATTTACGTTGATTTACTAGGTACTTAGCAATGCAGGGAAAAATCATGAGGAATTGCAAGACTAAGATATAAAAAAAATTTCGAAGATACGTGAAGTACACCACTACTAATTGGGGCAGCGCGTTCGACACTTCCTTGCCCTAATACCCTATCAGTAATGAGAGGAATACCGTGCTCAAAAATGGGACGTATATAGGCTGTAACTTTAACTTTTGATTTGTGCGTTTTAGTAGGGGAGCCCACGATGCTAAATAGGCATTTACTCGAGCGTCATCTGATAATGGAGGTATGTTAATCTGCCGGTTTGCATGTCGGTGGTGGCCGTATGAGAGAATAAAAAATGGAAATATTTTTTTATTTGAGTGTTTTAGAGATTTGGATGGTCTGTTTAAGTGAACCAGTTTTAATAGATTGGTTATCATTAGATGATTCAACTTGATTTCCTAGATGTGCCGACCCATAATCTAACGATTAACTGTGAGCATTTTCTTAACCTGAGGATTTGAAAAATTTTATTCATAACTTTTTTAATCACTGAATTTTGTGAAATAGAACGTACGGAAAATAGCATGCAAATAGAAATAAAATATTTTTTTAATTTATAGTATTAGATCTTTACCAATTAAATTGACGTTTTTTATGAAATAAATTAACATAATTTTTTTCTATATTTTTATTTTTATTAATTAAAGTTTATTGATGCCCTTCAGCAACCACTTACCACCAGGTGGACTGTGTGCTCATTTATCACCCTTATTCTATATAAAAAAAATAAAATTAATTCGAAAATGGAATTCTTAGCTAAACAAAAATTATTTTTATTTGAAATGAATATGTAAATATCTATTATATATTCGGTTAAAAATAAATACAAATATTTATTTTAAATTGATTTTTTTAATGTTTATCATCCGTCGAATATCAGCAGAATATAAAAGTATAGAGAAAAAGTGAAAGGGAAAGAGAGACGCGAATTGGGGCAACATGATTCACTGCAGCTGCACGCACTAAGCCTTATTGACGAGCTTTGAAAATCGGCAGATTATTTTTTTCCCGTTACCCTAGAATTTACTTCAAAATAAAAATAAAATTCGAGCGCTCTCGAGAATGTCGAGGTGACTTCTTTACAATTTTTTTCCCTTTCACTCCCTTACGTCACGCAGAAATCGTCAGATTATTGAAATGCATACTTTTCAGCATGAAATTAACCCATCTAACCTTAATCTGACTCGTCTGAGTATTTCTAACGATCGATTTTTTTACATAAAGGACTTATGTATGGTGGAGGTACTCAAAAGGGTGCAAGGTATTATATTAATCTGTCGGGCTTTAGTAAATCTCAAAATCCCCTATTGGACTCCTCTATTATTCGCTTGACAAGCTCACTCACAAAAACTAATCATGTTAATTTTAATCCACATCTTTAATGAGCCCGTTAACGATCCACAGATAGATATATATCCCATAAGGAGCAGATTTTGAATCTTAGCAGACAAAGTGAATATCATTATTACTATATTATGTCTCGCAGCTGTAACGTTTGACTACGTTCGATCATCGTGATCGTGTGATCCACCGATCTGGATCGTTTTAAAGTAATTTAAAGCCTATATACGAGCACATGCCTTCTCACAGAGGGATGCTTAGATACACACAGGCCGTCTTCCCCTGTATCAATGTATGTTGGCGGATTTTAAAAGTTTTCGAAATATTTTTTTCCTCAGTTTTGCCTTTACCATCGAGCTCCTGGTAAAGCAGCACTTAAAACTGTAATAAATTCCAGTAGGGATCGAACCAACGTTGCTGGCGTACTTTGAAATTTACGAGCACACCTGGCTGTTGGTTTTTTTGGCAAATCCCTTTGAATATAACATTAGAAGTCAGTCGCTAGTGCGAGCACCGCCGAGAACGCACTCGTTGCTCTATTTATCATATGTATCGTGGTATTTTTGCATTTGTTAAATTGCAGTGAAGTCATAAAAAAAAACAATTGTTGGTCAATTTGCCAGTTTTATTTCTCATTTTGAACAAATTTGTTGTCCAAAAACGCTTACTTTTCTTCTTTAATTAACAATAACGGATTAAAAGGAACGCAGCACACACTACCTCTACATCAGTAATTTTGATTATAACTGATGGAGCATAGTCAAGCATATATTCATAGCGAAGATTCAGGTGTCATGAGCATTTGCTCTTAATGAAAAAATTCTCAATGCAAATCACATCAATGCCCATCGAGCAAATGCTCATGTCAGTCGCCACTTTAATAGATAACAACGTTTTTTTGGTGGTTTTTAAGGCACACATATAAGGTTGTAGGTAGGTTGTAGGGTAGGTACGGTTTGCGTATTACTTTACTATATCATGGTTTACTTTATCGTGTTTATAATTTCAGTATAAAAACGTATATATTTCGCCTTCAGGTTCAGTTTCGCCCAACTATTTCTTTTACGTAATATATTAGTTACCATGAATTTCAATTATCATTTATAATTAAATGTAAATGTAAACTTCTTCCGTCATTGAATAATGAATTATTCAAGTGAAAAAGAAGTGGTTGTTATTTATCAATCTACATATTATATTTATATCTATATCTGTATCTTTATCTATATCTATATCTCTAAACTTACTACCAAACATTTTTCCAGGCCTTTTTTTAAATTTCAATTGCGTTGTTCTTCTGTATAGATATAAAAACCATAACTATATTTTTTATTTTTGTCGGTCTGTATGTCTGTAGGCAATAACCTATGAAACTGCTGAAGGCATGTTAACGAAATAACTACAAATCTAGAAATTAGTGAATTTCTCACCATAACAATTCTGTAATTTTTTAATTTTAATTAAATAATAATATGTACAAATGTAAAATGTAAATCGTAATTACAAATTGTAAATTGTAACGTTATAAGATAAAGGTGCATTATCCACCTGGCAACTGAAGGAAAATGGCATTACGAGTTTAATACCCCATATAATCCCATACAATGAGGGCTGATAGTCATACGCTCTCTAGATGTCGCTAGTTGGGACTGAGGTGAAGTTTTTTAGTACACAATGTCATTTATTTGAGAAGTTAGTTATAAAATAATAATCAATCAGTTTCTAAAGTATTATATTAATACAAAAAACAATGCCTCAGTACTGTATTCTTGAAATTTTTACACATTTTAAACTTTTTTAAGTGAAAATTTTTTTAGAAATTGAATTTCGAAGAAACAAAAAACGAAACTAAAAAGAGACAAACATACATCTATAGCATAGACTTAGAATATACTGGCGTATATTCTAAGTCGATGCATCTATAGGATTAAGCTAGCGAGCGAATGAGATAAAATATTATATTAAATTAGTCGTCTTTAGACCATATAACGTCCATTTACGTACTACCTTGAGTGTCAATCAATTTTCATTCAATAAAACGACTATGAAATGAAGTAGATGGCGTTATTACTCGAAAAAAATATTCTCGTGGGCTCTGCATATCTAAAAATAAGGATTGTAACATTTTTTTGTTATAAAATTAAACTTTTATCTATTAATATTTTATGTCATTCTTGTGGTTAAAAATTTTAAGAAATATACGGATACTCCAAAATTTTATGCTACTAAATATCCTATTTTATTTTACGAAAAGAGGTAGAGCCATGCTGCAGCTATATTATGGTTGTAGCACGAATGTGTCAGTAAGTCCGGGGTAGTACCACATTCACAGAATACCAGCGTAAAATTGGAGCTTAATGCTCTTATAAGAAAATAGTGACATAAAAAAATATTTATTTATTTAATTTATTGTAAAAAAGTGTGGAATGCTTTTTCAGATATTTTTATGATGACGCTAATTTTACAAATTATCCTCAAAAATATTTACAACAAATTACATCAAGCACCCCACACTTTTTTACAATCAAATAAATTTTTTATGTTAATCACTATTTTCTTATTTTAGACTTATTGAAAATTATGTTTTTTTTCGAACGACGGTCTTTTACGCGGCTTAAAGTAGATTGAACAAGCAGACATCGTAGTTGTTTTATGAATTATTCGCAAATCATTAGGATACCAGCAAGGATAATGGGAAAAAACATTTTAAATTATAGAATTGTCATCGGTCCTTTACAAGTGTAGGAAGTTTTAAATCAATCCGACGTTTTGAAGGGGGTGAAAATCACATTCAAAAATTCCGTTATAAGTATAGATTGATACATACAAGTTAATAAAAGCGTGTTAAAAATAATGAAATTGGCAATGCCGCGTTTTCTGCTACTGTACTGACCTTTTGACACTGACAATGAAGTATCAACGATGTTAAGCAAGGAAATACTTAAGACTCATCGTTAAACCGTTTTCGGATTCGCGCGTGAGTGGTAGACTAAGTTTTGATTAACGCAAAACGATGTTGGAAAATGGAACCGCTCGACAAAATTCCTTTTGGGAATTTAAAGGCGAAGGTTAGTTTCATGATTTTATTGTATTATGTATTTATATATCGATTTGGTTGTCAAACAATAAAATATACGATGACTATAATTTTATTGTTTACTATGCATTTAAATTGATAATTTGTTGGAGCATATTCTGTTATCAAAATTATTGAAATAGTTTTTTTTTTTATATATATATTTAGGATACTACACTAGAATTAACACCTGTAAAGTGGTAAGGTGGTGGTGTTTTACGTACATAGAATGCACACGTGAAACATTCCGACCCGGATCAATTAAGTTTGTTTATTTTTATCCCCATACTGGAATGTACTGCTGTATTTTTGAGATATTTGGACAAACACGCAATGAGTGAAAAATTATTAGTGGGTCTTACAAAATAAGTACGGTAATTAAAACTGCAGCCTGCATTGCTGCAGCCAATCACATAACCATTGCGCTATCAAAGTTATTGCGCTAAAAAAAGTAAGCCCTGTTTCCAGTAAAAAGGATCTCAAGTTCTCTAGACTCACCATACGAAATACAGCAGCTTTAAGCTGCTACTTTACGCTGGTATTATGTGAGAGCATGGCCCTGCCCCGGTTGAGCCGACCCATTCGTGCTACAATCACAGCAGCAGCGTGGCTCTATAACTTATTAAAGTGTCTATTAATTATGACTAGAAAATATGCAAGTCAGCGGTACATACAAGGTTCTTTTAAATGTAAATTTAATCAAAGATGTGACAGGAAAATATTGTATTATTTTTAAGCATTTAAAATATCATATACGGTGATCGAGCAGAGCAATATCAACTACATATACGTTTATAAAATCTAGTAAATATACACTATGTACAGTCGCGAACTTAATTATGGGTTATATTTCTTAAGTATGGCTTAAATCACATATAATGTACGGAAAAAAGTTCAAAACCAATAGTGAAATTCGTATGACGTATCAAACACGTCAATTAATCTAGTTTTATGTAATAACTCCATAAGGTCCATTTGTTTTACTGTAGTCGTTTACATTATTATTTTAAACAAGAGATAACATGATATAGAAGATTAAAATAAGAACAGTTACCCCTTATAACGTCAGTACACAAAATGCGTTGTTAATGTTAAGATTACCAACTTATATGCTAAAATAGTATTTTTGAAAGTACAAAAAATTAGGTATATTTTCCATTGCCGCCTCTTGCTACATCAAAGATAGTTGAAATGGGACGATGGATTCTTTTACGTTACCGTCAACACGCGATATTGATTAGGCGTTTATTTAAATGGTACTTTAAACAGTCCACCATCTAGGTGTACTACTTTTTCTGCCTAAGATTCCGTCAGTGTAGGTACCATACTCTCACATATTTTGCGACCAAGTAATAGATCTTGCACTCAGTGGCGTAGCTTCCTATGGGCTAGGCGGGGCAGTGCTCCGGGGCCCTCATGCTAAAGGGGCCCCTCGCCCTCCAAGAACGACGTTTAAAAATGATGTACTACCCGAATTGTATAAAGAATTTTTGAGTTTTAACTTCTTGACCCTGACCGCGAACGGCTTGAACTGAAATCACAAAAATTACTCCCACTTTCATAACATTAAATATAACATTGTTAAAGGTAATTGTCTACTTCGTTTTATTGTCCTTTTTATATAGAAAAGTGAGACAAAAGATCATACAGCTCACCATGGCAAGTGTCGACCACCGCCTATTAACAAATACAATACCAGGGGAATTGCAGGTGCATTGCAGGCTTTTTAAAAAGGAGGAAGCTCGCTTCTTGAAGCTGCCTAAGTCGTATGGGTCCGACAGTAGTGGACCGCCAAACATCCCGATGATGTGGATTTGTGAAATGCGTTGATAAAAAATTTTGTGGCTGGAATTAATCCGAGGAATTCCTCTGAACACTCCCCGTGGTAAATGAGATAGAAAATGCAAAGGGATGCAACATCTCTTCGTCTCGTCTTTCAACTTCGTCGTTCGTCGATGATTTGAGGCGCTTTGTGCTGGATGTGGTCAAATGGAGGGAACTAGTACTAGGGAGCCCAGGCCCAGGGATGGGAACAGTATTCCATGTTAGGTCGAGCCTGCCCCTTGTAAAGCTTCAAGCAGTGTGCCGGCATAAAATACTGTTCTGCTCTGCAGAGGACGCCAAAATGTTTAGAGATCAAGTCAGCCTTCCCTTCCAAGTGACCACGAAACTGCACGTTATTCGATATTTCAACGCCGAAGATTCTGATATTGGTTGAGGTAACAAGAGGAGTGCCCTGAAATTAAGTATGACAAAGGGGTTCTTTTAAGTGGTAAATTCGCAAACTTGTGCCTTCTGTGCATTGAACTTAATTAGATTTAGTCGCCCCAATCCGAGACCTTACTCGGCAAATACTCGACTTCAGACACAAGTTTGTTTCGGTACTTGGAGACGTTTTCTACAGAAATATCGGCACAGCCTGTATATAAAGCATCACACGTGAACGTTACTGGTTTGCAACATATTATTGATAAGCAGAAGAAACGGCGTAGGTGATAGCACGTAGCCTTATTGAACAACAGCATAAATAGACTTGTAAATGAAGCATGCACCTTCTACTACGATTTTGTTGCTCCAATCTGCAAGAAAACTGCAGATCTAGTTGCAAAAATTCTCGGGAAGCCCATAGGAACGTGGTTTACGTGGTAGAGCGATGCTGCAGCTATATTAGTAGTATAGTTGTAGCACGAATTGGTCAGCTCGACGGGGGAAGAACCACACTCTCTCAGAATACCAGCATAAAATAGCGGCTTATCGCTGCTGTGTTTCGTATGGTGAGTGTAGAGAACCGGAAACCCTTTTTACTGGAAAATAGGCATTAATTCTTAGTCTTCACGGGTGACGTCGCATCTGCATTTTAATTCTTTATTGAGGATAAACGTGGATGTCTATGGGTCACAGCAACTACTTACCATCATGTGGACTTTGTGCTCGTTTGTCACCCTATACAATTAAAAAAAGGAACGGACCTTCGAAAAAAGCGCTTTGAGCCACACCCGATCGAAGGCCTTCGCTATGTTCAAATTAACGGCCCGGTTCTCCCTCTCTGCCTCCGCCTATTTATGAGTAAAGTAAGCCAAAGATCACCAGCTGAGTAACTCCAACGGAAATCGTACTATCGTCCACTTTTTAGTTGGAGGATCCTCAAGAACAAGTTGGATAGGTGTGAGCAGTCATAATTACGTTATTTTTAGGGATCTGGTGCAGTAAAACTGTCTTTTTTGAGTTCGGGACTACAACAAGTGAGAAAGAGTTTTATAAAGACACGGCCAAATAGGGAGCACACGTCTTCAGCACAATGGGAGGAACTATATCAGGTCCACTCTACTTGACGTCTAGGGAGAGTAGTGCTATGCGCACAGAGCGCTGTTCAAACCGTATTGTACTGACCTGAAGGCGAAATTATACTTCATTTTAACAGAACTAGGGAAGCACTTCTATTAAAGCGCGATGCAATTTTACAGGAGCGACCAAATCAGGCACCACAGATGATAGAATAAAGAGTTTCTTTCCCTGAAGTACCAAATCAGCGACAGAATCACGTTGGGATCATTCGACGAGAAGCATATCCGCCCCTGTTCTCAAGGGAAGAATGCAAAAAAAGACCGCATCCTGTCCCAATCGGATGACCTATAGTGCCAAACAGGGCGGCGATCTGCAGAACGCAACCGTAATGGGAGTGTGAGTGGCACCATAGACCGGATCAGATAATGGTCCAATGAGCCAAGAGCGGCGTCGACGGAGACCTGATATCCGTCCGGATGAGAGGTCAGCAGAAAGTCCTACAGGGAATGTGCACTATCCTCCACATCTTGAATCCGCGTAAGTGAAGTTACCATTTGTGTCGGACCATATGCCAAGGCGAAGTCATAAACAGATCTTCCCACGACGCGATGGTTGTCGCTGACCAACAAAACTGCTGCGGCCTCGAGAACAGATGTCCTTTCTGAGGTATAAGCAAACTCCAGCCCGAAGTACAAAGGTGTTATAATTTGTACTCCAAATAGGAGAGAAGTATCGACCGGGGAGGACACCTGCGTCTCGGTTAGAAAGAGTAAGGTCGGCTTTAGGGATTAGGCTTCCGACTACCTGCACTTAAGAGGCGAAATAAACTTCTACTTCGCGTTGGTTATTTGTAAGGTCGTGGGTCTCCTCGGTTCAATTCATCTCTTCATTTCATGTCTTACCAGGTCGTCACTCCATCTAGCCTGGCTCACCCGTGTAACAGCAAAAGCTGCCGTGTGGCTCTTCCACTGTTATGTTGTCTGATTATATTATTAACTGTAATGTAATGAAAGCGTCAGTAGCCTAATGGCAGGGCGCGGACCGCGAACTCAAAAGGTCGTGGGTTTGAATCCGCCATTCGACTACTGTCTTGAACCACATCTAACACAAGCATTTTAAGTAGTTTTGCACCTTTAAATTATTTCATTTAGTTTAAATTGGGTCCCAATTTCATTTTTGCCCCAAGGTCCTTGGTTGAATTGCTATGCCACTGCTTGCACTGTACTGTTTCGGTCTAAAGGGAGCCAGTTTAATACTAAGCTGTACGGCATTCCATCTTAGTTATCGGAGATGACAACAAACTTCAGTTTACTAAACACTTTCAGTTTAACAAGGTAATATTCGGTTTCTACGCCAATTGTTAAAAATAAATAAGTTCATTTGTTTTGGTACGCCTGACTTCCTGTCTAATAGCTTAAATTCTGTGACCGAACTTAAACTATATTCTCAAAGGATATAACCTCATGTATGATCGTTATTGATGTTCACTGTATTATCAATCAAGTGTGAGTTGTAACCGATTATGTAAGAAGGTGTTTAAATATTTATTACTTACTAACTTTGATGCTAGTACACAATATAAGAAACATTCTGTGAAGAAAAGGTTATATATATATATATATATATATATATATATATATATAGATTTAAAATTAAAATAAAGTTACAGTATTTATATGTTCCACAGCTGGGCATAAGCCTTCTCTCATTTCCGCCGTGCTGCTCCAAAACATTCTGGCGGACTTCATATATCCTCTAATTTTTTTTTATTTCTTGGTCATGCAAGTTTCCTTCCTTCCTTTCTTTGAGCACTCGTGGTAAATCAGCATTTAAAATTGCTATTAACTATGTCCTTTGTGCCGGCGGGGATCAAATCCGGATTGCTAACAAAACATGAAATTTACACCGTACACTTACGTTCCGAGCTAACACGGCTCTATAAAATATTACACCAGCTGTAAGGACCTTATTATCAAACAGCATAATAGAGGAATTAAAATACGCTGTTATGTCAATAAAATGGGATATTAAAGGTTTATGTGAAACAAGAAGAGAAAAAGAAGCAATAGAAGAACACACCGATTTTATCTTATTTTGTACATCTGGGACGAATGGAAGAAATGGTGTGGGATTCTTGAATAAAAAACATTTAAAAAATAATATAGTGAATTTAAAAAGTTTCTCGGATCGGGTAGCGTTACTAGAAATACAAACATCTGATAGCTCTACTTGGTCACTTGTCCAATCATACGCCCCAACAGAGCAATGTAATAAAGAAGATATAGAACATTTTTATACAACAGTGCAATCCGCCTTGGATACTATCCACACAAAAAATATAATTTTACTTGGAGATTTCAACGCAAAAATTGAGAAAGCTCAAAAAACTGAAGGAAAGAATATTGGACAATATGCATACGGAAAAAGAAACCCACACGGCCAGAGACTAGTAGAATTTGCAGTCGAAAATGATTACTACTTCATGAACAGCATGTTCCCATGCAAACCACACAAAAAGTGGACATGGCGATCCCCAAATAGTCAACATCTTAGCGAGATTGACTACATACTAACAAATCAACCAACCAATATAAAGAATTTCGATATAATAAAAAACTTAAACTTCAATTCTGATCACAGGATGATTAGATGCGAATTATCCTTGCTCCCAAAATTAAAAAGAAGGAAAATAAATTCTGCCGTTTACATTAAAGAATCACTAGATATTTCAGAAGAAAACGCTAGCTTCTGGAGAAATAAATTTACAGAAGCTGTTCGTACACAGGTACAGTACAGGTACAAAACCAATATGACAAGCTAGAACAAGAGTTACAAGAGTTTCTGAAACAGCTTCCACGGAAAAAGAAACATGTAAACAGATATTGATACGGCCAACAGCTGCCTATCCCAGGAGTAGAATCCTCCGTGGCCCATAGACGGAGAAGCTACAGGCAGATGCTGGTCGGGCGTCCTAACGCCAAGGGTTAAAAGTTTCTGATTACATTAAACGATTCGGGGGGAGCGTCACATTTATTGAACAGAGCTTACTTACCTCTATCCAAGGCGACTGGTCCCTCTTGGTTCGGTCAGGTCGCGTGTGGATGTATAGTGCTAGGAAAGTAAGGATCAGTGATGTGTATTTGGGTGTGGCTGGTAGTGTTATTGACCTTATTAGACCGTTATCCTCTGCGCAGTTCGGCCCTCAGCTCCTCTCCAAACTACGGCCTCCTTCCGCAGTCACTTTCTTCGTTTTCTACGATAACAGTTCTTTAACTCTGTCGTACGATTAACTACCTTACAGAAGCCACTAACTCTCGTTTGTTATAACGCTTGACTCGCGAATGAACACAGAACGTACGGATCAAAGGTCACCGTTATTTCTAGAATATCAAATACTGCACTAGTAACTAATACGGTCGAATGCACTTATACAGATTCTAAATTAGACCCTAAGTCCCGGGATGAAGCTAACAAAACCGGAATGCGCGTTACAATTCCCAGTGGTATATTTACTATACGCGCCTATCATATTCCGCCTCCGACTTCCCGACAAAGAATGTGTGTTTATCTCTCGACGCGAGGAAATGGACTCCTTGTTCTAGCGTGCCCTCGAAACGACCGGACGTCCAAAACCGGTATCGTAGAGGCGCGCACGCTCTCTGACGTCAATTATTAACATTAACGCTTTTGCGCGAACAAACCCCCGTCCCGGACATAAGGATTTAGGTCCGCGAGCAAACCGGTCAGCGGGACATGGTCGCGACGGCAAGTTGCAAGACCGAATCTACAACCAAACTAGGCCACCTTACGCACCCCATCAGATACAACAACCCTAACCAACACCTCAAAATTACAGCCCCTACGTGGGCTAGTCGGAGAGTTGAACTGGATACCCTTCCTGGACATCGCAGCACATAAATAAGTCCTATTCCTAGACAGAAGTCCGACGAACTCCTTCAAACACCTTTCTGCGCTCCTATGATTAGTTCCGCAATCCGACCGGATCAGGTCTGCAAACAGCGACGCGACACGAAGCGGCCCAAAGGGACCTTCCAAGCTTCAGTGCAGAGAGCACCCCCAAATTCCCTATGAACGTCGTCTGTGGAGAGCTGAACGAAACGCACAGATAGTCCCTAGTATGAATTTTCAAACAAGTAGGCATAACCAAGCCATCCACCTATAATCGTTTACCAAATGGTGCGACAGCTGATTTCCATCTGATAATCTACAAACCAGATAGCCCTTTAGGCAGGTAATCCTATGCTCATATTTCAACTAATTTTTCAAAAGCATCAATGTTCAATTACAGAATTAATTAAAACAAGTAATCACCGATGCACATAGGTCAACTTGGCAAAGTAAACAAAACAATAAACGTGAGAGACAGCCCTATTTCTTATTTAAAATAAATATCTTAGACAGTGCCAACAAAATCTAAACCAAAAGAGAATTGACTCTTATTTCCTTCAGCAACAACAGGGTTATCTAATTTCAACCTTCCTTATCACAAAGCAAAAAGATTAAACACTATCACAAACATATACATAATTTTCAAAATAGCGCGCCATTCAAATTTCAAATGAATTCAAACTTTTCTTTCAGCACAGACGCGACAATCAAATACAATTACAAAGCATACGCACAAGCATTAAAAAAGGGCACACAATTTAATCTCAATTTTCCGTGCAACAACAAACGCAGTGATCAAATGTATTTACAAAACATATGCAGCAGCATTTAAAGGAGTATTTTAAATTCAATTCTTTTAATCACAACCGCTACAATATGAATTTCACGGAAAACTCAAAGCATTTTAATTCAAAGAATTCTTAACTAAGTGCTCGACCAAACCAAATCTAATACCCCTTGAGAGCGTGATTCAACGCTCCAGGGAGCCCTGATCTTCCCACCACCAAGTGAAGGCCACACCGCGTGAACCCGAGACTAACAGAGCGCAACCGCTAACAGTCGCCACTCGGGTTGTACGCCCTCACTGAGGCCTTTGGCAACAGAACAGCTTGACAAGTGGACTGTTGACGGCTTAAGGCTCAGTAGAGGCGGCCGTGGTGGGAGCTAAGGCAGCAGCTAGCTATTGCCGCCTCCATCAAATGGGGTACAGTGGTACACCAATCGCGGCCACTCAGCTAACAGGAGTGAGAAGGGTCCAGCGGACCGATGAGTGGCCGTGAAGTTCCTCTTCGCACGCTGAGGGGGGGGGGGGGTGATGACACCCCCGCCCCTGGGGGAATTACCCCCCGACTGGTCGGGGGAGGGACCCCTTCTAAACCTAGGGGTCTGTTGGCTAGCCGGCGGGCGCCGAGCGTCGCCCGTCAGAGGGCGTGGCGGAGCGCCCCCGCCCGTGGGGGTCGAGGGCCTGGCAGCGCCCCGAGAGGAGACGCTGTTCGCACCCAGGCACAGTACAGCATGGTGATTGCCCTGGCAATGCAAACAGGGACGCCGGTGCGGACAGTCTCGCTGGAGGTGCCCTTCCACACATGAGTAGCACCAGCGGCGCTCCTTGGCGATAGTTCGCCTCGCCGGAACCGGCTTACTTAATAATCTCGGGCAAGACGTAACCCGGTCAAATGCTCGACAATAGGAGCAGGGGGGGGGGGGGTTGACGACGACTTGCCCGGCGGATTCCACCTCTCACTGGGCACGGCTCGTAAGTTGTCGACGGGGCCCGCCGCGTGCTCGATCTGTCGGCACTGCTCCTCCAAAAACCGCAGCAGGTCATAGAAGGGCGGAATATAGGAGGCCTCGTCCCCGCCGTACCTCTCCTCAAAAAGTATTCTAAGGTCGAGAGGTAGGCGGGACAGCACGATGCGGAGCAACAAGAAGGCCCATTCGCCCACTGGTAAATCCAGCCGCCTCAACGTATTACAGGCCACCAAGACTGGATCGAACAGGTCTGGATGTAGTCTGGCCCGGTCACTAAGCAGCGGGAGGCTTAGAAGTTGCTTAATATGTTCGTCCGCAATTCGCCGGACATTGGCGTATCTACTGGCTAGGAGGTCCCGAGCAGTCTGGTAGGCGTCGTCCGACAAGCTCAAATGGCTGACAACGCCCAGGGCCTCCCCCTCCAGTGAGGCCAGGGGTCAAGTCACTCCGGGCGTCCACTAGGCCGACGAAAAGACCAACGAAGGTCAGCCATTCGGAAAGGACCCCGGAGAACCTTGGCAAGTCCAGAGTTGGGAGTCGTCCCAACAGCTCCGGCTGAGGCTGCTTCCGAAAGGACTCGGGCAGGCCACTCGTCCGAGCTTCACGCGCCTCCTCGGCATACCTGCCTTCAGCCTCGATCAACTCGTCCGTGAGCGAAAGGAACTGCTCATAGTCTGCGAAGCAGGAGTCCAGGACTCCCTTTTCCACATCCGAATCCTCGAGCTCAGCGTAAGCCTCCTCCACTGCAGCCCTTCGAGCATCGACCTGCTCGAACCGCTTCATCAAGTTATGGACCCTATCCGGTCGACCTATCAAAGCATGGGCGCTGGTGGCCCAGCGTAACTCAGTCCGCAGGCAACGGATTAGCATCTTGGGCGAGGACATCACTACTTAATACAAATTACGACGTGGCTCGAGCACAATTACAAAAATAACAAATAACAAATACAAAAAAAATTAACAGCTAACATATGCAGTTCCTATCAAATCGAGCTGAATAGAAATTAAACAAATAAGAACCGCTATTTATCAAATCAAATACAAGTTAGTACAAAAGAAAAGACTAATCAAATTAACAATAACAAATACTAGTGCGATCAAATCAAGTTAAATTCAAATTACGTAAATACAAACTACTACTCTTTAGTTCAAATACAAATTACAATACGAAATATACATAACGAAGATACACATCAACAAAAAATGATCAACAAAAAATGCCTATCTTGGAAATCGACCCTTCGATAAGTAATCCACTACAACTATCCGACAACGATAATTAACCGATTACGTCAAAATAACCATCTACCTACATGACGCAAACTCCCGCTTGTGCGCTAGCCGGGCGCGGCTTTTTAAATTTACCCGCTAACAACAAAAAAAAGCAAGCCACCAAAGAAAGGGATTTTATTATTACGTATATAATTAAAAAAAATATTTTTACGTATTACGGACGGGCGTGATTGTAGACACAAAATTAAACCAATCAACCCAACGCTCCCTGCCACCAAATTATTTAGTTTTTATCAAACACTATGGTCGGTGGATCGACCAGGAATCGATCCCAGAATCGCGCTCTGCTACCAAATGATACGGCCAACAGCTGCCTATCCCAGAAGTAGAATCCTCCGCGGCCCATAGACGGAGAAGCTACAGGCAGATGCTGGTCGGGCGTCCTAACGCCAAGGGTTAAAAGTTTCTGATTACATTAAACGATTCGGGGGGAGCGTCACATTTATTGAACAGAGCTTACTTACCTCTATCCAAGGCGACTGGTCCCTCTTGGTTCGGTCAGGTCGCGTGTGGATGTATAGTGCTAGGAAAGTAAGGGTCAGTGATGTGTATTTGGGTGTGGCTGGTAGTGTTATTGACCTTATTAGACCGTTATCCTCTGCGCAGTTCGGCCCTCAGCTCCTCTCCAAACTACGGTCTCCTTCCGCAGTCACTTTCTTCGTTTTCTACGATAACAGTTCTTTAACTCTGTCGTACGATTAACTACCTTACAGAAGCCACTAACTCTCGTTTGTTATAACGCTTGACTCGCGAATGAACACAGAACGTACGGATCAAAGGTCACCGTTATTTCTAGAATATCAAATACTGCACTAGTAACTAATACGGTCGAATGCACTTATACAGATTCTGAATTAGACCCTAAGAATATATATATAAGACCTAATGAAGCTAACAAAACAGGAATGCGCGTTACAATTCCCAGTGGTATATTTACTATACGCGCCTATCATATTCCGCCTCCGACTTCCCGACAAAGAATGCGTGTTTATCTCTCGACGCGAGGAAATGGACTCCTGCCCTCGAAACGACCGGACGTCCAAAACCGGTATCGTAGAGGCGCGCACGCCCTCTGACGTCAATTATTAACATTAACGCTTTTGCGCGAACAGATATATAAACGAAGAAACAAAAGATCTATTAGAACAGAGAAAAGAGTTATACATGAAGAAAAGAACAAAAGAATTAAAATGTGAAATAACAAGAATAAGCAAAAAAATTAACAGAAATATTACCCAACAAAAAAGAAGAATACGACAAAGAACATTTGAAAAATTCATAGGTAAAACTGGGGTTCTACGTAAAGCTCATAAAGAATTGAGCGACAAGGCAGAGTGGACAGAAAAACTGCGTAACAAACAGGTAATTGTGCAATCAAGACGTCCTGATATCATAAACGAAGCCACACAATTCTATAAAAAGCATTATACTACCACAGATGGCAGATGCTCCCTCTTATGTGAAAAACCAGGCGAGTATAATAGAGTGAATGCAAACATAGAAATACCAATCATTCTCAGATCAGAAATCGAACACGCAATAAAATCTCAAAAAGACGACAAGACCCCAGGAAGTGACAACATTGCTAACGAAGTTCTTAAAGCGCTAACCGCTACACTTTTGGAACCTCTTCAAACATTGTTCAATAATATACTCAGAACCAAAACCACACCTGATCAATGGTCAAAATCTACAATCATACTGCTTTTCAAAAAAGGAGATAGAAGAGATCTAGGGAACTATAGACCAATCAGTCTCATGTCAAATTTATATAATTTTTTTTCAAATATCATATTAAATAGGATAACAAAGAGTCTAGATGAAAACCAACCGTGGGAACAAGCAGGTTTCCGCAAAAACTACTCGACTGTAGATCACATACAAGTTATAACACAATTAATTGAAAAAGCAAAGGAATATGGGAAGACGTTATATATGTGTTTTATAGACTACACAAAAGCATTCGATTCTTTATACTTCAAAGCTATATGGACATCACTTACACAAAAAGTAGTCAATCAGAAATATATTAACATAATCAAGAGTATATATTCAAAATTTCTAGCAAAAGTGCGTCTAGAACGTGAAGGTACAGAATTCCCTATACAAAAAGGAGTAAGGCAGGGAGACCCTCTCTCTCCGAAGTTGTTTTCAGCGGTGCTCGAATCTATTTTCAGACGTCTAAATTGGGAAAAGAAAGGAATACGGGTAGATGGAGAACTACTGAACCACTTGCGCTTCGCGGACGACATAGTAGTCTTCGCAGAAAGTGCTACCGAATTGGAGAGTATGGTGTTCGAACTAGCAATGGAAAGTAAATAGGTGGGACTGTCAATGAACACGATGAAAACCAAGATTCTAATCAACGGAGTACCTCGGGACATTATAATAGCAAATGAAAAAATTGAATATGTAAAAGAATATGTATACTTAGGACAGCTAGTATCATTTGCAAACAATACAGAAAAAGAAATAGAAAGAAGAATAAGTCTAGCCTGGAAGAAATATTGGGGATTGAGAGAAATAAGGATATCAATATAAATATAAAGAAAAAACTCTATGAAATAGCGATATTGCCATGCCTGACATATGGTTGCCAGACGTGGTTATTGAGAAAAGAAGACGAAGAAAGAATTGCTATCTGTGAACGCAAAATGGAAAGAAGCATGCTTGGTCTAAAACTATCAGATAAGGTTAACAACGTCAACATCAGGAAAAAAACAAAAATAATAGATGTAAGAAAAAGAACAAGACTTCTCAAGTGGTACAGACACCAAGAGACAGGAAGAGAAAAAAAGGAGACCAAATAAAAGGTGGAGAGACATTTTTAATCAGAGATGTGGACCCCTATGGATGCGAGTGGCTCGGGAAAGAGATATGTGGAAAGGTTTAGGAGAGGCCTACGCCGCAGAGGCGACTACTACTAATATTAATTAAGTCATATATATACATATATAATTATACATATAGCAAAAATACATATTAATTATACTATACTATTATAACCTAGATTAATCATATGTCAAATTTGCATTGTAGTAGAAATAAAGTAAAAATATTTATTCGGCCGTCAAGGGGACAATCTCTTGAGGTAATATTTATGAGATCTATATTTCTAAGAAATAAGTTCGTGACCTTGTGTCGCTTCTTCACACGAGGTTTCCCGCAGAATTACTCGTTGAAGCAGATGTAACTTTCGTGACATACAGAAAGTGCTTTTCAATTTAATTATTGGTGCATTTTTTAATATTTTTTTAACAATAACTCTGAGGAATTATTCGGATTAACCCCAGCCGCCAAATTTCACGAACGCACATTGTGGCAAAACTCCCGATACCATCCACACCATCTGGATGCTTGGCGGTCCACCCCTGTACGTTACACTAGAAGTTTTCTTCCGTATGCGACCTCTCTGTGGAATAGCTTACCACCGGCGATTTTTCCGGACCGATACGAGACTTTCATGAAAAGAGCTTACTCCTGTTTAAAAGGCCGGCAATGCACCTGCAATTCCCTTGGTGTTGCAGTTGTTCATGGGCGGCGGTAGTCATTTACCATCAGGTGAGCCATATGATCATTTGGCCCCTCTCCTATAAAAAATAATAATTAAGAATTATTAAATTTTGACTAAAATTATTTTGAATTTAATTTACTAATACTGGAATTCATAGTCGATGGGTGAACCATCCCCCATAATCCATCATGTTAACATTTACCAAGAGTTTGAATGTTAAATCAATCTTTCGTGTCTACTATAAACAACTACTGAAGAACCCCTACCGTTGTCGTTACAGCATATTAAAGTCCACTGCTGAACATTGGCCTCCCCTAAGGTATTTCAAAAACACGGTCTTGAGCCACCTGCATCCATCGACATCCTGCATGTATTACCAGTCACTCCAACTAACCGGATAGGATAGGGTACCGCTCTACACTTCGCCTTCCGTGATGAGGCTATCACTCGAGTACTTTTCTTCCCCATCGGTTTTCGGTTCTTCGAAATATTAGGCCCATTTTCCCTTTATTAATCCGTTGGACTATGTCAGTAACTCTGCTTCTACTGCGGATATCCTCATTTTTAACCCTTTCCAGAGCTCACTGAGCGACCTTCAGCTTCCTTAACCGGCCGCTGTGAAGGACCACGTCTCATATCCATAAATCATCACTGGCAACACATATTCGCACATATATTTATCAAGTTTATCTATGTACATTTTATGTATGTACAATTAGAAAGCTTCCACGATATACCACCAATTCCTAGTGTAAGGGTAGTTTTAAGAAAATAATAATCATGATTCTTCTTGGCACGAAGATACATTCTATACTTTCTCATTTATATTTTTGCTCTTCTTCTGTCATATGGGCGTAAGTACAGTTGAAGGAATCCTATCTAAAACTCTTACCTTTTTCAGAAGAAATTTGACAAATTTCAATTAAAATTAATTTATAACTAACAATTAAATAAAAGTAAAAATAAAGGTGGCGGCGTAAGATAAGCTATAATCTCATTTCATTTCATGTGTATTATGAGACAACTATAGGAAAATCTATATACTAACCATCTCGTGCATGTTAGACTTAAATACCCAGACCAATGACGGTAAGCACTTTCAAAGGTAAGAAATGAAAAGGAGATCTAGTACTACATCTAATTTCAAAACGGAGGTGTCTACTGCTACCCCGTAACTACTGCAGAGCAGGCTCTTTCCAGAATTAGATAGATCCATGTATAGTAGGAGCTGTTAGGGTCTGTTCATGACGACTAACTGTGTAGTGGCGGTGTAAGAATATCCACTACCCCATATTATCCCGTTTGTGTCGTAAGAGGCGATAGAAGGAAACTAAAACAGGAGATACACAACAGCTTCTTTCTGATAACAACTAAACTTGTTAAAAATTGCGGTTGCCAACCGCAGTTGCGGTGGCAACTATTACATAATCCTTTCATTAGGGCAATCTAAGGCGAGGCTTGTATTCAGCAGTGACTTTTATAGGCTGTAATGCAATAAAAAAGAAGACGAAAACAGTAACAGCAATTGTTGTCACTTCTTACTCAGTTTTATTGTTGCAGTTGATTACGTAGACAAATGGTTCCTTATGTCTACCCCGATCCCAGTTTTGACAATCTGGCTCGCATACTTGGCTTTTGTACTGAAAATTGGACCAGAGTTCATGAAGAAGAGGCCGCCGTTCAATTTGAATAACGTGCTTGTTATGTACAATGCATTACAAATTATTATTTCCTGTTTCGTTTTTTGCTTCGTAAGTTATACATACATTTTTTTTCATTAACACATATTTTTTTATTTCAGTTTTTTATTTGTAGTTACTTATTATTATAATATTTTGCATTATTAAGATTCAGTCTATTATCGGTGGGGAATGGCTTATATTCATATCTATAAAGGAAAATATTTGCACAACAATAAAAGCCTTCACTGACTGATTTTATCCTCCTGTCTGCAATTCCACATCCGATTTTTTTTATCAAAAGGCTTTTCTTTGTTTTTACAAGAGCTGTTATTTGAAAAATTAATCCTAAAAATGGCATTATCTACTATTGTGGTGCAATGCTTGTTGCCATTAATGTAAAATGGATCTGAAACGTGATCCTTCACTACTGGCAGCATGAGGAAACTTAAGGTTGCTCAACGAGGTACCTTTTTTCTCGTGACAAAATCCTTATCCTTTGGCTACGGGGGAACTGAAAGGTTATACCGGACGCCTACCGGCTAAAACTCCACGGTGATCTCCATCAGCGCGGACGATAGGTCCCGGGATGTCCGTTCGGAACGCAACTGGGGCCCCCCTCTCGCTTTGCTTTGTTGGAAGCACGGGGTACATAGAGTATACTAACAATTGATTTGACAGGCTTGGCCTTAAATTTAACCTTTCCAAATGTAAGATTGAATACAATATTTTTAGGTAGCCAATGAAAATAACTGGAGAACCCTACAATTTTACCTGTGAACCGTTTTTTCTTTGGAACTGGGTCGTACTGTAAAAAGTCTTGGCTTACACATTAATTTCACTCTGAGCTGGTAATCCAAAGATGATATATCACATAGCCTATTATTGTCTTGGCCCTCTTACCTTTCAAACTGAAACACAGCAGTAGGTGCATTATTGCTAAGCGTTGCGTAAGCGTAACCAAATCTGATTGACTCCATTTCAAAGAAAGAACGAAAGAAACCTCGTAAACTAACCAAGTTAATTTGTCTTAAGTCGTCAAACAAGTCAGTAAATATTACGGTTTTTTTTTATTTTCAGGGAGCAAATCTTTTATTGCAAAATGGATTATTAATACAAAGAAGGTGCATAAATGATAGTGACAACTTGAAAATGTTTGTAAGTAGTCTTAAAAACTATGGTGGTGGTATAGTCCTGCACTGTTAAGGCACATTATGAGTATAGTAAGATTTTTGTACAAGAGTGATAATGAACGGAAAGTTCATCTGATGGCAAATGGACGCTCTGGCATCTATATTTTATCTATATTATCATCGATTAAGAGAAATAAGAATTTCATTACTAGTCAATAGAGACCCTGGTTCTCTACACTTGCCGCTCGAAACATAGCAACATTGAGTTGCTATTTTACATTGGTATAATGAGAGTAAGACATTTCTCCGGTCGAGCCAACGATATTTTGCTCCAGCGCGATTCTAGCACGATTAAGACGTCCAATAGAAATATGGCGTAACGGCTGTCTAAAAAGTTCTTGATTTGCAAAATTATTAATTTTTTTTACTTGGTGAGAAACGTTACCACCACACTAGGTTTTTCTCCTGCATCGTGGAGGCAGTTTACAAACATAAATTGCACGAAGACAAACATCCAGATCCGGAATAATTATTTGTAGGCCATACAAATACTTGTGAAAGTGTGAGAGTGATATCGAAAGAAGAGTGAATGCAGGAAACATGGTGAATGGAGCTTTGCACTCCTTTATGAGCAGTCGGAAGGTGTCTAACAAGGCTTGTTTGGCTGTGCATGAGGGGGTGTTGGTTTCAACACTCATGTACGGAAGTGAAAGTTGGGTATGGCAGAAGAAACATGAAAGCAGAATAAATGCAGTTGAGATGAGAGCATTAAGAAGTATGATAGGAGTTAAACTGAGTGACAGGATAAGAAATAGTGAAATAAGGAAACGTTGTGGTCTGAAAGAAGATGAAGTGACAAAAATTGAGAAAAGTATGCTGAGATGGTTTGGTCATGTCGAGAGAATGAATAAAGAACGATTGACGCAAAAAGTGTATAAGGCGAGTGTGAATGAATGTGTTGGAAGGGGTAGACCTAGGCGGACATTTCTAGATCAAATCAGGGACGTCTTGAAAAAAGTCCAGGTCAAGAGTACCCTAAACCGTAAAGCAGGGAGTAATGAAAGTGGACAAAGCGAAACAAGTATGTAAGGATCGTAGCAAGTGGAAAGAAGTGGTATCTGCCTACCCCTACGGGAAAAAGGCGTGATTATATGTATTTATGTAAATACTTGTTACGTGCGGGATTCGAACCCGCGGCCCCCGCAACAACTCATTGTTAAACCACTGCACCACGGAGCCGTCAAATACATTATAACTATAACACAATATAAACCAGAGTTTCCATCATAAATATATGTAAATATATATTGGTAAATCCAATTGGGCATACCTTAAGCGCATTAAAAAAAATTACGTATAACATGATTATACGGAATTATTAAAGTAGTTTAAATACATTTCGACAGCACTATCGGCTTCAACACCCTCGAAAACCATGAAAATGACACCCATGATGAAAAAATTGATACCTATTGCAGCCGCCATCTTGGATTTACATTTCGACAGCACTATCGGCTTCAACACTCTTGAAAACCATGAAAATGACACCCGAGATGAAAAAATTGGTACCAACTTCAGCCGCCATCTTGGATTTACATTTCGACAGCACTATCGGATTCAACACCCTCGAAAACCATGAAAATGACACCCAAGATGAAAAACTTGATAGCTATTGCAGCCGCCACCTTGGATTTACATTTCGACAGCACTATCGGCATCAGCACCCCCGAAAACCATGAAAATGACACCAATGATGAAAAAATTTATATCTATTGCAGCCGCCACCTTGGATTTACATTTCGACAACCCTATCGGCTTCAACTCTCTCGAAAACCATGAAAATGACACCCATGATGATAAAATTGATACCTATTGCAGCCGCCATCTTGGATTTACATTTCGACAGCACTATCGGTTTCAACACCCTCGAAAACCATGAAAATGACACCCAAGATGAAAAAAATTGATATATTTTGCAGCCGCCATCTTGGATTTACATTTTGACAGCACTATCGGCTTCAAAACCCTCGAAAACCATGAAAATGACACCCATGATGAATAAATTGGTACCTAATTCAGCTGCCATCTTGGATTTACATTTCGACAGTACTATCAGCTTCAACACCCTCGAAAACCATGAAAATGACACCTATGATGAAAAATTTTATACCTATTGCAGCCTCCACCTTGGATTTACATTTCGACAGCACTATCGGCTTCAGCACCCTCGAAAACCATGAAAATGACACCCATGATGAAAAAATTGATACCTATTGCGGCCGCCATCTTGGATTTACATTTCGACAACCCTATCGGTTTCGACACCCTCGAAAAGCATGAAAATGTCACCCATGACAAAAAAATTATACTACTTACTTTTAGTACGTACTACTATTATTTATTCTGTGCTTTTAAATATTGTAATAAAAAAATCTCTTATTATTATAATACTTGATTATAATAATAAGAGATTTTTTTATTTTAAGAAATTTGGTTATTCGAATATTGTGTATTTGTACAGCGATCTTTTTAAGCCGCTGAAAACAACCGAAACAATGTCCACTCACGACGGCGACTGAAGCCGAACTAAACGTAATACAAAGGTACTCTGTGAACTAAACTACTCTGTGGCTGTAGATCCCCATTTACAGAAACAATTTATATACGAGGCAACCAAATCAACGAAAATTTCGCCATTTTGGAGCCGAAAAAAATTAATTATAGCTAAACAAAACAAAATTACACTGCCATTTACATTTAGTGGCTTCCCACATGATAGATGAAGAGATTAAAAAATAGATTGAGTTAAACAATTGATATTTACAAAAGTTATAGTGTTTACAAGCCACAGGGACATGATAAATCCACACCATAAGCCACTAAAACCCTTTCTTTTATTTAAAAATAGCAATTAATCGATTTAAAAAATTATTAATAAGTTCAACAATCATTTATCATTCTAACAATGTGCTTTTTATATCATTTATATGTATAATATGATTGCTAGATACGATTTTATTCGATAAAATGTTGGAATTTTAATTTTTAGGCGATAGTAGAACATTACCTTGCGCTTTCGCTTAAGGTATGCAATATTGGAGCAAAATAAAGATTATATGTTCAGTTTAGTGGCTTGACCCGTGAGAAAGGTATATAACTTATATTGAGGTTTTTACTCTTAAAACTTAAATATCCTTAAAATCAGAAACATCTCAGGTATAATTAATTACAGGCTGTGAGTCATTCCATCTTAGTCTTCAAAGGAGACAACGCATTTGTAGTGTTTTTTGTTTGAAGATGTCCATGGTCTGCAGTAGGCACTTACTATCAGGTGGAGTGTAAGTTTGTTTATCACACACACACACACACACACACACACACACACACACACACACACACACACACACACACACACACATATATATATATATATATATATTTATATATATACTAGATGGCCAGGCAGACGTTGATCTGTCCTTTCCGAAGACCCTTCCTATGAAAAATTCTTAAATTCGCAATAAAAAAAATATTGAGGGTCACTTATCGGGATAAAAAATATCCTATCTCTCAAGTTCGACCAAACTGCACACAGTTTGAAAAAAATAATTGAAATCAGTTTAGTAGTTTAAGAGTTCAACGTGACACGTAATTTTTATTTATATAAAGATATATTGTAAAACAATATATAACTGTACATTATATATTGTAACGATTATATCTCTATATATAAAATCATTTGCTGTCCTGCAAAAATTTTGAATTTCGTGTTGTGGAAAAATTTTGATTACTATTTGGTGTGTATTTAAGTGGATCCCTGGAGGTTTTAAAAACTTAGACTCGGTAGGTGTCACTGTTACCGAGATCCAAAAATCACCCGTGAAAAGCCGCGGCGGATCGCCAGCATTGTATATAATCGTCAGTGCATCTTTTAGTGATCGTGTAGCTTTTTAAGAACTAGATTGTTTGAGATCATATTAATACGAAATTTCTGTTTTGTCCAAATAAAGTTATTATCAAATTTTATATTGTCTAAAACTGACTCATATTCACAATATATGCATGGCTTAGTGTCAATAAAGAAAATCACAAAATTCTAACCCCAATAGGTGGTGCTGTGGTCGAGGTATTAAGTTATTATTAACTTTTATATTTGTTCTGCATAAAATCCGGAGAGAATTCGGAGTGGAACTTACCGCGCCACCTACTGTAAAAGGCAGAACAACTTCCGCTGCCCAGCTGCTCGTAGTATTTTGTAAATCTTTATAGCTCCGTGACGGCTACGTGGTGAAGTGGCTTAGCAATTTGCAGCGCTTAGGGCCGCGGGTTCGAATCCCGCACGGAACAAATATAGACCACAAATATGTATATATGGCCTATAAATCATTGTGTCTGGATGTTTGTCTGTGTGCAATTAATGTTAATAAACTGCCCCCACGATACAGGAGAGGTCCTAGTGTGAAGGTTACGTTTTTTATGTTTTTACATACATAGTAATACAGTCATGGTAAAGCCACGCCATATTATGATTTTAGAACGAATGGGTTGGCTTGACCGGGGAAGTGCCAACCTCTTACAGAATACCAGCGCAAAAGTTTCGTATGATGATTGTAGAGAACCAGAGACCTTTTTACTGGATAAGAGGCATTTCATTTTAGTCCTCAGGAATGACAACTCATCTGCATTTTGTTTCTTAATTGAGGATAAATGAAGAAGTCTGTGTCACAGCATTCACTTACCATCAGGTGGACTGTGTGCTCGTTTGTTACACTTAATCTACTTTGTGAAAAATTATTCCACTTCTGATGTTAGAAATTATTCTCAATAGTATTTTAATAAAAGAAAAATACTCGATTACAAGCCCTACTCACTATCAGGACCCCAATAACATGATAAGATTAAGGTATGCAAACCAACAGCAGCACTACCCATCTTAACTTAACATAGGGTATCCTCTCAGCAACACGGCCTTCCTTGCCTTCACTATTAGAATACCCCAACGGACGTAGTAATTACAGTAGCACTCTTAGAAAAATAAACTGATGTCTCATAATTGCCTGTGCGATACTTTATACTGCTAAAACAAGTGGGAGATTACCATTCTAACTTCATTTGTTCGTATTTCCTTTTATTATTTTTACCTTCGTCCCAACAATCAGGACAGAACAAGAGTTACAGAGTTAGAAAGACTATTTGGCTATTTAATTATCTTTGTGATAACATGTAGGAAAGAAGAATTTAGCAAAATTCTCACTTAGTACTTTAAATAATTGAATAGCTTTTAATTATTCAAGGAAAAATCTCTTCATCAGAAGGTATCAAACAGTATTAACTCTCGCGAGATGCAGCTATGGCCTCGTGAAATATAATCATACAATGTCTTTAGGTGCAGAGGCCAGGGTAGTTGTGAACTTATGATGAGCTGTAATAATAATGCCATCAAAAACATAACTTGTAAAAAAAGCCAAGTCTCGCAACTCAGTTCTTCTACCGTAAAAAGTTGTGAGATCCATGTAATACCAAGTCGGTTAATTTATTTAGTCCATAGATTGATACATAGATTGACTTCGCAATCGCACTAAACAATCTAATTTAATATAATATGTATTACTTGTGAGATATATTATGTTTTCATGCGATTGCCAAGTCAATCTATGTATCAATCTATGGACTGAATAAATTAACCGACTTGGTATTACATGGATCTCACAACTTTTTACGGTAGAAGAACTGAGTTGCGAGACTTGGCTTTTTTTACAAGTTATGTTTTTGATGGCATCTCATTTCTTTTTGTAAATAGTTATATCTAGCTGATTCATTCACTGCAAATGTAACTTTGTAATACTATATGTTTATATGGGATTACAAAGTTATTTATGCAGTTGGTGTATCTCGAAAACTGGACTGAAATTGTAAAATATTTTAATTTTTCCTTGATTTATATAATTAACAATAATATTATTCTAAATTTGAAGTTTCTATGTCTGCTAGAAGTGCCTCAGAATTTTGATGATCGGTCAGTCAGTGAGTGACAAAATTAAGAAATTTTGACTAGTTATAATGCTTAAACTACTGGTTCAAATTTAATGAAATTTGAAATATACTGAGTCTATACAATGCCTACTTGGTTAGTAAAAATTCAGGCTTCTAGTTTTATCCATACCGAAGTTATAGGGTTTCAGAAATGGCCTGAACTGCTTCGAGAAAAGGATGGTACGGCCGTGCCGCTTTTTTGCTCGACTTGGCAGGGGCACTGCCGTGCCCCCAGATGCTGAATATGTATTTATAAGTTTAACATGACATTGTTTTTATTTTATGTAATAGGTAATCACTTAAATATATTTATTCACTCAATCGGTTATTATTAACAAAGTAAACCATTATTATTTATGAACCATTTAGTATTATTCGTGTATAAAAAAGTGTAAAGGAGAATATTTTAAAGTGTAAAAGCATGTTTTATTTATAATTACAGTTAACTGCTGGAATTTATTACTACTTCTTCGCAAAATTAACAGAACTTCTTGATACGATCTTCTTTGTTCTTCGGAAAAAGGACAACCAGGTTACATTTCTCCATGTCTACCATCACTCCGCCACATTGCTTTGTAGTTGGTTCGCCTTGAAGTACGAGCCTTCATACAGCACAGTGTTCCTTGGTACAATCAACTCTTTTGTGCACATAATTATGTATACATACTACGGTTTGTCCGCTTTTCCTGATCTGTCGAAGTATTTGTGGTGGAAGAAATATATTACATCAATGCAGCTGGTAAGATTATTTTCATCAATTCATTTTTTATATAATAGGTATTAGAATACTTTTTTTTACAAAATATAAATAGCCACCTGAATATTTTTTTACAAAATCAACATAATATTGCATTTTCAATGCAAAAAGAATTATTTACTTTTTATATGTTTTAGCATAAAAGCAAAAATCATTGAAATGCGCTCGGTATGAGGTATCAGTATAATAAGTCAGTCAATCTCATCCACAGGCAGTGCACTATGTATATCAAATATACTGCTGATGAACTGAGCTGTGCGAAAAGGTTTAAATCTATCCAAATAACACCCAAATTTCACGGATGACGATATAATGTCATTACCAGTTTTTGCGTTTATTTAACCACATGCCGAGCGTTTGTATTATTTGGCAAAAAACTAACAGAGAACTTAAAATGTTTGAACTTAATGTTCATGGTTTGTTCTGATAATATTCTGAGAGAAGAATGATGAAAAAGAGGAATGGGGAAGATGTTTTATTTAGGAGGTTTAATGGGAAGCTTTATCTGGGTTTCTCGGAAACGACTACAACGATTTCGATAAAATTTTGTCATCATCATCATTACAGCCGTTCACAAATCCACTGCTTAACATAGGGCTCACCCAAGGAATGCCACGAAGCAAGGTCCCGAGCCACATGCATCCATTGTCTTCCTGCATGTCTTACCAATTTGTCACTCCATCTAGTGAGGGGACGCCCTACATTTCGCCTTACTATACGAGGCTACCACTCGAGAACCTTTCTTCCCCATCGGTTGGCGGTTCTTCAAACTGTATGGCCAGCCCACTGCCACTTTATCATACTAATTCTTTGGGCTATGTCGCTTACGCTGGTTCTACTGCAGATATCCTCGTTTTTAAGTCTACCACGCAGAGAAACGCCGAGCATAGCCCTCTCCATAGCTCGCTGAGTGACTTTGAGCTTCCTCATACAGCCAGCAGTGAAAAACTGCGTCTCAGATTGGTAGGTCATCACTAGCAATACGTACTGGTTGGCCCCAGGCGAGGATGGAATCACAGCGGAGCTTCTGAAAGCGGGTGGAAAACCGGTACTTGATGTCCTTCAGAAGCACTTTAATTCCGTCCTCCATGGTGGCATTACACCAGAGGCGTGGAGCAGAAGTGCGGTGGTCTTGTTTTCAAAGAAAGGTGACAACGCTTTCTTGAAGAACTACAGACCGATTTCCCTTCTGAGCCGCGTCTACGTGCTGTTTTCGAGAGTCATTACAAATCGTCTCGCGTGCAGACTTTACGACTTCCAGCCTCCCGAACAAGCCAGTTTCCGAAAAGGCTTTAGCACCATAGACCACATACATATACTACGGCAAATTGTGCAGAAGTCCGAGGAGTATAATTTGCTGCTATGTATGGCGTATGTGGACTATGAGAAATCCTTTGATTCCGTCGAAATTAGGGCGGTGCTCCAGTCCCTTCAGCGGTGCCAAGTTGACTGTCGGTATATCAAAGCGCTGATGTGCTTGTACAGTAGGGCTACGATGGCTATCCGAGTACAGAACCAGAGTACGAAACCTATCCAATTGCAGAGAGGTGTAAGACATGGTGACGTAATATCCCCGAAACTCTTCACCACTGCATAGGAAGACATTTTCAAGCTTCTGGACTGGAAAGGATACGGTATTAACATCAATGGCGAGTATATCACTCACCTTCGATTTGACGACGATATAGTCCTTATGGAAAAATCGCTGGAGGACCCAAAAACTATGCTCAATGATCTCAATAGTGTTTCCCAAAGGATAGGTCTTAAAATGAATATGGACAAAACAAAGATCGTGTTTAATATCCATGTAACACATATGCCGATAGTTGTTGGGAGCACTAAGCTCGAAGTTGTTGACGAGTATGTTTACCTGGGACAAATAGTCCGACTAGGTAAGTCCAACTTCCACCGAGAGGTCTATCGACGGATTCAAATCGGTTAGGTAGCGTTCGGGAAATTACGGCACATCTTCTCGTCAGGTATACCTCAAAACTTGAAAACGAGACTGTACAACCAGTTCATGTTGCCAGTGATGATCTACGGAACTGAGACGTGGTCTATCACTGCTGGTTGGATGAGAAAGTTCAAAGTCACTCAGCGAGCTATGGAGAGGGCTATGCTCGGAGTTTTTCTGCGTGATAAACTTATGAGGATATCCGCAATAGAACCAGAGTGACTGACGTAGCCCAACGGATTAGTAAGCTAAAGTGGCAATAGGCCGGCCATATAGCTCGAAGAACCGACAACGGATGGGCAAAATGTTTCTCGAGTGGCAGCCTCGTACCAGCGGACGAAGTGTAGGGCGTCCCTTCACTAGATGGAGTGACGACCTGGTAATACACGCAGGAAGTCAATGGATGCAGTTGGCTCAGGACCGTGCTTTGTGGCATTCCTTAGGGGAGGCCTATGTTCAGTAGTGGACTTGTAAAGGGCTGTAATGATGATGATGAATTTGTCTTCAAGAATATAAAACAGAGGCAAATGTTTTTTTTTTAATTTTAGGTCAAATGGGATTTGGACCCAAAGTTAAAGACACTCTCACGCTAATATTATTGCTCCTCATCACCAGTCTGTGAGATTTATATCAAGTGACGTCGATATTTATTATTGTCTATAGAACTAAGGGTAAAAAATTTAAACAGATCTAGAGATACGAAGGTGTGACACCTTCTTATTTTATTAGATTACAACGTGGTAGCGAGAGGCTGAAACTATATTATGGTTGCAACACTCAGGATCGGCTCGACCGGTGAGCACAATACTGTTATGTTTCGTATGGTGAGTGTAGAGAACCAGAAACCCTTTTAACAACCGACTTCAAAAAGGAATGCATCTGCAATTCCCCTGGTGTTGCAGTTGTTCATGGGCGGCGGTAGTCACTTACCATCAGGTAAGCCGCATGCTCGTTTGCCCCCTCTCCTGTAAAAAAGGAAGAGGTTCTCAATTCGTCGGCATCTTTTTTATGTATTTTCACCGATTATTTTAAGACGCCTGAACCGATTTTGATGATTTTTTTTGAAAACTAGTGCTTTTTGTGTGGTTCTTTGTTAGTTTTATAAGGGTTTGACATGTAGTTTTCGAGTTATGCTTAATAACTTATATTGAAGTAGGTTATACAAAATTTTTAATTTTATCGCTTGTACAATATAATGTAGTCCTCACAGGTAACAACGTGTCTACATTTTGATTCCAAATCAAGGATAGCTGTGTGTAGATCACAATAACCAATTAATATCAGGTGGGCTGTGTGCTTTTTTGTTACCGTTATTCTATAAATACCTTCATCTAAAAGGTGCCAAATCGTTTTTGTTCCTCACGCAATTTTTACAAATATTTGTAGCAATGTAATAAAAGTAATGTTGGAAAATTTGCTAGTACTATTAAATAGACATCACGTTGCGACAAACATCGAAATATTACTCAAAAATCTGTTAAAATAAAAGTAAAGTTACGACGTATATGGTAGACGTAAAACAACATCATTGTCCATCATAGCTGGACGCAATCATCCTCTCATTGCTATGATGATTTTTGGATCAGAAAACCCGAAGCTAAGTTTCAGTGCATGTTGGTGCACTTCACCCGTCTTATAACTATTTTAAATTTCTCGGATATGCAGGCTTGTTACGGTATTTCCAACAACAACCAACATTTAATAGCACGACAGTGGTAGAGAAGGACTTTGAAACTCGCAGTAAATTTCATAGAACGGGTTGAGCTGCTTACACCCGAAGACAAGCATAAGAATACACGAGAATTTTAAGATTACGTATTATATGTTATATATTGTATATTGTTATATAGACTTAAAGTTAATAAATGTATTTATTTAATTTGAGTATCATGCAACAAGGTTCAAATATTATTGATAATACTTTTACTTAAATAAAATACCAGAAAAGAAGAAAAAAAAAGAAAAAGAAAGAGAAATAATACATTAATTTACTTTTTAATTTCAGGTACAATTTTTATTAATGGTGATCCAAGTTACAGTAAACTATAAAGTTTCGTCGTGTGGTCTTTCATATCTATTACTATTTATAATAATTTTCAACGTTTTGTTATTCCTGTATTTATTCTCAGATTTTTATATTAAATCATACATTAAAAATAACCAAAAACAAATCGAAAGTGAAAAATCACGAAACAATGGTTCAAAACATATGGATGACACAAATGGAAAAATATTTAAAAAGAGTATTGTAAATGGCAATAAGCATAAAATAGGGGAAAAAGTTGACTGATTTACACTTACTGTCATTGTTATTCTCAAAAAAATTATGTAATATACGGGAATATATGTATATACTATGTTTATGAATTAAATCTTAAAAAAAACTTTAGCCTTTGAAATTATTCCGTTATTATTAGTCTCATAGCATGATATTTTGAAAAACGGAACTAAGGTGGTTACTAATAATCAATTAATGCGGATCACTATTTTTATTTATATTTCCTCGTAAGTTAAATTGTTAACAAGTATGTTTTCATAATTAATAATTTCATTTGTATATTCATTACAGCATATGAAAAGTCTTTTGGTAGACACAGTTGTTATTTATAGTCTGTTCGCTTAGATACGGTCGTCTCGTCTTTGTATCGCGTCGCCTTGGCACGCGCCGCATTTTGTCAAAGGCAGCAGAACACCGGCAGGAGAATTTCGCATTTTTAAACCAAACGTCGTAGTGAACTGAACTTGCTACCTAACTTGTGTTTAGTATTTATATTCGTATTTTATTACAATAATCATAAGAATAAAATATAATTGGAATAAAAATGCATTTATTTAACAAACAAAGTAAAAAGTAATGAAATAATCCTCATCCTTAGCGACACCAACTTAGCGAACAGGCTATATTATTATCAGTTGTTAGCGGGAATAATTATTTAGTTATTGCACGCCTCATAACGCGAAGCGTTATTAGGTAGTGCGTTACTCTCCACACGTTAAGGTCAAGCAGTTTTAGTTCTAAAAATACTTCTATCATAACCATATTGCACTTATACACAGTCAGGTCATAAGTATTGTCACACAGTAAAAACTTTTCTTTTAGAATGCTGGCCACAAAAAAGTTTATTGAATTCGAATTTCGAATTGTTCATGAAAATAAAACTGTATACTTTTTAGAATTTTACTAATTTTTAAATATGTAGTGGACGTTTAAAGAAGACCGTGTTGCAGTTATTGCATTGCATCGTTGCGGTTACGCGCCAATTCAAATTTTTGACATACTGAAAAATTTGAATATAACCAAAATATTCCTTTATTGTACCATCAAACGATACAATGAAGACTCTAGTGTAGATGACAGGTCAAGAAGTGGTTGCCCTCGGTCTGTTAGAACTCCAGCAGTGATAAAAGCTGTGAAGGCGCGAATTCAAAGAAATCCCAAACGTAAGCAGAAACTGTTGGCCCTTCAGATGGGGTTAAGCAGAACCACGGTGAAAAGGGTGTTAAATGAAGACTTAGGGCTTCGTGCATATCGAAGAAAAACAGGACATCGTTTGAATGCTCGTCTAATGGACCTGAGACTGAAGAGATGCCGCGCTTTGTTGAAAAATAAAAATAAAAAAAAATATCGGGAAATTCTTTCTTTGGATGAAAAAATTTTTACCGTAGAAGAGAGCTACAACAAACAAAATGATAAGGTGTACGCACACAGTAGTGAAGAAGCGAGCAACCGTATTACGCGTGTCCAACGAGGTCATTTTCCATCCTCGCTCATGGTATGGTTGGGAGTTTCTTATTGGGGCTTAATAGAGGTACATTTTTGTGAGAAAGGTGTGAAAACGAATGCAGTTGTGTATCAAAATACAGTCCTGACGAACCTTGTGGAACCTGTTTCTCATACCATGTCCAATAACAGGCACTGGGTATTCCAACAAGATTCGGCGCCAGCTCATAGAGCGAAGAGCACACAAGACTGGCTGGCGGCGCGTGAAATCGACTTCATCCGGCACGAAGACTGGCCCTCCTCCAGTCCAGATTTGAATCCGTTAGATTACAAGATATGGCAACACTTGGAGGAAAAGGCGTGCTCAAAGCCTCATCCCAATTTGGAGTCACTCAAGACATCCTTGATTAAGGCAGCCGCCGTTATTGACATGGACCTCGTTCGTGCTGCGATAGACGACTGGCCGCGCAGATTGAAGGCCTGTATTCAAAATCACTGAGGTCATTTTGAATAAACTTTAGTGTCATAAGAATCTATGTGTTGTTCATTTTGGTATATAAATAGTTACATAATGAATAAACTTGTTTCAATTATTTAATATTAAACATGTGACAGAGTTTATGACCTGACTAGGTATAATAATATGAGTTATCATCATCATCATCATTATAGCTATTCACAAGTTCACTGCTGAAAATAGGCCTCCCCCAGAAATGCCACAAAACACGGCCCTGAGCCAGCTGCATCCATCTACTTCTTGCATGTCTTACCAGGTCATCACATCATATAGTAGGGGGTCGCCCTACACTTCGCCTACCGGTACGAGGCTGCCACTCGAGAACCTTTGTTCCCAATCGGATAGGTCTTAAGATGAATATGGACAAAACAAGGATCATGTATAATGTCCATGTCACACCTATGTCGGTAGTTGTTAGAAGAACTAAGCTAGAAGTTGTTGACGAGTATCTTTCTTTACCTGGGACAAATAGACCAACTAGGTAAGTCCAACTTCGACCGAGAAGTCAATCGACGGATACAACTTGGCTGGGCAGCGTCCGAGAAATTGCGACACATCTTCTCGTCAGGTATACCTCAAAATTAAAAAACGAGACTGTACAACCAGTACGTGTTGCCGGAGATGACTTATGAAATTGAGACGTGGTCCTTCACTGCCGTATCAGAAAGATCAAGATCACTCAGCGAGCTATGGAGAGGGCTATGTTCGGCGTTTCACTGTGTGATAAACTTAAAAGTGAGGACATCCGCAGTAGAACCAGAGTGACCGACATAGCCCAACGGATTAGTAAACTGAAGTGACAATGGGCCGGCCACATAGCTCGAAGAACCGACTACCGATATTAGTTATCACTTATGAAGAAGACACTCGAATTAATCCATTTCATATTTTCTAAAACATCATTTAATATTTACTTTAAAAAAAAATAAAGCTTTGAAAATACTTTTACGTGGATGTTGATTTTGTTTGTGGTCACGATATCTCCCGCAAAAATTGGCGTATTGAGATCGAGTTATTTTTTAATAGCTTCAGAATTACATCAACTGGTTCCCTATTTCATATCAGTAGCCTAGTACGCGCAGTTTGTTAATAAAATGATTTTAACATTTTACAGCTATTAAAAATTTAAGGCGCTGTCATATTTTTTAGCGCTTGAAAGACAAAGGAAAAATCTACCATACAGCCTGTATCGATTTTATACCTCGTGAAATCGATTTATTTTGGTGAATATTATAAATTTTTTCCCTGTAGGTGACACAACATTTTCAAATAATAGAGCGCTAAATTTCAAAACACGTTAATAATATATTTTTAAAGTCAAGAATACATTTTGTTGTTTCGAACTTTAATTCATTCGAGTATTTTCCATACGTGGTAGAACCATGCTACAGCTATATTAAGAGTATAGTTGTAGCACGAATGGGTCTGCTCCACCGGGGAAGAACCACGCTCTGTGTAGAGTCAACCTAACCACTTACCATGAGGTGGACTGTGTGTTCGCTTGTCACACTTATCCTATATAAAAAAATATATTTCTAAGACATGTTAATTTCGCCACCACGCATTGTACGCGGGCAGCGCGGCGGACAGTTCATTGCCCTAAATCCCTCTCAAAAATTAGGGGAGGCCTGTTTCCAGCAGTGGTATGTCTATAGGCTGTAACTTTCAACTTTATTACAAAATTAAATGAAACGCTCATGAGACGTGCACTTTTGGATTTTTGAAATTATTATTTATTGCACCAACGATATTTGACAAAAGGCGAGTTTAATGCTTCATGGCATTCTCATTATATTCATATACATTCTTTATGGAAGGCGTTGCTGCCTACAGCCTATTTCAGTTTGTCTCTGTCGTCTTTTACGACACCCACGGAATGATATGAGCTAGTGGATATTCTTACGCCATCAATACACGGTAATATAGTTTCATTATAAAACTACAAATTATAACCTTATATATTAATATCTTGACTGCTTCCTCTTTTACGCTTTTATATTTCATGGTTTTTCTATGATCGTTTAAATTAAATACCCACCAAAATAAATTATTGTGAAACGCCAGGTAGAATACCTGACTCCAGTGTAAAAGTGACTTTTTATTTAAGTAAAGGAATAAAAATGAATAAGGAGAAACTATTTTCTTCTCTATTTTATAAAATGCCATAATTAAAATAATATTTATTCGGTCGCAAGAAAAATTTGTTAATATGACAAGATTACACACAGGCTACTTAGTTGTGTTATAAAAAAGAGAGAATCAAGAGGCAACAGTACATTTGATCATTGCATGCGAGGAATATAAGGAAATATTCCGATCTGTTGCTGCATTGCAATTATTATTTTAACAGTGGTAGAGCCACGCGGCAGCTTTTGCTGTCGCACGGATCTGCCGGCTCGAACCGGGGTGGTACCACGAACTCACAGAAAACCAGCGTGAAGTAGAAGTTTACCTCTGCGTTTCGCTTGGTGAGTGCAGGTGGCCCGAGGCCCTTTTTACTGGAAATGAAGCATTCCATCTTAGTCCTCACGGGTGACAACGCATCTGCAGTTTGATTTGTAATAGAGGATAGATTGTTGATAGTGGTTGTTGCGGCCCATAGACATCTACATGTCTATGGGCCGCAACAACCACTTACCATCAGGCGGACTGTGTGCTCGTTTGTCACCCTTATACTATAAAAAAAACTATTGAATGAGGCTCAAGGACAAATTTTGTATGTATCAAAAAATATTTACAACATTACTTAAAAATCTCTTAATCTCAGAGTTTGTTTTATAAGTTTATACAATTTACACCCGCATAGGCGTTTTCAAAAACATTACAATATTTTTGAAAACGCAAATTTGCGCTTGCGCAAGTTCGCTAATTAAACGTTTTCGTTACACCTAAAAAACAAAAAAAAAACACCTGGCCGCCGAGCTTCAGCACGTCAAGCAGGTTCTGCACGACAACAAGCTTCGGGTTCCGCGCCTACGTCACAATGACCGAGTGAAGCCGGCCACAGTCGAGCGTGTGCCTGCTGTACTACCATAATATGTCAGAGGTGTCACAGACAAGATTGGCTACATCTTGAAGCCGCCGAAAAAGATTAGTCAGTTCTTACCATCCGTCAAGTGCAATATCCCTCTACAAGATGCAGGAGTATACAAGCTTGATTGTGAGTGTGGTCTCTCATATATAGGGCAAACAAAATGATCGATAAAAATCCGCGTACAAGAACACATAGCTGACGTGAAGCACCAACGTTCCGGGAAGTCTGCAGTTTGTGATCATATCCTAGACGGCCCCCGCCATTACATTAGATTTGATAAACCACAAGTTCTCGCGAAAGAACATCGATTCCTACCAAGGATGATACGTGAGGCTATTGAAATTAAAAATCATCCAAATTTCAATAGAGAGGGAGGCTGGGTACTACCACCTGCTTGGGATCCTGTAATTCATAAAATTAAAACTAAACCCAAGCATACCACTGCAAGACTTCAAGACACAGTTAGTTCATTCTGCGTAGATCGGACCAAAATTAATAATTAAAAAGCTGAAGTTACTCCGGGTTAACTTTGACATCGGGACGTCAATCACCTCAGTCCCTCGTGACCACGTGACGAAACGTCGAGAATATAAAATAATCTAATTAAACGCGATAAAATCCGTAAAAGTAGTTTTATTGAATGTGTAGTGTTCGCGTAAATATAAGAAATCATTATCCATACCAGGAGTTTAAGCATCATCAATATTTGGGTGATCAGTCCAATATTGACGAAACTTAGCAACTTAGTCATTTGTATTCAGACTTTTGAACATTCCTTTCTTTCATTCTTCACACTTTTTAAATACATACCTACTAATTATGTACGAAATGGGACAACATTTTTCACAATCAATTTTCTTTGGCCGTGTTTAAGTGTGATAAGGAATATTACTATTAAACTTGCTCTTAATTATTTTATTTGTTCCTTGAATGTATTTCTACTTATTTGTTATCTTTATTAAAATGCTGTTATGGTTTATTTTTATGTACCTATATCTCAATAGAGAGCAACATGCGATATATGAACAATAGTTTTAGGATAAGCTCATTGCATAACATTACATGTCATATTTCTAGATATATCATTCATAAGAAAAGGTTAGCAGACCTGTTATATTTACAGTAAAAATCAAAGACTTCTATCCTAAGTCTATAGTGTTAATATTAATTCTTGTTATATTTAACTTATTTAGATTAACTTGTCATTAGAAAAAAAAGTGTTATTTTAACTACAAAAGATAAAACAAATACATAAACATGCATGAACTAAAGTAAATTTAAGTACGTAAAAATGTAATCTATCACATTAATTTATTAATTTTTGCACGAAAAAGTAATAAATTTAAAATAAAATAATAACTGAATAAAAGTAAATATAAAATCGTCTCGTGCCACATACATACATGCCATAGAAATGCTTATGTAAATTAATTTATAATTATTGCATATTGATTAATTTTTCAGATGCAGTAATAAAAATTTAAAAAAATCAATTGAATCGTAAATTATCTTATAATAACTTTCAATTAAAACATAGGTATATTAAATACAAAAAATTTAATACTTAACTTCAAAAACTATAATACCAAAAAGAACATTAAAACAATCACACAGATGATTTCTTATATTTACGCGAACACTATACATTTAAATAAAACTAATTTTACATATTTTATCGCGTATATTAACTTATTTTACATTCCCGACGTTTCAAGCACTTTACAGCACCCATTGTCACGGGGGGGGGGGGGGGGGGGGGGGACTGAGGTGTATGACGTCCCAATGTCATAGTTAACCACGGCTACCTCCAGATTAAAAATTATTCCACTCGAGAACCTTTTTTCCCCATCGGTTGTCGATTTTTCGAGCTATATGGCAGTCCCATTGCAACTTCAGCTTACTAATCCTTTGGGCTATGTTGGTAACTATGTTTTTACTGCGGATATTCTCATTTCTAAGTTAATCACGCAAAAAAACCCCGAGCATAGCCCTCTGCATAGCCCTCTCCAGAGCTCGCTGAGAAACGTTGAGCTTTATCTTACGGCCAGCAGTGAAGAACCACGTTTCAGTTCCATAGGGCATCATTTGCCACAACTACTGGTTTTATAGTCTAAGTTTTGAGGTATACCTGACGAGAAGATTTGCTGTAAATTTCCGAACACTGCCCAGCCGAGTTGAATCCGCCGATTGACCTCTCGTTCGAAGTTGGACTTACATAGTCGGTCTCTTTGTCTCAGGTAAACATACTCGTTAACAACTTCGAGCTTGATGTCCCCAAAAACTACGGGCATAGGTTTGACATGGACGTTAAATATGACTTTTTTTTGTCCATGTTCATCTTAAGACCTATCCGTTGGGAGACACTATTGAGGTCATTGAGCATAGTGCTTAGGTCTACCAGTGATCGTGCCATAAGGACTTCGGCAAATCGAAGGTGAGTGAAATACTCGCCATTGACGTTAATACCGTATCTTTTCCAGTCCAGTAGCTTGAAAACGTCTTCCAATGTAGTAGTGAAGAGTTTCGGGGAAATAATGTCACCCTGTCTTACACCTCTCTGCAGTCGAACAAGTTTCGTACTCTGGTTCTGTAGTCTGATAGCCATCGTAGACCTACTGTACAAACACTTCAGTACTTCGATATACTAACAGTGAACTAGGCACCGCTGAAGGGACAGCAGCACCGCCCAAGTTTCGACGGCATGAAAGGGTTTCTCATAATCCACATACGCCAGACCAAGTGGCAAATTGTACTCTTCGAACTTCTGTACAATTTGCTAAAGGGTATCTATGTGGTCTATTGTTCTAAAGCCTTTTCGGAAACCGGCTTGTTCAGGAATCTGGAAGTCGTATGACTCTCGAAAACAGCACAATCTCTTGAACAACGCTCTCGCGTCGTTGAGAAAAATTAAAAAATTTAGGGTTCAAAGACCCGCTTGTTCATATGGCGCCCCCATTGAACGGCGCTGGGACTGGGCATCTCCCGTTAACTGACGCCCGTTAAATGGATGATGGTAAATAGAAGAATGCGTAAAGAGCCGCTGCCGGAAAGTTGTCAGGACACGTCTGGAGCTGGCGCTGAAGGTGACAGCATTCAAGCCGCCAGCCGATCGCGAGATGCTGCACGACCACCCACGCGGATTGGTGTTGGCAGGGTCTCCTCGGATCCTGCGATCGTCACTCGCCTCTGGTGTAGTACGCCGCATGTCATAGATAATCAATAAGAATAGGAACGCATTGCGGCCGTACATCAGGGCGACAGGGGAAGACGCTAGAGGTCTTGCGTACTGGACCAGGATGTATCGATTTTTTGCTGAGCTGCTACCGTTCCCGAGTAAAACTTGACAGAATGAATTCGATACATCATACGTTAAAATATTTGATTACACACTTATAGATATATTTTAGCTACAAACAGAAAACCGAATAAGTTTTGTAAGAGAAGTATATTTTCGCTTGCGATCTTTTTGATGCTTTTTCCTTTGCACATAAGAATACTATCTTAATATATAAAGCAACGTTGATGAAGTCCCGAGTATCAGCTAGTATTGAATAAAAATGACACTATTCTATTACCCTTATAACTGATAACAGGGCGTACTACCAGGTGTAAAAGTAAGTATCTTGTAACTGATTCTCACATTCACACTACTGATCTTCACATATTTGGGCTTCCAATTTTCACAAGTTAATGTGCCATCAGCTGAATGTGAAAACATATTCTTGACCAATCTCGAAACTGAATTTTACAATTGCACATAAAGCTAATAATAACTTCAATTTAATAACAGCTCATGATTATAAACGGCTGAACAGAATTTTTCGAAACATACCTAAGAACAGTTTTTGAATGAAAAAAATTTAATCAAAATCAGTTTACCCTTTCAGGAACTATGATGCCATAGACGTACACACAGAGATAATTATACAGGTACACACTACAAACTTATATCACCCCTCTAATTTCTTCGAGGGTTAAAAAGAAAAATTTTGCTTAAATCAAAAACCGCAAATATTAATTAAATGCTAGCTATAATTGGAATCAGATAGTGAGAAAGGTATGTATAAAATTATAATGAGTGGGTATAATTAAAATCTGCATACTAATAATCTTTTTATTTCATAAACTTAAACTAAAACTCATCCAAATTAAATATTTGTACAATAATACATATCTAATCTGATTTTTCATTGAATGATCCGTTTGCTGATTTGTTAGTATTACCATTCGATTTATGTTTATTTTTATTAACATAAGAGTTAAAATAGAATTCAGCAAAAAGATAAACAAATAGTACAGCATTTAATAGGATTGCTGCTAATAATGTATATGAAGGTGGACACCCTGCATTAGCGTAATTCGCTGCCGCGTGTAATATTATGCACATGAACTGCAACTGAAAAAACGAGAATCAATGTAAGGTATATGTCAGTATTAGGATGATATAAGGGCTGTCCTGAAAAAAATATTAATATATAATCCCATTTATATGCATTAAAACTTGATTTTATTACACACTTAAAGAACAAATTATGGTAGGAAACAAATGATATTCTAAATTTTATCAGACTTAAGACATTTTATTAAGTCTTCCTAGTACACTTAAATTGACATGTTATTCTCTAAATCGGATAAAATTAACCCTATACGTTGCGTAGGGTCACTGACTACTACCAAACCAAATTTCATGCAAATACTTTTAGTAGTTTTAGAATGAATCGTGAATGTACAGACAGAGAGACCAAATTTCTTAAAGCTTATTGGCTTTAAGAAATTTTGTTGGTTTCATTATTCTTTGTGTAGTCGCCTGAGACTTGTTTTTTTAAATTCTGAAATAGTTTGATTTGATTTGAAATCACGGTGAAATAGTTTGATTTGATATGAAATCACGGTCCTGCGCCACCTGAATCCATCGATTTCCTGCATGTTTCCGACTCGACTTCCTTAGCGAGCTATGATGAGGGCCATGCTTCGGTTTCTCTGCGTAAGAAACTTAGAAATGAGAATATCCGCAATAGAACTAATGTAACCAACATAGCCCAATGGATTAGTAAAGTGAAGTTGAAATGTGCCGGCCATATAGCTCTCTCTAGTACACTTAAATTTTAAAAGTTACATGTTATTTCCATTATAATACGTAAATTTTTAAAGTAAAGCAACATATGGGATAAAAATTAACCTATACTGTGCTTAGAATTTTTTTAATAGAAATGTCCTCCTTCAGACCGAATTTCGGCCACGGCGGCCAGTCTCAACGGAGACTAGCCATCGGCGCAGGACAGGATTATAGTGCCCAAGTGTATGCGCAAGCACAGGTGCACTCTCTATTCCCTCACTCTTATAGCCCGATGGGACGGTAAACCGACATGACCGGAGATAGATCAGGGCGCAGGACCAACGGCTTTACGTGCTTTCCGAGGTACGGGATGAAACACTGCCAACTTCCTGACTCCGGGCAGCTACTGAGAATTTCTTGATGGAAAAACTCAATAACTGATTTTTTTTCCCGACCCGTGATTCGAACCCGGGACCTCATGATCAGCAGTCGCACTACTACAACCACTAGACCAACGAGGTATTTTAATAGAATAAGGGTGACAAACACACTGTCCACCTGATGGTAAGTGGTTGCTGTGGCCCATAGACATCTACACCATCCTGGATAACGAATCAAAACGTATCGGCGTTGCCACCTGTGAGGACTAAAATTTATTGCCTCGTTTCCAGTAAAAATGGTCTCCGGTTCTCTACACTATTAGAAGCGACAGAGAATAACAGAAATAGAAGATGTGCAGCAGCATTTTCCTGATTAAAAGCTGAATAAAAAAATCTCCTGTCGCCAACCCGATTGCCAAGCGTGGCAACTGAGGCAAATATTACCCTATAAGGCAACCTATGAGGATGGTCTATGTTCAGCAGTGGACTTTTCTGTTGTCTGTTGTATTGTTATTATAAAAAAGCTATTATTTAATTACAACTTACAATTTGCATCAAAGTAATATACTTTTTCCACCACAAATATTTATTGAGGTGAGGGAACGCCGATAACGCATAATAGGCATACATGATTATATGAACAAAGGAGTTAATCGTCCCAAGGAATATGACACTGTAGGATGGTTCATATTTCAAAGCAATCCAAGTGCTCCACATCATTAACGAATGGTGATATATATGTAAGAATGTGACCTGACGATAGTTCTTGCGCAAGACGAAGAATATCGTGTCCATCAACTCCGTTACTTTTGCAAAGAAGTAATAATAAATGCTAGTAGATACCTGAAAATAAATAATACATTTAATGTTAGCAAGTGGAGTCAATGGTGCAAAGTGCAAAAACAAATTTGTATTTGAAAAGTTTCCAAGTGCCATGTCTACATTGTGGAATCTTTCATATATGTCGTTTTTTGGTTGAACGCTGTAAATTATAGGCGACACATTGCTACTTTAGTTTATCGATCCATTAGGCTATGTCGGTTCCTCTGGTACTACTGCGCACATCAACGTTACGGACTTGGTGAGTGGCCTTAAGTTCCCTCATTTGCAAGTAGTGAGACATGGTCCATATGTATCAGTTTATATGTCATTATATTCTGAGGAATACGGTACGAGATGAGTCGTAATCTCTCGAAGTAGAATTTTCCTAATCAGAAAATTTGTTTCCGTTGGAAGATACTATTGAGGTCATTGAGCATTATTTTTATAAATACCACTCCTGCAGTCCATGGACCTGCAGCTTGCCAACTGCAAACAAAGAAGGCTAAATATAAGTCACCTATAAGACTGAAATGGAATTCCTGAAGGCCTGTAATAACACTGGATCTCTATACCTCTCCAGAGCAAACACGCAGCAGTTCAAAAAGTGCCATTTGGCAGCAGAAACAAGAAAGAAGGTGGTGCCTACTCAAACGAACTCCTAGGCAGAAAATAAGTTTTACAACCTACCAATAGCAGGGTGCTAATTTCCTCTAGCGATTCTGTCAGCACCGCTGAAAGGACGTAGGCCTGTGTCTCATATGCAAGGAAAAGTGCTCGTTCAGTAGCTTCGAAGTCGTCAAATTTGCATGTGACACTTCACATACAAACTTACATAAGAACTACTACAATTCACTAATTGCAGTAGTTCTTGAAAATGCGGCAAGGGCGCGCGGATCAGAAGAGAAATCGGTCTGAAGTTATTCAATGAAGCACTGTCGATTTTTTTCAAGAATAATACTACCCTTATGCTCCACAACTCCTTAGTAACGCCGAATTTAACAGCTCACGTTTATTGTGGTGTAATAGAAATAGACCAAACACTAGCTGAAGACGTAGCGTCTTTCTTACATAAATAATACGAGGCTTTTGCTTAACAATGAAATATGTTATGACTTTACTTTTAATATCGTAAATAAAATGCAACTTACAATCCATCGAGAGTCTTCTTTATCCATTAAACATGATGAACCCAGTAGCCCGTGAGCTAAAATCAGTCTGGAACACTAAAAATTTATCAACATAAAATAAGCATAGTTATAATAGGATATTTTGATGACTATGATATATTCATTAATTCATTGAAACAAGCAATTCACAAAACACTACTGAACAGAAATTAAGAAATGCCTTAGGATGGACTTGTGACACCAGCATCCTGCAAAATATTGTTTTTTCTCTATAGAATAAGGGTGAAAAACCAGCACATATTCGACCTGATGGTATGTGGGTGCTGTAGCCCATAAGTATCAAAATGCAAATGCTATCCTGATGACTAAGATAGAATGCCTAGCTTACATAGCTTACAAAATGATCTCCGGTACTCTATACTCACCATACGAAACACAGCAGCATTAAGTTATTTTACGCTGATATTCTGTGAAAGTGTGGTCTTACTCCGAGTCAAGCCGACCTTTTCGTGCTACATACTTGCAGTTAGGCGCAACCATGTATACAGCGTGACTTAACACGTATAAAAACCAACAGATGCAAATAATTGCAGGATACGTTTAGCTGTGAGATGTTTTACTTTCTCTTGGCTTAGTAGTTAATTATCGATTGATGTTATAAAGTGTCCAGTTGGATAATAACTAAATTTGTACGTCTTTAAATTGCTGTAACCTAGAATAGACGTGCTTTTAAACTACAGCGTTTAGATAAGTCATGTACCAAATACGTATATCGTTATCAGAAGTTCTAGGATTGAATTAGAATAATTTGATCCTAATATTTACTGTTACCCTCACCGTTACAGCCTATGAAAAATCCACTGCTAAGCTTATGCCTCCCCTCACAAATTACCTCATAGAAGGAATATTTGCCATGCTTGGCAGGCAGGTTGGTAGACGCGGCTTTCTTTTAAGTTGTAACTAGGAAAACTATGCTGCCCATCTTCTGATTTATTTTCCTCTGTCGCCTCTTACGACAATCATGGGATTAAATGGTGTAGTAGATATTCTTACACCGCTGCTACACTGTCAATTTTAATAATATTGAAACAGAAATCTCCCTTCAGCTATTATATTTATCTAATATTAAAAATTTACTTACTTTGAAGAGAATAAAACAAGAATATGCTACTTGAAATAAATTGTATACTATTATAACTCTTCTGAGTTGGAACGGTTGTTTTGACTTCATAACTTTAGGGCCAATTTTAAAGTACAAATAATAAGTACGTTATTGACAAAAATAGTAATGGTACCGGCGATTTCATTAGAAACCATTCATCAACGTAGTCAACTGAAAGAAATTAAAATTATAAATTAAAAAATATTTTGAACAAACAATATCATATTTAGAATTATGTATGTATATAAATTATTTAATAATTTATTATATAATATGGCAATTATTAGTAGATCGTTATCAAGATAGTAGAACTTTAGCTACGCATATTTAGAAAAAATGTTTACGTTCAAATCTCTCACACACGCATCTTCTCAAAATTTAGACATGTTTATGGAAAACTATATAGCCTCAATTTCGGCTCTAAAATTATTAAAAATAGACGATTTAGCTGATTTCATGTTAACCCATATCTGTCTTAGTAAACTAGATAAACAAACCGTACAAGTATTCGAACAAAAATTTTCTAAATGTAATTTGAAATATTAACCTGCTTTATAAAAGGTCAAAGCAAGGTATTATTCCGCTCACAATTACAGCTAAGTCTCCAACCTGTTAAACGTAACGTTATTGGTAGTAACCACAATAATTACACGCAACTCGCTAATACACCCAAAATATTTCATTCATTTGTTATTGATAGTACCAATTCTTCGTGCGTTGTCTGCCATAACGACAAATACGCTTCATATTCATGTCCAAAATTTCACGAGCTATCGCCCGAGAGCAGATGTCAAATTGTAATTAAAAACAATATTTGTAAAAATTGTCTCGGTATAAATGGCAATCAAAAGAAATTGTAACAAATGTAACAAACGCCATCATTATATAATATGATTCGTTATTATTCTCAAAAATAACTCTTATTCTAAACGCGACAGTAACTATTTACGTCCGAAGCATAATATTGCATCTCAGTCTAACGTCCCCGCTCTAGCGAAACTGGCAGTTCCTGGTACATCTTTCTCGATCATTCCATCCACTTCATTGCGGCTTTCGGCTGCGGCCGCTCCACGTCTCAGATGTGTCGATGCGAATGCCGATGTCTCACCGCTTACCGATGCGAAGCTCACGCGTAATCTTAAGTTTCGTCGAAAAATGAAACTTCGAATGTTTTTACTAAAACTAACAATATTTATTATGATGTCGTTCCTACCAGTCGTGTAAATGTAATAAACTGTTCTAATATGAAATGTTCAGTTCGTTTATTTTAGATACCGGTTTAAACGCTAACTTTATAACAGAAACATGCTGTCGTCGATTAAACCTTCCGATTATTTAGGAAAAGTTCATGACATAGGGTAAACTGAAGATACTGTTGAGGGTCATACGATACTCGCATTCAAATCCTGATTCGATAATAAATATAGGTATTCTATAAAGGCCGCTGTTGTTTTGAAAATTACTGTAAAGAAGACGGTCCATTTCTGGCCCAGTCTATTTACAGTATACCGTAAAAAAGAGAAAAATTCAGGGATTTTGTTAAAAATAAAATAAAAGAATAAATCAAACTAAATAACTTGCTAAAAATAAAAATACAATCCCAAGTTTTTGATGGTTTTACAAGATGGTGCCCTCCCAGTTATAAAAAAGTAAAAAAGACACGGTTATTTGTCAAATGTCATTTCTGTCAAATTATATTTTGATTTATTCCGAGCTTGGTTGTGTAGTTCTGAATTCTTGAATGCGCTTAATTGTGGATTTCTTTGGCGATTTGGTTTTTGTTTGGACTTTGGATCAGTTACTACTTGTTTGACTCTGCTTTTGTTTTATGGGCTTAATGATTTACGTGAGATTTTGATTTCGTTGATATTGGACATTTGTATTCTGAGGAAACACATTTTGAATCAGTAAGCAGGTATGTATTAAAGAAAGATGTTTCCTTAAGCTATTGAACGCAATTGAATGACATGCTTCTGTCTGTAGTCTAAATAATAATTATTAATTTCTACGTAAGTTCATAATGGCTGCAAAATCTTAATATGGTGTATTAATCTTTCAGTTCACCTGTTAAAACATGTTGCACTGTTTAAAATGCGCTTCTGCAATATAGATAGTTTATTAAAATAAGATTGTTTTGTTCCAGATGGATGAAAATGCAATGTTTTGCAAACGTATTACAAGAATTATCTGTCGGCACAAATCTAGAGAATGAGCTCCAGAGCCCTAATGCCAATACTATCAGTATATTGTATATTTGGTGTCAACGAAAACTGGGTAGCAGATAAGTTGTGACCCAATTAATATCATCCCAATAAGACTCTGTTTTAACAAGAGGCTGTATAAAATCTCGCCATCACTCGGGCAGAGCTGATTATACATATATACTGTTGGCGAAGCAACGGACAAGTTGGGATGAGATGATTGCAGGTTATTATTGCAGTTGCACTTCTGGACAACAGACAGTGGGTTGCTGTGCCCACATAATGACAATTGTCTGATATTTGTGTTGGGCTCGGTATCAAAATTCCATAACCTCACCGGCCTCAATTCTGGATAGCATTTTAGTAAGAGAGGATTTTGAAGTAGGATTAATAAATGAAAAATAAAAAATTGAGCTGTTTTATTTATATTACATGATTGACGCAATGTTTCACTTTCTATAAGTCATAGGACTGTTAACCTTTGTTATGACATTATCCAGGCTTTAAATGTCTGTCAAGGCTCAAGGCATTTTCTGACACGCTGAGGACCAGTTATATGAAAATACTCATACGCCGGAAACGGCAGAATATTTAGGATGTGAATTATTTTGTAACCAATGTAATGTACCATATTTTAACAAATATATTATATATAATTGTACCCTAGCACTTCAGCAGCCCAGATAGACACATATACCTGAACAGAAATTAGTATTCAGGATTATTCAGTTTATCCACCTTAAAACAGCCGTTCTAATGTAAAATAAGTTAAATATATTCTTCATTATTACTACACAATAAAGTAGTATCCCAGAGTGGGTTTTTAGGGTAGAGAAACGGAGTTACCCGCTATTCACATATAATCTCGGCTTTGAGCTATCTGGCACTAAATTTTAGTAAAAACTAACAAAACACCTAGGCCTCATTTCCCCATGTAAAACAAAAAAGTCCTGGATGCCCCTGGCACTGAAGTGTATATTAGTACACACTAATGAATGCAATAAAATAATTTTGTGCATAGGCACTGTTGATTTATCTCAACAATCTTGTTGTTTGGAATTAGGTTGTACTTTTTACATTTGTTTTCTTCTGCATTTATGATATGCAAATATCAACAAGAACGTTAGTTGTTTTAAGACCAAAAAAGCACATACACAATCTCTTATACACTTTATTCGTGTTTTGATAAACATTTTAGCTATTTTACATAACAAATCTACCTGATAGGCTCTAGGTGATATGAGTATATTTCAGAGATGACAGCTAACGTCAAATCAAAATGACATCAATCCGCTATTAGTATTGCATTTTTGGTGAGAATAAAATATTAATACCACTGAAATTAAGGAAAATTCGTGGATTTTAGTGATCAAAAGTGGTTTAATATTTTATTTTAATTTATTTCCATACTAGTACAAAACTAGGCCTACGCTTCATATAATTTTGGACCGTCTCCTTTACCATCGCTGAATTTAAATGTAAAAATGATTGATTATTTTAAAAATATTCCTTTGACAGATGATTTATTCAATATTCCATCTGAAATTGAATATTTAATCGATTCTGGGTTATTCCCGCACTTATTGTTATCGCGTAAGTTCATACACCCGCAATCAGCTGTTATAGCGGTAGAATCGACGATCAGTTATATTGTGATGGGGCAGGCCGAGTATGATTTGCTCGCTACTGCGTTAAACTATACGCGAAAACATTATTTTCATGCACTTATCAACTTAAATGATGACTCGTCATTATGTGGAAATGTACAAAACTTAAGGGTATTCGAAAATGTCACCGCTTGTAAAATTTAAAGTTCAGAAAAATGTTTCTAGACAATCGGACGGACGCTACGTCGTTTGTTTACCTTTTCGAGACGACCCGTGTCAATTAGGAAAATCTTATTGCACCGCTAAGCGATGCTTATTATCCTTAGAGAAAAAAATAGATTCTGACGTAGCTTAACGTGATGGCTATAACGCTGCTATACAGGAATATATAGATAAAGGATTTTTAACTAAAATTAACAACACGCAACATCACTTATCTCGTTCTTACTATATTCCTCACAGAGCTGTTTACCGACCAGAAAAAAATACTTCTTAAATGAGTATAGTATTAGACGCTAGCCGCAAAACTATATCAGGAAAGAGTTTAAATGATATTTTACATTGCGGGCTCAATCTTCAATCGCATATTATTGATTTAATCATTAATTATCGACACTTCGCTGTAGCTATATCCGACGATGTAGAAAAAAATATTTTTCATTAAAATTAATTGATGACCGTTGTCCATTTCAAAGAATATTCTATGGATTTAACTTTAATAGTCCTATTGACACATATGCGTTTAAAATAATATCTTTCGGGTTAAAGTGTTCGCCATATCTAACACTCAGTGTGGTTCAACAACTCGCTCGTGATGAAGAGAAAAATTATCCTCACGCCGCTACCGTTGCGTCCAAATATTCATATATGGATGACTTCATTTATAATTTTCATTTTTAAGAAACAGATTTCTTCTCCTGAAGAAGAGCACCGGCTTTATGGCCAAATAAAAAAGTAACTTAACGATATAAATCAAACAAAAATTCCTAGGTATTTAGGTATTTGTAAAAATTCATACATAACGTTACTCGTAGTTTTAAAAGTGTTATGATGCTGCAATATTTATACGCATTGCTCCGTTGAGCTTACCCGCTGAAAAAATATTATTACTCTGTTCTCGCTCTCGCACTGCTCAGCTTAGGAAAATAACTCTTGCTCGTTGGGAATTCTGTGCCGCTCATTTACTCTCGCAGCTTGTTCGCTCAGTTAATGCTAATTTTGAATCGTGTTGTAATATAAATCGCACTTTTGCTTTCACTGACTTAACAATTGCTTTAGCGTGGATTCGCTCGTCTTCGCACCGCTAGCAATCGTTTGTAGCCAACCGAACATCTGCCATTCAATATACTTTACCGCCTAGTTTATGGTATCATATACCGGGACAGGAAAATCCTAGCGATATCATATCACGTCCTGTCACGCCTAATAAATTAATAAATAACTATGCTTGGTTTAACGGACCACCGTGCATATCACTGTCGCTAAATCAATGGCCCATTATGCATTCCTGTATTAATACCGATTTGGATGAAATAGCAGAAGCTAATCAAATCGCGTTAGTAATAAGTGCGAACTATGCAGAGCACCCTATATACACTATAACAAACCGTATTTCAAAATGGTCTAAATTTTGTAACTCTATTGTTTATTTCTTACGCTATATCAAAAAACTTAAAACGATAGATTTCATTTCCGTCGCCGACTTGGATGTTGCTGAAAATAATGTAATAAAATTTATTCAAAACAAACATTTTCTCGACGAAATTATTAAATTAAAACAAAATAAAAGTATTAGCCTCAAACTTCGATAACTAACTCCTTTCATCGACAAGAATGATGTGTTAAAAGTAGGTGGTCGTCTACAAAACGCTTTTACCTTAATTTTTGAACAAAAACATTCCATTTAATTACCGTCTAAAGACATAATTGTATGACAAAATGTAAGCGTGTTCAAAGAATTTTACACTTCATAAAGTATCATCAAAAGATATTGCAAAATATTTTAAAACTATTGATGTTAAGAAAACTGCGGATCTGTGGGGGATTCCCGTTAAAGTTGTTACGTCTATAATAGATACAATCGCGCCTCATTTAGCTGTTATTTTTAATATTCCTGATCTAATTAAGCATAGTAAAGTAATAATTTTATTTAAATCTGGTAGTACATTAGACCCCGGCAATTTTAGACCTATTTCTGTATACCAACACTTAGTAAGATTTTTGAAAAAAATATTCTTGAGCAAATAATGTTAAATCTATACAAATAAATAAAATTGAAGTGTCTGTTTGTAATGTCAAAAAAACAGCATTTTACTAAATGCATATGAAAGTATATACGGTACATATAACAAAACACAATTTTAAAAATTTTTGTCTGTCTGTTTGTTCCGGCTAATCTCCGAAACGAACCGATTTTGACGGAAATTTCTCGGGAGCTCATGTTATAAGGAGTAATTTAGGCTACTTGTATTTTTAAAAAAATAATTAGGGTTCCGCGCAACAAAATTAAAACCCTAAATTACACGCGGGCGAAATCGCGGGGAACCGCTAGTTTCTTTAATATAAATAATTTATTTGATAAAAATCAATTTGGTTTCATAAGGGGTCGCTCGACAACTGATACCGGTGTTAAGCTGATTTATTATATCTTTAATGCATGGGAGAAGATGCTTTGGGTATATTTTATGACCTATCCAAGGCCTTCGATAGTGTTCGTCATGAAACATTAATCAGGAAACTTCAACACTACGGTGTAAGAAGTAATGCCCTTAAATTTATTATTTCATATTTAAGTACGAGAACGCAAAAAGTTGTCATTAACAGTATGAGCTCTTCCGGGTCGATAGTAAAAATGGGCACGCCTCAAGGCTCAATTCTCGGCCCCTTTCTGTTTCTTGTGTACATACTGTACTGTACTTACCTTACATTGTAGGGGATAACCATGATATAGTAATATTTGCAGATGAAACTTCTTTAATTTTCAAATTATGGTCGACAATTACAAAAATATATTACGAAGTAAATAATGCTATATCTAAATTAGTAAATTGGTTCAATGTTAATAATTTGCATTTAAATGGCACTAAAACGAAATGTATGAAATTTATGACTCCAAATGTCAAACAATTAAATACTTATGTAATTTTAAATGGGGAGAAACTGAGTCTTGTAGATACCACCATTTTTCTTGGAATCACACTAGACGCGAAGCTTCAATGGAGCCTCCATATATCAAAACTAGCAAGCAGACTTAGTTCTGCAGCATATGCCGTAAAAAAGATTAGAAGTCTCACTAGTGTTGAAACAGCTAGCCTAGTTTACTTTAGCTATTTCCATAACATAATGTCGAATGGTATTTTGCTATGGGGACACGCAGCTGACACTGAAATTATATTTGTTTTACAGAAGAGGGCCATAAGAGCAATATATGATTTAAAGCCTAAAGAGTCGCTGCTACAAAAATTTAAGGGAATTAATATATTAACTTTGGCCTCTCAATATATTTATGAAAATGTAATGTATGTACACAAAAATAAAAGTAGTTTTACAAAAATAAGTGATATTCATTCTGTAAATACTAGGAACAGACACAAGCTAGTAGTACCAGTTACTCGACTCCATCGAATCAGTAATTCATTCTTGGGGCGATGTATACGCTTTTACAGCAAAATTCCAGAAAATATACAAAATTCGACCTGCTCAAAGTTCAAAAACTTTATTAAACTAAGTTTGTATAAAAAGGGTTATTATAATGTTAAAGAATTTAAAGATGATAATAACCCCTGGAAGTGAGGTGATCGCTCCCAAGCTATTTCTTATTTGTTGTGTTGTTAATTTGTGTAACATACATGATTATAAGCTGTTATTTTTAAACAAAAAGGTCCCGCTGGGTTTCTTGCTGGTTCTTCCCAGGACAGAGGTTTTTTTTCGAACCAGTGGTAATTAAACAAAACAGTGACTTTCACTTAGTATTATTTATAATCTATATTCAATAAAAAAGTTTCTGTTTCTGTTTCTGTTTCATTTTCTCTCCCCATATGGGTGGTGTTTAGGAGAGACAAGTAAAATGTGTTAAAAACGCACATGTTTAAAGTTATACGTTCCCAAATACTGACATATGACGAAATGAATACTGTTTTAATACAAATTATAACACGCTATCCGTGAATTCCTGCAACTTTAGGGGACTTCATTCGAACCTAAACGCTGTCCACTACCATGTCGAGACTGCGAAGCCGGACTTGCTCTTTCTGACCGAGACGCAGGTGTCCTCACTAGCTGATACTTCGTACCTCTCCTACCCAAGGTACAAATTGGAACACTACTTAGTTCATCGGGCTGTAGTTTGCGTATACATCAGAGAGGACATCTGTTCTCGACACCTCGGAAGTCTTGAAGGTGAGGACCTGTCCATCATTTGGCTACGCGTAGAGAGCGACGACCATCAGTGCGTCTACGGGTGCCTCTATAGGTCCCATAGCGGTAATGCCGAAACAGACCGACACATCGATCACGTCCAAATGGCTACAGATTCCTTGCTACAACAGTTCCCATCCGCAGAGATCGTGATCCTTGGCGATTTCAACGACCACCACGCTGAATGGCTCGGTTCACGTTTAATCAATTGTGCGGGGAGATCTGTTTATCACTTTGCCTTGGCACATAGTCTGACACAACTGGTTACTTTGCTACGCGGATTCCAGATCTGAAGGATCATACACCTTCCCTGTTGGACCTTCTGGTGACCTCTCATCCTGACGGATATCTGGTTTCCATCGCGGCCCCTTTCGGCTCATCGGACAATTGTCTGATCCGGAGTGTGGTGCCACTCACGCTCCCCTCGCGGTTGTGTTGTGCAGGTTGCCCCATGTTTGGCATTACAGGTCGGCGGATTGGGATAAATGCGGTCTTTCTTTGCATCCGACCCATGGGGGCGGGTTTGCTTCTCACCGGATGATCCCAGCACTGTTGCTGATGTGGTGCTACAAGGAATGGAACCATTAATTCCATCATTTGTGGTGCCCATCGGAGGCAGATCTCAGCCTTGGTTTGGTCGCTCCTGTAAGAATGCATTACGCAGTAAGCAGGAGTGTTATCAGCTTTGGCGGCTCGGGATGTAAACACTAGCGTGGTTAAAAAGAAGTATAACTTCGCCTCCAGGTCCTTCAAAAGAGTTATTGTCAAGGTCAAGGCAGAGAACATAGGCAGAATTGGCGAGAAACTAATTCGCCTTCCTTCGGGAACTCGTGCATTCTGGTCTCTCGCCAAGGCTGTCCAAGGGAAATCTGTAAGCCATCACTTCCATCTCTGCACAGGGAGGACGACTCACTGGCCCACGCCGCAAAAGAGAAACCCAAACTCTTAGGCTCTCTTTTTGCCTCCAACTCGACTCTTGATGACGGGGGCAACACACCGCCGACTATCCCGCGGTATGAGTGTTCCATGGTGGATACGCGATTCTCACAGCGCTGGGTTCGGAAAGCACTCTTCTCCTTGGACCTCCATAAGTCGAGTGGGCCTGACGGAATCCCCACAATTATGCTAATAACGTGTGCTCCTGATTTGGCACCGGTTTTAACGCATCATTTCCGGTACTCCTACTCCCTAGGCGTGGTACCGATATTATGGAAGAGAGCTTTTGTCCACCCGATCCCTAAAAAAGGCGACCGCTCAGAACCGTCCAGCTACAGGCCTATCGCCATCACCTCCTCATTACTTTGTTCTCCAAAATAATGGAATCCATTAAAAATGCCAGCGCATGCGTTACCTTGATGATCACCAGCTGATTAGTGACCGCCAATATTTTTTCCGTCGAGGTCGATCAGCTGGTGATTTTCTGGTCTACCTGACTATAGGCAGTAGAGTTAAAGGGGGAGGCATTAGCCGTTAGTTTGAACATTGCGAAGCCCTTCGATCGAGTTTGGCAAAAAGCGCTTCTTTCGAAGCTTCTTCTAGAAATTCTTCCATATAGCCACTCGGGCTCGAACCTGCGGCTGCTGTTGAATCTCCGCTCATGGGCCCCGGATATTGAACCTTTGCAGGAGCAGCTGTAGGCCGTAACAATCTCACATCCTTACATAATCGCGAAAAATGGAACACCTTTTACAATCCCGTTCAGCGGGGCCAGGTTGTTGTTCTCAAAGAAGAGAAACTGCCTGTACTCTGCTGGTCTCTTCCCGTGGTAGATGAGGTATATCTTGGTAAAGACGGGATCAATCGCATTACAATAGCTAGAACTAAGGGTAGAACTTATGTCCGTCCAGCCATACGCGCATGTCCGCTTCCCACTCAATAATTTTTATATTATCTTTTACTTATTTAAATATATAACTTATTTATATAATACTTTAAATAAATTTATTTTTATTTTTTACCTACTTTAATTAATTGTTTTATTAGGTTTATTTTAAGTAAAAAAAGACCGCTATTCAGAAAAATCGATATAGTTTTGAGTAGTTTCTGTTGGAGTTTCCTCCAAGGCCGGGGAGCAATGGATTGGTCATTTGATAGATACACTCATTTAATTATTACATTCGCTAATAACTCGTTCACTCACACATTGGTTGCCGTCCTACTTCCGATTGCACCCTACCTCTTCACTTTATGATCAATCTCCGCGTCTTAAACGAGCCTGTGCGCTTGAGTTCCGCAATAATCCTTTAAAGGTTTTCATCATAATTAGGAAGTTTATCCTAATCCCGAATAAATAATTCGCTGCCTTAAAATAATTAAACTAAAAAAGAGGCAGTGATTGCAGTGATAAAAACTGGTAATTGTGTTACGTGCCCGCCATTTATGGACATATCGGTGGTGATTTGTGGTATCAGTGAACCAGACGCCTGACTACAGTAAGTCCTTTCTTCATCCCAGAAATAGCAAACACCGAAAAACATAACACTCCTTCTGTGGCAGTCGGGTAAAGAAAAATATCCAAATAAATTACAACGATGTGACTTGCTGGTCTAAAGACCCCCCACCGCGGGATGAGCTTTGATTGCCAAAGTGACGCTATAACCATATTTTTAGTTGCATATATTATAATATAATTACGTGGTAGAGTCACGCTGCAGCTATATTATGATTGTAGCACGAATGGGTCGACCGGGGTAAGACCACGCTCTTACAGAATACCAGCCTATAATAGCAGTAAGTGTAGAGAGCCGGAGAAACTTTTTACTGGATAAGAGTTATTAATTAATCTTAGCCCTCAAGGGTGACAACGCATCTGCACTTTGATTTTAATCGAGGATAAATGTAGATATCTATGGGCCAAAGCATCTACTTATAATTGGATGGACTGTGTGCCCCTTTGTTACCCTTATTATTTAAATTAATATTAAACGATAATAAGCGAAACCATTACCCGATATCATCCCGTGGTTGTTGTAAGAGGCAACAGATGGAAACTAAAACAGCAGATTGGCAGCAGCATCTTTTGACTGCAACTAATGACCATTTTTATTAAAATCGAGGCATTTCATCGTAGTAGGGTGACATCGCATCTATTATTAATTCTTAATATAGTATGTTTTTACGGCAGGCGGAAAAACGTACAATGACCTAAAGTATTATGTTAGCATCGAAACAAAACGACAGGAATTGCTTCCATAAATTTGATTATCGATTATGCATCGTTATGCGTTAAGCGTGTCTCATACGCACGGTAAGATAAAGGTAGCGGTCATTCAGAGATAACAAACCTGTTTCGGTACGATTCGCGGTCTCACTTCGTGCCTATTTTCGAGAGCCGGTGGAGCAGGACTCATCATAGTTTGTAAGTAAATAACTTGCTAAAAATAAAAATACAATCCCAAGTCTTTTGTTGATGGTTTAACAAGATGGTGCCCTTCCAGTTATAAAAAAGTAAAAAAGACACGGTTATTTGTAAAATGTCATTTCTGTCAAATTATATTTTGATTTATTCCGAGCTTGGTTGTGTAGTTCTGAATTCTTGAATGCGCTTAATTGTGGATTTTTTGGCGATTTGGTTTTTTGTTTGGACTTTGGATCAGTTACTACTTGTTTGAATCTGCTTTTGTTTTATGGACTTAATGATTTACGTGAGATTTTGATTTCGTTGATATTGGACATTTGTATTCTGAGGAAACACATTTTGAATCAGTAAGCAGGTATGTATTAAAGAAAAATGTTTCCTTAAGCTATTAAACGCAATTGAATGACATGCTTCTGTCTGTAGTCTAATTAATAATTATTAATTCCTACATAAGTTCATAATGGCTGCAAAATCTTAATATGGTGTAATTATCTTTCAGTTCACCTGTTAAAACATGTTGCACTGTTTAAAATGCGCTTCTTCAATATAGATAGTTTATTAAAATAAGATTGTTTTGTTCCAGATGGATGAAAATGCACCAATATGTTCACAATGTTTTGCAAACGTATTACAAGAATTATCTGTCGGCACAAATCTAGAGAATGAGCTCCAGAGCCCTAATGCCAAAACTATCAGTATATTGTATATTTGGTGTCAACGAAAACTGGGTAGCGGATAAGTTGTGACCCAATTAATATCATCCCAATAAGACTCTGTTTTAACAAGAGGCCGTATGAAATCTCGCCATCACTCGGGCAGAGCTGATTATACATATATACTGTTGGCGAGGCAAGGGACAAGTTGGGATGAGATGATTGCAGGTTATTATTGCAGTTGCACTTCTGGACAACAGACAGTGGGTTGCTGTGCCCACACAATGACCGTTGTCTGGTATTTGTGTTGGGCTCGGTATCAAAATTCCATAAACTCATCGGCCTCAATAATTCTGGATATAATTTTAGTAAGAGAGGATTTTGAAGTAGGATTAATAAATGAAAAATAAAAAATTGAGCTGTTTTATTTATATTACATGATTGACGTAATGTTTCACTTTCTATAAGTCATAGGACTGTTAACCTTTGTTATGACATTATCCAGGCTTTAAACGTCTGTCAAGGCTCAAAGCATTTTCTGACACGCTGAGGACCTGTTATATGAAAATACTTGTACGCGGGAAACGGCAGAATATTTAGGATGTGAATTATTTTGTAACAAATGTAATGTACCATATTTTAACAAATATATTATATATAATTGTACCCTAGCACTTCAGCAGCTCAGATAGATACATATACCTGAACAGAAATTAGTATTCAGGATTATTCTGTTTATCCACTTTTAAACAGCCGCTCTAATGTTAAATAAGTTAAATATATTCTTCATTATTACTACACAATAAAGTAGTATCCCAGGGTGGATTTTTTAGGGTAGAGAAACGGAGTTACCCGCTATTCACATATAATCTTGGCTTTGAGCTATCTGGCACTAAATTTTAGTAAAAACTAACAAAACACCTAGCCCTCATTTCCCCATGTAAAACAAAAAAGTCCTGGATGCCCCTGGCACTGAAGTGTATATTAGTACACACTAATGAATGCAATGAAATAATTTTGTGCATAGGCACCGTTGGTTAATCTCAAAAATCTTGTTGTTTGGAATTAGGTAGTACTTTTTACATTTGTTTTCTTCTGAACTGCATTTATGATATGCAAATATCAACAAAAACGTTAGTTGTTTTAAGACCAAAAAAGAACATACACAATCTCTTATACACTTTATTCGTATTTTCATAAAAGAATACATAAACTTTTTTGCCCTACTTTTCTACTAGTTTCGAGACATTTTAGCTATTTTACATAATAAATCTACCTGATAGGCTCTAGGTGATATGAGTATATTTCAGAGATGACAGCTAACGTCAAATCAAAACGACATCAATTCGCCATTAGTGTTGCATTTTTTGGTGAGAATAAAATATTAATACCACTGAAATTAAGGAAAATTCGTGGATTTGAGTGATCAAAAGTGGTTTAATATTTTATTTTAATTTATTTCCATACTAGTACAAAACTAGGCCTACGCTTCATATAATTTTGGACCGTCTCCTTTACCATCGCTGAATTTAAATGTAAAAATGATTGATTATTTTTAAAATATTCCTTTGACAGATGATTTATTCAACATTCCATCTGAAATTGAATATTTAATCGGTTCTGGGTTATTCCTGCACTTATTGTTATCGCGTAAGTTCAAACACCCGCAATCAGCTGTTATAGCGGTAGAATCGACGATCAGTTATATTGTGATGGGGCAGGCCGAGTATGATTCTCTCGCTACTGCGTTAAACTATACGCGAAAACATTATTTTCATGCACTTATCAACTTAAATGATGACTCGTCATTATGTGGAAATGTACAAAACTTAAGGGTATTCGAAAATGTCACCGCTTGTAAAATTTAAAGTTCAGAAAAATGTTTCTAGACAATCGGACGGACGCTACGTCGTTTGTTTACCTTTTCGAGACGACCCGTGTCAATTAGGAAAATCTTATTGCACCGCTAAGCGATGCTTATTATCCTTAGAGAAAAAAATAGATTCTGACGTAGCTTAACGTGATGGCTATAACGCTGCTATACAGGAATATATAGATAAAGGATTTTTAACTAAAATTAACAACACGCAACATCACTTATCTCGTTCTTACTATATTCCTCACAGAGCTGTTTACCGACCAGAAAAAAATACTTCTTAAATTAGTATAGTATTAGACGCTAGCCGCAAAACTATATCAGGAAAGAGTTTAAATGATATTTTACATTGCGGGCTCAATCTTCAATCGCATATTATTGATTTAATCATTAATTATCGACACTTCGCTGTAGCTATATCCGACGATGTAGAAAAAAAATATTTTTCATTAAAATTAATTGATGACCGTTGTCCATTTCAAAGAATATTCTATGGATTTAACTTTAATAGTCCTATTGACACATATGCGTTTAAAATAATATCTTTCGGGTTAAAGTGTTCGCCATATCTAACACTCAGTGTGGTTCAACAACTCGCTCGTGATGAAGAGAAAAATTATCCTCACGCCGCTACCGTTGCGTCCAAATATTCATATATGGATGACTTCATTTATAATTTTCATTTTTAAGAAACAGATTTCTTCTCCTGAAGAAGAGCACCGGCTTTATGGCCAAATAAAAAAGTAACTTAACGATATAAATCAAACAAAAATTCCTAGGTATTTAGGTATTTGTAAAAATTCATACATAACGTTACTCGTAGTTTTAAAAGTGTTATGATGCTGCAATATTTATACGCATTGCTCCGTTGAGCTTACCCGCTGAAAAAATATTATTACTCTGTTCTCGCTCTCGCACTGCTCAGCTTAGGAAAATAACTCTTGCTCGTTGGGAATTCTGTGCCGCTCATTTACTCTCGCAGCTTGTTCGCTCAGTTAATGCTAATTTTGAATCGTGTTGTAATATAAATCGCACTTTTGCTTTCACTGACTTAACAATTGCTTTAGCGTGGATTCGCTCGTCTTCGCACCGCTAGCAATCGTTTGTAGCCAACCGAACATCTGCCATTCAATATACTTTACCGCCTAGTTTATGGTATCATATACCGGGACAGGAAAATCCTAGCGATATCATATCACGTCCTGTCACGCCTAATAAATTAATAAATAACTATGCTTGGTTTAACGGACCACCGTGCATATCACTGTCGCTAAATCAATGGCCCATTATGCATTCCTGTATTAATACCGATTTGGATGAAATAGCAGAAGCTAATCAAATCGCGTTAGTAATAAGTGCGAACTATGCAGAGCACCCTATATACACTATAACAAACCGTATTTCAAAATGGTCTAAATTTTGTAACTCTATTGTTTATTTCTTACGCTATATCAAAAAACTTAAAACGATAGATTTCATTTCCGTCGCCGACTTGGATGTTGCTGAAAATAATGTAATAAAATTTATTCAAAACAAACATTTTCTCGACGAAATTATTAAATTAAAACAAAATAAAAGTATTAGCCTCAAACTTCGATAACTAACTCCTTTCATCGACAAGAATGATGTGTTAAAAGTAGGTGGTCGTCTACAAAACGCTTTTACCTTAATTTTTGAACAAAAACATTCCATTTAATTACCGTCTAAAGACATAATTGTATGACAAAATGTAAGCGTGTTCAAAGAATTTTACACTTCATAAAGTATCATCAAAAGATATTGCAAAATATTTTAAAACTATTGATGTTAAGAAAACTGCGGATCTGTGGGGGATTCCCGTTAAAGTTGTTACGTCTATAATAGATACAATCGCGCCTCATTTAGCTGTTATTTTTAATATTCCTGATCTAATTAAGCATAGTAAAGTAATAATTTTATTTAAATCTGGTAGTACATTAGACCCCGGCAATTTTAGACCTATTTCTGTATACCAACACTTAGTAAGATTTTTGAAAAAAATATTCTTGAGCAAATAATGTTAAATCTATACAAATAAATAAAATTGAAGTGTCTGTTTGTAATGTCAAAAAAACAGCATTTTACTAAATGCATATGAAAGTATATACGGTACATATAACAAAACACAATTTTAAAAATTTTGCCTGTCTGTTTGTTCCGGCTAATCTCCGAAACGAACTGATTTTGACGGAAATTTCTCGGGAGCTCATGTTATAAGGAGTAATTTAGGCTACTTGTATTTTTAAAAAAATAATTAGGGTTCCGCGCAACAAAATTAAAACCCTAAATTACACGCGGGCGAAATCGCGGGGAACCGCTAGTTTCTTTAATATAAATAATTTATTTGATAAAAATCAATTTGGTTTCATAAGGGGTCGCTCGACAACTGATACCGGTGTTAAGCTGATTTAATATATCTTTAATGCATGGGAGAAGATGCTTTGGGTATATTTTATGACCTATCCAAGGCCTTCGATAGTGTTCGTCATGAAACATTAATCAGGAAACTTCAACACTACGGTGTAAGAAGTAATGCCCTTAAATTAATTATTTCATATTTAAGTACGAGAACGCAAAAAGTTGTCATTAACAGTATGAGCTCTTCCGGGTCGATAGTAAAAATGGGCACGCCTCAAGGCTCAATTCTCGGCCCCTTTCTGTTTCTTGTGTACATACTGTACTGTACTTACCTTACATTGTAGGGGATAACCATGATATAGTATTATTTGCAGATGAAACCTCTTTAATTTTCAAATTATGGTCGACAATTACAAAAATATATTACGAAGTAAATAATGCTATATCTAAATTAGTAAATTGGTTCAATGTTAATAATTTGCATTTAAATGGCACTAAAACGAAATGTATGAAATTTATGACTCCAAATGTCAAACAATTAAATACTTATGTAATTTTAAATGGGGAGAAACTGAGTCTTGTAGATACCACCATTTTTCTTGGAATCACACTAGACGCGAAGCTTCAATGGAGCCTCCATATATCAAAACTAGCAAGCAGACTTAGTTCTGCAGCATATGCCGTAAAAAAGATTAGAAGTCTCACTAGTGTTGAAACAGCTAGCCTAGTTTACTTAAGCTATTTCCATAACATAATGTCGTATGGTATTTTGCTATGGGGACACGCAGCTGACACTGAAATTATATTTGTTTTACAGAAGAGGGCCATAAGAGCAATATATGATTTAAAGCCTAAAGAGTCGCTGCTACAAAAATTTAAGGGAATTAATATATTAACTTTGGCCTCTCAATATGTTTATGAAAATGTAATGTATGTACACAAAAATAAAAGTAGTTTTACAAAAATAAGTGATATTCATTCTGTAAATACTAGGAACAGACATAAGCTAGTAGTACCAGTTACTCGACTCCATCGAATCAGTAATTCATTCTTGGGGCGATGTATACGCTTTTACAGCAAAATTCCAGAAAATATACAAAATTCGACCTGCTCAAAGTTCAAAAACTTTATTAAACTAAGTCGTCATCATCAGAAAATGATTCCGAAATAGATACAGAATAACAATCTCTCAAGTGTCTCTGACAATCTGTTATGAGAAGTTTTATGCATACTTTAAGGTTGACTGCTAAAGAATTTTTAACATTCTAACATTAAAATTTCATCTTTTTACGTAACTGCCGAGTGGTTATGTTTTGTGTAACTACCTACCTATTTACCTACTTATTAAACTACTTACCTACTGTCCACACAGTCCACCTGATGGTAAGTGGTTGCTGCGGCCCATAGACATCTAAATCTATCCTCTATTACAAATCAAAATGCAGATGCGTTGTCACCCGTGAGGACTAAGATGGAATGCCTCATTTCCAGTAAAAAGGGCCTCCGGCCACTTGCACTCACCAAGCGAAACGCAGAGGCAAAGCTCTACTTCACGCTGGTATTCTGTGAGGTCGTGGTACCACCCTGGTTCGAGCCGGCCCATCCGTGCGACAGCAAAAGCTGCCGCGTGGCTCTACCACATCATCCACTAATCATCAAGTGGACAGTGTGCTCGTTTGTCACACATATTATATAAAAAGAGTACCAGCTATGACAAATACCTCCTCTTGTAGCCAATCTATGCTGGTGGTCAATGTTCAGTACTCGTCTCTTGATACACCATAATGAATGATTCAAAGAATTAAAAAAAACAAATAGCTCCTATTACTAAATCAAAGCTGTTCAAGATTAAACAAATACAACAGAAGGAAGAAAACAGAAATGTGCCAATATTTGCCTTTTTCATATAATCAATCTTAACCATTTGTTAATATTTTACACAAACATAAACACTCACGCCTGTCATCCAGAGGGGTAGGCAGAGACTATGGAATTCCATTTGGCACGATCCTGACACACCTCTCTCGCTTCCTCCACATCCATATACCTACGCATACACGCTCGTCGGTTAAAGGTACTCTTAATTTGGCCCATTTTCAATATTTCGCCAATTTGGTCGATAAACTTTCGCCTAGGGCGACCTTTCCCGACTCTGCCATTCACCTCTGCAACATAAATTTGCTTTGTCACTCTTTCCTCATTCATTATTTCTACATGACCAAACCACCGAAGCATTTTTTTCTTAATCCTAGTCACAACATCATCTTGCAAACCACACATTTCTCTTATCATACTATTTCTCACCCTGTCATTCAGATTCAGCCCTAGCATACTACGTAATGACCGCATTTCTGCAGCATTTATTCTACTCTCGTGCTTCTTCTGCCACACCCAACTTTCACTACCATACATTAAAGTAGGCATTAACACAGCATTGTGAATTTCCAAACGTGCCTTTTTGGACACATTCTGACTTTTTACAATAGAGTGTAGAGCCCCATTCACTCTATTTCCTGCATTCACTCGTCGTTCTATATCCTTATCATATCTACCATCTCTGCTAAACACACATCCCAAATACACAAACTCATCTACTTGCTCTACCAACTCCCCTTCTATTCTTATTTCACATATCGTTTTACTTTCTTCTCTTTCAAAAACCATAACTTTCGTCTTACTTGCGTTCACTTTCATTCCCTTTTCTTTTAATGTCCTGTTCATTAATGTAACCATCATTTGCAACTCGGCCGCCGGCGACGCAAGTATGACTTGATCATCGGCGTACAAAAGGCATTTGACGGTTAACTCACCCATTCTTAACCCGCATTCTTCTGCTTTCAAATTTTCCAAACAACTGTCCATAAATAGGTTGAACAGCCACGGGGAAGCCACACAGCCCTGTTTGACACCTTTATGGATGCCAAACCAATCTGAGTAGGCCCCGTTGATCCTGACACAAGCACTAGAGTCCCTATATAGAGACTTCAATGCCTGTATCAAGCCAGCGCTCAACCCAAATGAGTTCAGTGTTTGCCATAACACATCCCTGTCCACTCTGTCATAAGCCTTCTCCAAGTCTATGAACGCACAAAAAACTTTTTGGTTTTTGGCCAAAAACTTCTCCGCGATCATGCGCATGGAAAAGACCTGATCCGTACATCCCATTCCCTTTCTAAATCCCGCTTGTACATCCCAAATTTTTCCATCAGTTTCTTTCATAACTCTTTCAATTAGTACCTTAGCATACAGTTTTCCCACATTAATATTTTAATAGTACAAAAATTAAAAATATTTTAGTTTGTTAATTTTCACCACATATACATACTTCTGTGAAATTTTGGTCTTTTTACAATTAATTAAGAACTGCTAAAGTAACATTTTAAATTTATTGCAGTTTTGAAACTGTTATTTATATAGTACATGGTACAATACGATTTAAATTACCACCTGTTCTAAACGTAACGGATGCTTGCTTTCCAATATTTCAAGTTATTATAAGCGAAAACTGAACAAAACAATAAAATTATTTGAAAGAACCCAGTAAACACATAAAATAATATTATTAATGTCCTACAGACCAAATTTCGGTCAGGGCAGCTAGTGAGACTAGACGGAGAATCCATCTGCACAGGACAGGATTATATATTGCCCGAGTGTTTTTTTTTATTGAATAGGGTAGCAAAAGAGCACATAGCCTTTGTGATAGTAGTGACCCATAGAAACTCATATTCATCCTCAATTAGTAATCAAAATGCGATGCATCGTAACCTGTGAGGATTAAGATGGAATGCCTCTTTTGCAGGAAAATGGGTCTCCGGTTCTCTACACTCACTATACGAAACACAGCAGTGTTAAGCTGGTATTTTTTTATAGAATAAGGGTGACAAACGAGCACACAGTCCACCTGATGGGAAGTGGTTGCTGTGGCCCATAGATATCTACATCTATCTTCGTAAAATAAAATGCAGATGCGTTGTCAGCCGTGAGGACTAAGATAGAATGCCTCTTTTCCAGTAAAAAGGGTCTCTGGTTCTCTACACTCACCAAACGAAACACATCAGCATTAAGCTGCTATTTTACGTTGGTATTCTGTGAGAGTGTGGTCCCGGTCGAGCCGACCCCTTCGTGATTCAACTATACTATTAATATAGCTGCAGCATGGCTCTACCACGTGTAAATTAATATAAATTAAATTTTATATAAGGTATTTTACGCTGGTATTAAATGTATGCACAAGCATGGGTGCACTCCATATTTTCTCACTCTGATAGTCCAATGGGACGAAATCCATCACGACCGGAGTGATCAGGCGCTGGATTTAATAGCTTAGTTAATAAGTTACAATCAAACACTGCATTCAATAAGTTACTCATAGAATATATTTCAGTTAATCGGTAAATACTGTGACCATTAAAGCCTATCAAAAGTCTAATTATTAACATAAGCCTCCTCCATGAATTACCTCACAGGTGATATTTTCCATACTGTTACCACGCTTGGTAGACGGGTTGGTAACCGCAGGCGTCATTTATTAGCTGTTAATAAGTAGGCGCTTCTGCCCATCTCTTGGTTTGTTTCCTTCTATCGCTTGTTATGGCACTCATGTGATGATACACTGCCACTACACGGTACGATTAGTAAATACAATTATTAAAAAATAATATTGAAAAAAACAGTGAATAAATTGTTTTCCTTGACTTTCTAGTCAAATTTCTATGCAATATCAGTAAATATATTATGTGAAAGTCAAGTTAAATAATAATACTTATTATTATTATCATTAATTATACTTATAATTATTATCTATTTATTATGGTGTAAGAAGTGATGCTCTTAAATTAATTATTTCATATTTAAGTAAGAGAACGCAAAAAGTTGTTATTAACAATATGAGCTCTTCCGGGTCGATGGTACAAATGGGCGTGCCTCAAGGCTAGATTCTCGGCCCCTTTCTGTTTCTAGTGTACATTAATGACTTACCTTACATAGTAGGGGATAACCATGATATAGTATTATTTGCAGATGACACTTCTTTAATTTTCAAATTAAACTACTAAAATATGACGAAGTAAATAATGCTATACCTAAATTAGTAAATTGGTTTAAAGTTAATAATTTGCATTTAAATGGTACTAAAACAAAATGTATGAAATTCATGACTCCAAATGTCAAACAATTAAGTACTAATGTAATTTTAAATTGGGAGAAACTGAGTCTTGTAGATACCACCATTTTTCTTGGAATCACACTAGACGCGAAGCTTCAATGGAGCCCCCATATATCAAAACTAGCAAGCAGACTTAGTTCTGCACCATATGCCGTAAAAAAGATTAGAAGTCTAACTAGTGTTGAAACAGCTAGCCTAGTTTACTTTAGCTATTTCCATAGCATAATGTCGTATGGTATTTTGCTATGGGGACACGCAGCTGACACTGAAATTATATTTGTTTTACAGAAGAGGGCCATAAGAGCAATTTATGATTTAAAGCCTAAAGAGTCGCTGCGACAAAAATTTAAGGAAATTAATATATTAACTTTGGCCTCTCAATACATTTATGAAAATGTAATGTACGTACACAAAAATAAGTGATATTCATTCTGTAAATACTAGGAACAGACACAAGCTAGTAGTACCAGTTACTCGACTTCATCGAATCAGTAATTCATTCTTGGGGCGATGTATACGCTTTTACAACAAAATTCCGGAAAATATACAAAATTTGACCTGCTCAAAGCTCAAAAATGTTTAATAAACTAAGTTTGTATAAAAAGGGTTATTATAATATTAAGGAATTTATGGATGATAATAACCCCTGGAAATGCGGTGATCGCTACCAAGCTATTTCTAATTTGTTATGTTGTTAATTTGTGTAACATCATGATTGTAAGCTGTTATTTATAAAAAAAAAGTCCCGCTGGGTTTCTTGCTGGTTCTTCCCAGGACAGAGGTTTTTTCCAAACCAGTGGTAATCAAACAAAAGAGTGACTTTCAATAAGTATTATTTATAATCTATATTGAATAAAAAAGTTTCTGTTTCTGTTTCTATCATAATTTAAGCGAAATATTTCAGCTCAAGTAAGTATTTTTTGTGTATATTCTTTATGAATTATATTTAATTCGTGTTTACGCTTTTTCATAACAACAACATAAGAAAAAAGCAACTAAATAATTATTTGTCTTTTTAAGGACATTTGAAAAATGCAAATAAATCTTCTTACCTTTGCCTTGAAAATCCCAAAACTATGCTCCGGAAAGGCTCCATTATTTGTTGCGAGTTTTAAATCCATACTGGTAAATTATTTCACTGTTAAAATTATAGAGTGTTTTCAACACGTTAGCACTGAGTTAAGGCAAATGTCGTTTACGATAAATATTTTCTGTTCAGCTTTAAAATAGCTTATGTTTATTGTATACCGTCGTGGTGTACAGACGACAAATTTTAATTTGTCATTGACTATCGATAAATGATTGCAGTGCTGCTGCAGCTGGAAGTACTAATGGAACGGTAAAAAGGTTCACAAAAATATACTATAGTAAACGAAACGAAATTAATAATAATAATATATTTTTTTTATTTATTCAAAAACGTGTAACCGAATGAACATAACCGTTTTTTGTTGGAGTTTAATACAAAATGAAAAAAATCCCACTAATCTCTGAAAAAGTGAGGCTACCTATAAAATTAAACAAAATTCCTGACATACGACCGTCCCCGGGCATATATCTTAATGAACTCCTGTAACAAACACTATTAATCACCACTTCTGTCGCTCATCTATCCTGACATGAATGAACAAACACATGCGCAAGGCGATTATGTTTGATTTCATGCAAACTAAAATTAGCTAAGGCGTCCTTTTGACCAGCCTTCATCTCATATGACAACGTGGACCGGAAAACTGGCCAGTCGTCGTTAATCGTCAAATGAGATGACGGAAAAATTACCCGTTATCTCATATGATGACACCTAACTCAGCGAGCGACAGTGTCCCTTCGACCAGTCGTCATCTCATATGACAACATGAACCACACAACTGGATCTTTTCACTAAGCACACACAGACATACAGCTCTTGGTACAGTTTGCACGGCACTGTTAGCATCAATAGAAGAAAAAAACTGAGATAACAAATCCAGTAATAACTTCATCAGGCATGATTGTTTTAGGAATTTACTCAATAAGGGATCATAAGCGAAGACCAGTTGCAGACGCTGTTTCTTTTACTCGGTTTCTTTAATAAGCTCGGTAACTTAAGCTCGGTAAGACAATTGGCTGCATGATCTTTTAAAGCAATTTTAATGCTATTAACAAATAAAATAATTTTATATCTAAGCGTATATTTTGTGTAAAAAATTTTTAAATTAGAGTTTGGATGGTCTGGAATGAAATGCAAAAATTGCGTTGAATTTTTGCTCACGGTTGACATATTATGTGACATTGCTAATATTTGTAATAAATTGCCTCCTTTACGTCCACATATTACCTACCCATACATGCTCGTCAGTAAAGGGTACTTAAAAAAATACTTTGTATAATAATAATTACGGAGTAATAGCACTTTTGGTCACTGTTCCTGCCAAATTTTCCCTAAAAAATCATCATGTATAGTGTGCCAAGACACAGAAATCATTTAAGTTATCTATTTAATTCCACACAGTGATCACAATGCCGCAACGACTAGCAACAAACTGTTACAGATATCGTCATCATCTCATGTGATACGATTTATTGTAAAGACAACGACTGTCCTTGACTGCAATTTAGTTGTGAGTCATTCAGGAGTGTGTTCCTCGCTCCTGAATGACTCACAGGTAAATTGCAGTTACAACTACGCACCAATGCGTGCAATGCGCCAAATAGTAATAACAAGTGAAATACTCTTATGAACGCTTGGAAATACCTCCAGCAACTTTTTCCTAATTCTACGAGTAATTCTCGTACTTCAACTAGATCAATTCAAATGAAACTTTACTTATTATCACAAAATAAAATGTCCAAGTTACTAATTTACAATATTTTTCGTTCCAATTACTTAATATAATTTTTGTATGATATAATGTTTGTAATAAAATTAATTTAAATTATAATGAGTGGGTATAATTAAAATCTGCTTATCAATTATCTTTTTATTTCATAAACTTAAACTAAAACTCATCCAAATTAAATATTTCTACCATAATACATATCTAATCTGATTTTTCATTGACTGATCCGTTTGCTGATTTATTAGTATTACCATTCGAATTATGTTTATTTTTATTAACATAAGCGTTGAAATAGAATTCAGCAAACAGATAAACAAATAGTAAAGCATTTAATAGGATTGCTGCTAATAGTGTATATGAAGGTGGACATCCTGCATTAGCGTAATTCGCTGCCGCGTGTAATATTATGCACATGAACTGCAACTGAAAAAAAAGAGAACCATTGTAAGGTATAAGTCAGTTTTAGGATGATATAAGGGCTGTCCTGAAAATAATATTAATATATAATCCCATTTATATGCATTAAAACTAAATTTTATAACACACTTAAAACCAAACTATGGTAGGATACAAATAATATTCTAAATGTTATCATAATGATATAAGATATACTTAAGAAATTTTATTAAATCTTCTTAGTACACTTAAATTTACATGTTATTCACAATTACCCTATACGTTGCTTAGGGTCACTGACTACCACCAAACCAAATTTCATGCAAATGCTTTTAGTAGTTTTAAAATTAATCGTGAGTATACAGACAGGGAGACAAACCTTCTTAAAGCTTATTGGCTTTCAAAAATTTTGTTGGTTTCAGTATTCTTTATTTAGTCGCCCTGGGCTTGATTCTTAAATTCTGTTATAGTTTGATTTGATTTGAAATCACGGTCCTGGGCCACCTGCATCTATCGATTTCCTGCATGTTTCCGACTCGACTTCCTTAGCTAGCTATGGAGAGAGCTATGCTCCGGTTTCTCTACGTGATAAACTTCATCATCATCATTACAGCCCTTCACAAGTCCACTGCTGAACATAGGCCTGCCCCCAGGTTTGCCACAAAGAACGGTCGTGAGCCACCCGCATCCATCGACTTCCTGCATGTCTCACCAGGGCGTCACTCCATCAAGTGGGGGGTCGCCCTACACTTCGCCTACTGGTACGAGGCTGCCACTCGGGAACCTTTCTTCCCCGTCGGTTGTTGGTTCTTCGAGCTATATGGCTGGCCCACTGTCACTACAGCTTACTAATCCGTTGGGCTATGTCGGTTACTCTGGTTCAACTGCGAATATCCTCATTTCTAAATTTATCACGAAGAGACACCCCAAGCATAGCCCTCTCCATAGCTCGCTGAGTGACCATGAGCTTCCTCATACGGCCAGCAGTGAAGGACCACGTTTCAGATCCGTAAGTCATCACTGACAACATGCACTGGTTGTACAATTTCGTTTTCAGGTTTTGAGGTATGTCTAACGAGAAAATGTGTCGTAGTTTTCCAAACGCTGCCCAGCCGAGTTGAATCCGTCGATTGACCTTTTGGTCGAAGTTGGACTTACCTAGTCGGACTATTTGTCCCAAGTAAACATACTCGTCAAAAACTTCGTGCCTAGTGCTCCCAACAACTACCGGCATAGGTGTGACATGGACGTTAAACATGATTTTTGTTTTGTCAATGTTCATCTTAAGACCTATCTGTTGGAAGGCACGTAAATTTTTAAAGTAAAACAACATACAGGAAAATAATTAACCCATATGATGCTCACGATTTTTTTAATAAAGATAAATTAAGATAAACCCATATAAATCCATTGATGGGGTTAGAGGCGACAGAGGGAAACAGAAATAGGAGATGTGCAGCAGCATCTTCCTGATTAAAAGCTGGACAAAAAAAATCTCCTGTCGCCAACCCGATTGCCAAGCGTGGCAACCGAGGCAAATATCCCCCTATGAGGCAACCTATGAGGATAGTCAATGTTCAGCGGTCGACTTTTCTGTTGTCTGTTGAATTATTATTATAAAAAACTATTATTTGATTAAAACTTACAATTTGAATCAAAGTAATATACTTTTTCCACCACAAATATTTATTGAGATGAGGGAACGCCGATAACGCATAATAAGCATACATGATTATATGAACGAAGGAGTTAATCGTCCCAAGGAACATGACATTGTAGGAAGGTTCATATTTCAAAGCAATCCAAGTGCTCCACATCATTAACGAATGGTGATATACATGCAAGAATGTGACCTGACGATAGTTCTTGCGCAAGACGAAGAATATCGTGTCCATCAACTCCGTTACTTTTGCAAAGAAGTAATAATAAATGCTAGTAGATATCTGAAAATAAATAATAGATTTAATGTCAGCAAGTGGAGTCAATGGTGCAAAGTGCGAAAACAAATTTGTATTTGAAAAGTTTCCAAGTGTCATGTCTACATTGTAGAATTTTTCATTTATGTCGTTTGTCGGTTGCACGCTGTAAATTATAGGCGACGACACATTGCAACTTTAGTTTACTGATCCATTAGGCTATGTCGGTTCCTTTGGTTCTATTGCGCACATCAACGTTACGGACATGTTGAGCGACTTTAAGTTCCCTCATATGCCAGCAGTGAGACATGGTCCTTATGTATCAGTTTTATATGTCATCGTTGCCAACATGCAATGGTTGTGCACTTTTGTATTACTATTTTGAGGAATACGTGACTAGATGAGTCGTAATCTCTCGAAGTAGAATTTTCTTAATCGGGAAATTTATCTTAAGTATATACAGGTCGTGTTTACTGAAGACTAATTTTCCGATTAGGTCGTGATTCCAATGGAAGACACTATTGAGGTCATTGATCATTGTTTTTATAAAAGCCACTCCTGCAGTCCATAGACCTGCAGCTTGCCAACTGCAAACAGAATACGTAGTCACCTAAAAGACGGATGAAATTTCTGAAGGCCTGTAATAACACTGGCTCTCTATACCTCTTAGACCAAAACATAGCAGTGCGAGAAGTGCCATTGAATTGAATTGAAGTACCAGAAAGAAGGTGGTGCCTACTCAAACGAAATTCTAGGCAGAAAAGATGTTTTACCAATAGCAGGGTGCTAAGGTCCTTCAGCGATTCTGTCAGCACCGCTGAAAGGACATAGGCTTTTGTCACATATGCAAGGAATAGTGCTCCTTTAGTAGCTTCGAAGTCGTCAAGTTTGCATGTGAGATGAATGGTAGTAGTTCTTGAAAACGCGGCACGGGGGCGCGGATCAGAAAAAAAATCGAACTGTAGTTATTCAATGAAACACTGTTGGTCATCTTTAAGAATAAGACTACTAACATTTTACTCCACGTCTCCGTAGTAGCGCCGAATTTAACAGCTCATGTTTATTGTGCTGTTATAGAAATATACTAAACACGAGCTGAAGATGTAGCGTCTCTCTAACATGAATAATAGAAGGGTTGCGCTTAACAATGAATTATGCTATGATTTTACATTTAATTTCGTAAATAAAATTCAACTTACAATCCATCGAGAGTCTGCTTTATCCATTAGACATGATGAACCCAGTAGCCCCTTAGCTAAAATCAGTCTGGAGCCCTAAAAATTAATCAACATAAAATTAGCATAGCTATTATAAAACATTTTGATAACTATGATATATTCATTAATTCATTGATTACAGCAATTCACAACACCACTACTGAATCTAAACCGTTCCAAAGATGAAAAATGCCATAACACGGCCCTGAGCCACCAGCATCCTGCAAAATATTTTTTTTTCTATAAAATAAGGGTGACAAACGAGCACATAATCGACCTAATGGTAAGTGGATGCTGTAGCACATAGCCATCTACATTTATCCATAACTAAGTATTAAAATGCAGATGTTATCCCTTAAGACTAAGATAGAGTGCCTAGCTTACAGGAAAAAGGATCTTCGGAAAGGATTTATTTACAGGAAATGAGGCCCTTTCTACTGGAAATGAGGCATTCCATCTTAGTCCTCACGGGTGACAACGCATCTGCATTTTGATTCGTAATCGAGGATAGATGTAGATGTCTATGGGCCGCAGCAACCACTTACCATCAGGTGGACTGTGTGCTCGTTTGTCACCCTTATCCTATAAAAAAAAATATAGACTACTATACTCGCCATATAAAAAACAGCAACTTTTTAATAGCAGCTATTTTACATTGGTATTCTGTGCGAGTGTGGTCTTAATCCCAGTCGAGCCGACCTCATCGTGATACATACTTACAGTTTGGCTCAATCACGTATACAGCGCGACTTTTGCATGTATAAAAACCAACAATTGCAGGATATGTTTAGCTGCGAGGTGTTTTATTTCCTCTTAGCTAAGTAGTAAATTGTTTAGATAGATCAAATTTCTATATGGAAAAGAACTAAATTTGTACGTCCTTTAATTGCTGTGGCCTAGAATAAACGTGCTTTTAAGCAACAGTGTTCAGATAAGTCATGTACCAGAATACCTGTATCGTTATCAGAATTTTATTCAGATAATTATTCTAACTTAATCCTAATATTTACTGCTACCCTCGCCGTTATAGCCTCTCAATAATCCACTGCTGATGATATGCCTCTCTCCATAGGTTACCTCATAGGAGGGATATAAGCCATATTTGCCATGCTCGGCAAGCGGGTTGGTAACAGTGGTTTTCTTTTAAGTTATCATTAGGTAAACTCTGCTGTCCATCTTCTGTTTTATTTTCCTCTGTCGCCTCTTACGACAACCACGGTACTAAATGGGGTAGTAGATATTCTTACACCGCTACTAAACTGTCAATTTTAATACTTTTGATACAGAAATCTCCTTTCAGCCAGTACATTTGTCTAATAGTAAAAATATACTTACTACGAAAAATAGAAAGCAAGAATATGCTACTTGAAATAAATTGTATACTATCATAACTTTTCTTAGTTGGAACGGTTGTCTTATCTTCATAACTTTAGGGCCAAGTTTAAGTACAAATAATAAGTACGTTATTGACAAAAACAGTAATGGTACCGGCGATTCCATTAGAAACCATTAATCAACGTAGTCAACTGAAAGAAAATAATATTAGATGTTAAAAAGTATTTTGAACAAACAATATAATATTTAGTATTATGTATTTTCACCAGTGGTAGAGCCAGGCGGCAGCTTTTGCTGTCGCACGGATGGGCCGGCTCGAACCGGGGTGGTACCACGACCTCACAGAAAACCAGCGTGAAGTAGAGGTTTACCTCTGCGTTTCGCTTGGTGAGTGCAGGTAGCCGGAGGCCCTTTTTACTGGAAATGAGGCATTCCATCTTAGTCCTCACGGGTGACAACGCATCTACATTTTGATTTGTAATAGAGGATAGATGTAGATGTCTATGGGCCGCAGCAACCACTTACCATCAGGTGGACTGTGTGCTCGTTTGTCACCCTTATCCTATAAAAAAAAATGTATGTAAATAAATTATTTAATAAATTATTATCTATATTGATTTAAAAATTATATTTATCAGAAGAAGTAAATTGTTATTAAATACCAAACTCCGAAAAACAATAATCTTCTTATGTGGCAGTCGGGTAAAAAAAAACCGGCCAAGTGCGAGTCGGACTCGCGCACCGAGGGTTCCGAATAAATTCATAAGTATAAAAGTTTAAAATTATTAAAAATATTTTTATTATATGATGTAACTAAAAATTTATGCTTTTCGCAATTTTCCTTTATCTGTGCTACAATACGTTGCTTCGTACCAAATTTTAAGATTCTGAGTTCACGGGAAGTACCCTGCAGGTTTTGATTCCCTGATTCCCTTGCGAATGTTGAAAATATGCGGCATAAACGGCTGTATCTCTTGATTGTGTTGGCTTAGAAGTTTGATTTTTTCACAGCTCCAAGGGACAGTAGACTTGAGTATTTAGTATGAACTTCAGCTTGATACCTCCACGCGTTCCTGAGAAAAAGGATCTTGACAGACAGACAGACAGAAGGGCAACAAAGTGATCCTATAAGGGTCCCGTTTTTCCTTTTGAGGTACGGAACCCTAAAAATATCCAAAAAAATACAACAGTGTGCCTTGCTTGTCTTAAGACCCCCCCACCGCGGGATGAGGTTTGTTTGCCAAAGTGACGCTATAGCCATAATTTTAGTTGCATATATTATAATATAATTACGTGATAGAGTCACGCTGCTGGCTACAGCGTGACTCTACCATGTAATGATATATATATGTAATGATGATGATTGTAGCACGAATGGGTCGGCTCGACCGGGGTAAGACCACGCTCTCACAGAATACCAGCGTATAATAGCAGTAAGTGTAGAGAGCCGCAGAACATTTTTTACTGGATACGAGTTATCAATCTTAGTCCTCAAGGGTGACAACGCATCTCTACTTTGATTTTAATCGAGGATAAATATAGATGTCTATGGGCCACAGCATCTACTTATAATCAGGTGTAAAATAATATGTAATATGTAATATAAATACACTTATTCTTTAAATTAATATTAAACGATAATAAGAGAAACCATTACCCGATATCATCCCGTGGGCTTTCAATGCAAATTTCAATGCAATATCAGTAAAAATATGTGAAAGTAGAGTTAAATAATAATACTTATTTTTATTATTAATTATATATATCATTATTTTCATTATTTAAGCGAACTATTTTAGTTCAAATAAGTATTTTGTGTAAATAATTTATGAATTATATTTAATTCGTGTCTACGCTTTTTCATAACAACATTATAAGAAAAAAACAACTAAATAAATATTTCTCGTTTTAAGGAGATTTGAAAAATACAAATAAATCTTCTTACCTTTGCCTTTAAAATCCCAAAAACTATGCTCCGGAAAGGCTCCGTTATTTGTTACGAGTTTTAAATCCATACTTGTTAATTGTTTCACTATTAAATTTATAAAGAGTGTTTTTCAACACTCAATCAAATCAATTCAAATGAAACTTTGCTTATTATCACAAAGTGAAATGTTCAAGTTACTTAAATATAATATCTTTCATTCCAAATACTTAATAAAATCTTTGTATGATATACTGTTTTTAATAAAATTAATTTAAATCAATACGTTTTTTTTATTGCACCTGTCTATCCAAGCAATCGTAACATTTTTTTTAAAATTATTTATTATTTATTGCATTTCTTAAAACAAAAGAGTACAAAGAATGGACTTAATGCCACACAGCCAATTCATGGAATGTTGAGAATTTTAACGTAAGTGTAGCAATATCGAATAACAATCAAAATGAAAATGGTAATTAACTACGTAATATATACATTTTACTAATAAATGTATACATACATACATATATACATATTTATAATATACATTATATATAATTAGTAAATATAAATAACTATGAATTATCGGTTCAGAAATATATATGACATTGATGATTTCTGTAAGAAGTTTTGTTGTTTTTAATACGTGACTATGTATCAACTTTTCTAAAGTAAACTTATTGGGAACTTTTTGATGTCAGTGCGCAAGGAGTTCCAAGGACGTGTAGCCTGAACTGTAAAGAAGTTACCATAGAACTCGGTGAAGTATGCAGGAATACAAATTTTGTTATTACATAGAATAAACATCAATTGTATTATTTATATTATTTGCGTAATTAAAATAAGTATTGTGTGAAAGTTATATTTTGATAGATTCTTTTATAAAAAAAAAAATGGGGAAATTTTGTTTTACATGACAACCCTTATTGCACGCAAACATACTTGCACTGCCACGATTACAGTGCATCAGTTCTCTCTTAACAAAATTCAGTCCGCCTATTTTATAAATACACGCCCCGATGATGTTTTGAAACGTAGTACAGCCATACTACGGTTTGAATTACATATATGTAATATTAGATAAGAATCTACGGCCAACCGGCTGATTGGTCTGTTATTGACATCTCAAAGGATAAGCTACTACGATAGTAAAAACAGTAGACATTAACTTAAATTTTATATACATTTATTTAAAGAAATTACAATAAATGCTTGAACTGCTTCTCCTGTGCCCTAATACATGCTCGGCATCTTTTTAAAAATGACAAATTTTCTCAGGCTGATTTGTGCTATTTGTCTTGCTGCTGATAACGCTTTCTCTAAATTCTCCGTCATTTTGGATCGATTTTTCGTTGACTTTGTCTTTCATGCAGTCCCAATAAAAAAATCGAGTGGGTTTAGGTCCAGAGACCTATGTGGCCACAATATCGGTCCCAGTCGCCCAATCCACCTCTCGGAGTTAGGTTCCTCCAAGGCTTAGGCTCTTACTAGCCGACCATAATGAACAGAGCACCCATCATTTTTAAGACACATCATCTCTCTTAGCTCACTGGAAACATTTTTAAGGAGCGTGGGTAGGGTTTTTCGTAAAAACTATAAGTAACTGCTTGTATTTAATGAAGGTGAAAGCTCGACGGGGCCCATAATCTGGCCATTAAAAATCCCATTCCATAAATTTATTTTAAATTTGTACTGAGACCTGTCTTCTCTAGACTCATACGGATTTTCTAATCGCCAATTATGTAATTTGTGTAAGTTTATTGCATACCTTAAGCGCTTAAGAAAGCGCAAGGTATGTTCTACTATCGCCTAAAAATTGAGACTCCAACGTTTTATCGAATAAAATCGTATCAGCAATCATATTATACATATAAATGATATAAAAAGCACATTGTTAGAAAGATAAATGATTGTTGAACTTATTAATATTTTTTTATAAATCGATTTATTGCTAGTTTTAAATAAAAAAGGGGTTTTAGTGGCTTATGGTGTGGATTTATCAAGCCCAGAAGGCTTGTAAACACTCTAACTTTTGAAAATATCAATTGTTTAACTCAATCTATTTTTTAATATCTTCATCTATCATGTGGGAAGCCACTGAATGTAAATGGCAGTGTAACTTTGTTTCGTTTAGCTATAATTAATTTTTTTCGGCTCCAAAATGCCGACATTTTCGTTTATTTGGTAGCCTTGTATGTAAATTAATTTTGTAAAGGGAGCTAAAGCCACAGAGTAGTTTACTCACTCAGTTCGACGCACAGAGTACTTTTTATATACTGGCCAGTCGCCGTCGTGAGTGGACATTGTTTCGGATGTTTGCAGCGGCTCAAAAAGATCGCTATACAAATACACAATATTCGAATATCCAAATTTCTTAAATACTTGATTATAATAATAATAAGAGATTTTTTTATTACAATATTTTAAAAGCACAGAATAAATAATAGTAGTACGTACTAAAAGTAAGTAGTATCAATTTTTTTGTCATGGGTGACATATTCATGGTTTTCGAGTGTTGAAACCGATAGGGTTGTCGAAATATAAATTCAAGATGGCGGCCGCAATAGGTTTAAATTTTTTCATCATGGATGTCATTTTTATGGTTTTCGAGGGTGTTGAAACCGATAGTGCTGTCGAAATGTAAATCCAAGATGGCGGCTGCAATAGATATCAATTTTTTCATCTTGGGTGTCATTTTCATGGTTTTCGAGGGTGTTGAAGGGGATAGTGCTGTCGAAATGTAAATCCAAGATGGCGGCTGCAATAGGTATAAATTTTTTCATCATGGGTGTCATTGTCATGGTTTTCGAGGGTGTTGAAGCCGATAGTGCTGTCGAAATGTAAATCCAAGGTGGCGGCTGCAATAGGTATCTGTTTTTTCAACATGGGTGTCATTCTCATGGTTTTCGCGGGTGTTGAAGCCGATAGTGCTGTAGAAATGTAAATCCAAGATGGCGGCTGAAGCAGGTACCAATTTTTTTATCATGGGTGTCATTTTCATTGTTTTCAAGGGTGTTGAAGCCGATAGTGCTGTCGAAATGTAATTCCAAGATGCCGCCATCTTGCTTTTTTTTTATAGGATAAGGGTGAAAAACGAGCACACAGTCCACATGATGGTAAGTGGTTGCTGCGACCCATAGACATCTACATCTATCCTCTGTTACAGATCAAAATGCAGATGCGTTTTAACCCGTGAGGACTAGTATGGAATGCCTCATTTCCAGTAAAAAGGGCCTCCGGCCACCTGCACTCACCAAACGAAACGCAGAGGTAAACCTCTACTTCACGCTGGCATTCTGTGAGGTCGTGGTACCATCCCGGTTCGAGCCGGCCCATACATGCGACAGCAAAAGCTGCCGCCTGGCTCTACCACTGTTAAAATAATTGCTGCAATAGATATCAATTTTTTCATCATGGGTGTCATTTTCATGGTTATCGAGGGTGTTGAAGCTGATAGTGCTGTCGAAATGTAAATCCAAGATGGCAGCTGCAATAGATATCAACTTTTTCATCTTGGGTGTCATTTTCATGGTTTTCGAGGGTGTTGAAGGGGATAGTGCTGTCGAAATATAAATCCAAGATGGCGGCTGCAATAGGTATAAATTTTTTCATCATGGGTGTCATTTTCATGGTTTTCGAGAGAGATGAAGCCGATAGGGTTGTCGAAATGTAAATCCAAGATGGCGGCTGCAATAGATATCAATTTATTCATCATGGGTGTCATTCTCATGGTTTTCGCGGGTGTTGAAGCCGATAGTGCTGTCGAAATGTAAATCCAAGGTGGCAGCTGCAATGGTTATCAATTTTTTCATGATAGGTGTCATTTTCATGGGTTTCGAGGGTGTTGAAGCCGATAGTGCTGTCGAAATGTATTTAAACTTCTGTAAAACTTCCGTATAATCATGTTATACGTATTTTTTTTATGCGCTTAAGGTATGCTCAATTGGATTTACCAATTATATTTAGCCCTCCTTTCGGCAGACTGACTCATCACTTCATAGCACCTTATTAAAGAAATTGAGGTCCTCCCGATGCATTTCAATCATACGGCGGTAGAGTTGAACTCTCGGCGTGTAGTCTCTTGTTAACAGAATTTACGCGCGTCGTACGTGAAATGGATGGTATCCATGCCTCTTGAGCATAGAATGAACAGCGGACTTCGGTATCTCTGTGCGCCGTTGTATAACCCCATTTTATATTGTGCGAGCAGATATGCAGGTCTAGGGAGAGGGAGAGAGAGAGAGAGAGAGAGAGAGAGAGACCACTATCACTGCGTCCTAAAAGTTCTATTGCGATCGCTGCTAAGTCCTAAGTCTTCAATGAATAGGAGTTGCTTAGCTATGAGCAATTTCGCTTCTTCTGGGCAGAGTACATAGTTTCCCAGATGAGTGTTACGTTTGCACATTAAGAGCCTGCAATGAGTTAGAATGTGTAGAAGGCGTTTCTGCCTTTAAGAAACAAAACCGGCACATCCTTGAGTTGCTGAGTTCCAGGATGGACATGTGATTTTTAAGACAACAGTGTCCAGTCATGGATCTTGCCAGAATGCGCAGTTTATTATTACCTAATCCCAGGGTTTCTGAAGCGAATTTACGATCAAAAGCCCGGATTATAGTTTTAGAATGTTTTAAGCCTGCTGTATCAGACAAAATCTTAAGTGAGTTTCGAGGGTCAGTCGAGCGAGGCTTTTTGAGATTCCACAAAATGGCTCAGATCCAAATTGTGTACTCTTTGAGCCCTCCCGTGCGAGCTTGTTGGCAAGTTCATTGGTTTTCATTCACCCAGAACCCATTTTAAAACGACCATGTTGTTACCTCCGAGGGCGTTTAGGCGATACACGCAGTGTCCAACTAGCTTTGAGTTCACCAAGTTTGATCTCAGCCCTAGCAGTGTTGCTTGACTATCGGAGTTAATGTAGATAATATGATTGACGTAGTGTTTTTGCAGATTTATTTCCGAATACTGAAGTATGGCCAAAAAATTCCTGCCTGGAAGATAGAGGTGAATCTATCCAAATTCATACTAAGTTAGAAATTTGAGGTGTTCCCCATAAATTCCAAAGCCTACGTCGAGGCTCATTTTTGACCCATCGGTATACCATACAAGGCTACCGACCTCAAATATGACCTGGCCATTCAGCCAGTTTTCTCTGGAGGATAATTCCAATGTATACTTTTTATTAACGGTATAAAGTGGACTCATGATATCTGATATCATGCATAAGACCAGTGTTTCCTTAATTGAGTCGAGCGTGGATCTCAATCTATAGTAAAGCAAACTCAAACCGCCCTGAGCGTTATTTCTATACAAACTAGCCCTTGCCTCCTTGTCTAAATAATGATGAAGAGGCGTTAGGCTTAGAAGTGCATTAAGAACCACTCCAGGCGATGATCGCAACGCTCCCGTTATTATTAAGCAGGCAGTCCTTTGTAGACTATTTAGTCTGTCCGCAGTCGTCTTTTGGTTGGTAAGGTTACACCAGACAGTGGAGGCGTAGGTATTAATCCCTGTGCTGCTGTACCTGGCCATAGGATCATACTAGGATGCAAGACCCAGTTGTTCCCAAACATGCGACTGCACATCCCTAATGCAATTTTAGCCATATGACATACGTTGCAAAGGTGAGAGTTGCACATTAGTTTTTGGCCGATTGTTAGGCCCCAAGTACTTAATTTCACACTTTCTCCACTGAGAATGGCACTTCTTTACTATTAAGTTTTGGTGTAACTAATTTCTTAAACCGCCTCTTTTTGGTAAAGGGTATTATAACAGTTTTATCAGCATTAGCTGTTAAACTGTTATCCCTACACCAGTTGTTTATGGTGGTACCAGGTGTTTAGGGCTCTTTGTAAGATTAATGATAAAAATTACTTTTATCAAAAGCCCCTCGTAATGATCACAAGGTAATCAGCGTAACTCAGTGTTACAATGCGAAGGTCTGCCATCTTGTACAATAATTGGTCAACCGCAAGAGTCCAAAGAAGGAGTGACATAACACCTCCTTGTGGACAGCTTATTGTAATTGTAACCTTAATTAATGTTTGAAACAGCACTATTTTTGCCTTCCTGTTTGAGAGCATCGAATTCACCCACCAGATGATTATGGTGTCAACATTTTCAGATGTCAGGACACCAACGAGTAGTGATATGGGGCTATTGTGAACAGGCGCCCTCAGTAGTAGGCGGCGCAGTCAGTAAGGCACAAAGAGCTACATATTTGTATCCTCCAGTGCTTTTTCGACCCTGTCGATAACACTTATCAGGGCTGTTTCCATAGATTTGCCTCTGCGGTAAGCATGATGGTTGAAGTGTATAGGCTTTTTTCCAACATCTTAAGAAGAAAGGACGAAAGACTTAATAAGTCTATAGGACATTGGTAAAGCGTAGTCCTTTCTACCAGCCTTAGATATAAATAGAACTTTGATAATTGTCCATCGTTCTGGAATATATCCCCAACGTAAAACTTGCTCTAAAGATTTTCACCGATATCGATACCCTTCTGTAGTTGGATTGGAATTATTACATCCGCCCCGCTTGTCTTATATGGTTTAAAGGAGTCAACAGCCCAAGCACCAGGTTTGGCCTTATTATTTTTGCAGCCATACCCCAGTCCTCATTATAAGGCCTTCGTAGGGCTCTGAAAGAGTGCGAGGCAAGAGTTTTATGTGACCCTAGGCAATGGGTTGAAGCCAGTAACTCCAATGTTTCTTTTTCACTATTAGTGAAGTTACCATCAGGCTTTTTAAGAAGCCCGATCTGATGAGGTTTAGCTTTCTATCGCATTTTGTGTAGTTTTGCACTGCGAGGCAGAGACTTAACTTTGCCCTATTGAATAGTTGCCTGGTGTTTTTCCTAAGCTCATTTGGCTAAGTGTTACACCAAGGAATTTTTCGTGTTGAATTTTTGGTTTTGACAGGACAACTGGCCGCGAAGACTTATTTATTTATTTATTTATTCAGCTTTTTTGAACCTTATAAAATATATAAGTACAAAAGGCGGACATAATGCTTAAAGCATTCTCTGCCTGTCAACCTTGAGGAGTGGAAAAACATCGAAGGCGGTTATTATAATACATAACAGTAAAGAATAAGAAATATAATGAATTTAGAAATTATAGCATATAAACATAAAGGTAAAAAAATACACATACCATACATACATATATATATATATATATATATATTTATATGTGTATATATGTATTTATATGTGTATATGTGTATATATATATGTGTGTATGTGGTATATATATACATATATATATATACCACATACACACATATATATATACACATATACACATATAAATACATATATACACACTAATATACATATATACGTAAAAAACATATGATGATGAAATAAGCTACTAACACAGATTAACTAAGATGATGACGCCAACTTAGGAATTCTTTACGACTTTCAAAAATGTTCTTTAACATACTTTTTAAATGTTACTTTGTTGGAGCGTTGTCTCAAAGTTTCAGGCAGTGCATTCCAAAGTCGCGCAGCTCGTACAGCAAACGAGGTAGAAGAGAAACCGGAGCGGTGAAGTGGAATGGAGAGCGTAAGAGTCTCCGAAGAACGTAGAGGTCTTTTATGCGTATCAGATAGAAATTGAAACTTACGTTTCAAATAGTCAGGATAACGATTGTCGAATAAAATAGAAAAAAGTGTGAGAAGTGTCCTGACTTGCCTCCGTTGGCGAATGGGAAGCCAATTTAGCTGAAATCTAAAGGAGGAAACATGGTCAAACTTGCGAAGACAGAAGATGAATCGGACACAGTTATTTACGAGACGATCCAGCTTGTCTAGAAGCTGTTGCTTTTAGGGTTCCAAAAACAACTTTCTGGGATGTCTACAGAGATGGCCTAAGGAGAAATTTGGGAACGTTTTTTAAAAGCAACAAAACGATTGAAAGTCTGGGCTTAGCGACGAAGATGGTAACCGTAGGTATCGATGAAATCTGCTGAAGATGCCAAGCAATTTTAATAGGATGTGCTCGTAAGTTATCTAAACTTGATATTTGTTCTGTCGCTCCTGTCATGTTTGATGGATCATGCATCCCTTATTCCTGCACTGTGAAAAACCTAGGCCTCTGTATGGACTCAACTCTCAATTGGTCCACTCACATTTAAACAATAAGTGCTTCAGTTATTGCTAAGTTGAGTGCCCTAAATCGCCTTAGAAACTTCCTTCCGGTCAAGGTAAAGATAACTCTGGTGAAGTCTCTTATTTTGCCCATTATTGATTATGCTGATGTGTGTTGTACTGATCTTAATGAGAACCTTCTAGACAAGCTGGATCGTCTCGTAAATAACTGTGTCCGATTCATCTTCTGTCTTCGCAAGTTTGACCATGTTTCCTCCTTTAGATTTCAGCTAAATTGGCTTCCCATTCGCCAACGGAGGCAAGTCAGGACACTTCTCACACTTTTTTCTATTTTATTCGACAATCGTTATCCTGACTATTTGAAACGTAAGTTTCAATTTCTATCTGATACGCATAAAAGACCTCTACGTTCTTCGGAGACTCTTACGCTCTCCATTCCACTTCACCGCTCCGGTTTCTCTTCTTCCTCGTTTGCTGTACGAGCTGCGCGACTTTGGAATGCACTGCCTGAAACTTTGAGACAACGCTCCAACAAAGTAACATTTAAAAAGTATGTTAAAGAACATTTTTTGAAAGTCGTAAAGAATTCCTAAGTTGACGTCATCATCTTAGTTAATCTGTGTTAGTAGCTTATTTCATCATCATATGTTTTTTACGTATATATGTATATTAGTGTATATATGTATTTATATGTGTATATGTGTATATATGTATATATATATGTGTGTATGTGGTATATATATATATACATACCACATACACACACACATATATGTGTGTATGTGGTATATATATATATATATATATATATACCACATACACACATATATATATACACATATACACATATAAATACATATATACACACTAATATACATATATACGTAAAAAACATATGATGATGAAATAAGCTACTAACACAGATTAACTAAGATGATGACGCCAACTTAGAAATTCTTTACGACTTTCAAAAAATGTTCTTTAACATACTTTTTAAATGTTACTTTGTTGGAGCGTTGTCTCAAAGTTTCAGGCAGTGCATTCCAAAGTCGCGCAGCTCGTACAGCAAACGAGGAAGAAGAGAAACCGGAGCGGTGAAGTGGAATGGAGAGCGTAAGAGTCTCCGAAGAACGTAGAGGTCTTTTATGCGTATCAGATAGAAATTGAAACTTACGTTTCAAATAGTCAGGATAACGATTGTCGAATAAAATAGAAAAAAGTGTGAGAAGTGTCCTGATTTGCCTCCGTTGGCGAATGGGAAGCCAATTTAGCTGAAATCTAAAGGAGGAAACATGGTCAAACTTGCGAAGACAGAAGATGAATCGGACACAGTTATTTACGAGACGATCCAGCTTGTCTAGAAGGTTCTCATTAAGATCAGTACAACACACATCAGCATAATCAATAATGGGCAAAATAAGAGACTTCACCAGAGTTATCTTTACCTTGACCGGAAGGAAGTTTCTAAGGCGATTTAGGGCACTCAACTTAGCAATAACTGAAGCACTTATTGTTTAAATGTGAGTGGACCAATTGAGAGTTGAGTCCATACAGAGGCCTAGGTTTTTCACACTGCAGGAATAAGGGATGCATGATCCATCAAACATGACAGGAGCGACAGAACAAATATCAAGTTTAGATAACTTACGAGCACATCCTATTAAAATTGCTTGGCATCTTCAGCAGATTTCATCGATACCTACGGTTACCATCTTCGTCGCTAAGCCCAGACTTTCAATCGTTTTGTTGCTTTTAAAAAACGTTCCCAAATTTCTCCTTAGGCCATCTCTGTAGACATCCCAGAAAGTTGTTTTTGGAACCCTAAAAGCAACAGCTTCATAAGTTGGTAATTCTCCGACCACAAACATAATTTGTTTATGATCAGACATCGAGTTTTCATTACCAACATCCCAGTCAGTTATCCGCCTGGATATGTTATTGGATCCAAAAGCTATATCTAACATTTCTTACCTAGCATGCGTTAAAAAAGTTGGTGTACACCCTAAGTTTAGGCTTACCAGGCAATTGGATATGAGAAATACATAAAGTAACTCACCACTTTCGTTAATGATATTGCTTCCCCATGCTGTGTGGTGGGCATTAGCATCACATTTTTAACAATGGTAGAGACACGCGGCAGCTTTTGCTGTCGCACGGATGGGCCGGCTCGAACCGGGGTGGTACCACGACCTCATAGAATACCAGCGTGAAGTAGAGGTTTACCTTTGCGTTTCGCTTGGTGAGTGCAGGTGGCCGGAGGCCCTTTTTACTGGAAATGAGGCATTCCATCTTAGTCCTCACGGGTGACAACGCATCTGCATTTTGATTTGTAATAGAGGATAGATGTAGATGTCTTTGGGCCGCAGCAACCACTTACCATCAGGTGGGACTGTGTGCTCGTTTGTCACCCTTATCCTATTAAAAAAAAACATCCCACCACAACGTCGGCGTTGTGTTTTCGGGCGAACTCCACCACTCGCTCTAACTCAATGGCAGGATCTGGGTTCTCTCCAGGAAGATGAGCTGAGCAAATGATTATTCTAGCCCCTGTGCATTCCTTGAGATTTATGAAAGCTGTGACCAGGTCGTCATTGCTATATTCTGAAACAGCCAAAAGTTTAATATTTTTATTGTAGATTATACAAACTCTGGGTCTACTGCCTTTAGTATTGACTAGGATCTTACCGGCAGCCAATAATCCCAGAAATCGACTATTTGCCATCCAGGGCTGTTGTATGGGGGTGAGGTAGATGTTATCCTCTGCAAAGCAAAGCTTCATCACGGCAGAAGCAGCTGCTGTATAGCGAAGATTTGCCTGGAGAACCCTCGTCCTACTCTTGGAGTGGTTTTTGCTTGTTCAGAACGAAGACGTTCCTTATTGACGCTTTTGACTCCCACCGGACCTTTCGGTCTATCGCTTCCACCTTCCTCCACCTTACCCCCTGGCCGACGCCAGCGATGGTCCTCGGACCGAGGCAAATTCAACGCATTGGGTCTCAGTCACTCTCGCTGATGAGGTTCCAGTCTCACCTCAAGAGGTGGAGGGCTGAGGGATTGAAGTTGGGGCGGTTCAGGCTCTCTGGTTCTCTACACTCACCATACGAAATACATCAGTGTTGAGCTGCTATTTAACGCTGGTATTCTGTGAGTGCGTGGTCCTTCCCCGGTTGAGCCGAACTTTTTATGCTACAACTATACTATTTATATAGTTTTGTGCTAATTATTCGCTAAATCTATGTGGATTGCACTCATTTAGGGAGCGTTAATTCAAGTTTAACTTTTTTCGGAACAGTAGAAAGAGTTTACAGGTTCTTTTCATAATCCACACGGCAAAAAGAAAGTGTAGGCGTATCCGTCAAAAGACTCTCAGAGACAAGATGAATTGCGTATCATGACGCTGTTAAATCACTGCAGAATAATTAAAAAAAGTAGTATATACACTGGAAGATACATATGATCTTAAAGGCCGGCAACGCATCTGCAATTCCCTCCTGGTGTTGCAGTTGTTCATGGGCGGCGGTAGTCACTTACCATCAGGTGAGCCGCATGCTCGTTTGCCCCCTCTACTATAAAAAAAAAAAAATCCCAGCACCAACAGAGAAAACGTCGATACAAAAGAAGCAGTATCTACACTCTTATCAGCTTTGTGTGACTTCAGTTTTTTATGCTATCGTTCCTTTTGGTGTAAAGTCCTAAAAGAAGTTAGTCAGACACAAAAGCAAATACTAAATAATATAATAATAATCTAGATTATCACTGGAAAAGTATGAGTAAAAATCAAAGACCAAAAAATTTTCTTCAAAGCCAACGTATTCAACTAGTGGAAAAAGCCATTTCCTACGTAACAAAAAATGTGAGAATGTGGACATTTCGATTGAAGGTAGAAGAGGAATGAGGAGATATCGAAAACGTTTACCAGGAGAAATGACCCGATATGCTGGACTGGTAGCTCAGATAGTTAGCGCTCGCTGTAAGCTTCACAGTATTCGAGCAACTCTGGTTCGATCCCCGCTGGCACTAATGAAATTGTTAATTGCAATTTTAAGTGCTGATTTACCACGTTCTCGGCGATGAGGGAAAACATCGTGAGGAAACCTGCATGTCTGAAAAATAAGAAAAAAATATTTCGAAGACATTTAAAGTTCGCCAACACGTATTGGGGCAGCGCGGCGGACATTTCCTTGCTCTAAAACCCTCTCAGAAATGAGGGGAGGCCTGTGCCCAGCAGTGGGACGTAAATAGGCTGCAACTTTACTTTTTTACTTTTATGCTGGACTAACATTGCCAGAGGAGCTGCAGGGAGCTATGTTAGAATGTCTTGACATATTTTACGAGGAACTAGATCATCGCTACGGAGCAATGGATAATATTTTAGTAACATTTAGTGTTGTTCAGCCTTACACTCTGCTAACGTCACCAGATGAAGATCTTCGTGTAATAGTTCAAAATCTGACAAAAATCTACGATGATTTTTCTGCAGGATATATAATTTTGGCGATTTTGCGACTTGAAATCTGCCAGCATTTCTTCCCAAGAAGCGGTTCAATGTAATTCATTGGAGTTTTTCTCATACAATTGGGCTATTCTGAATCTGTTCCGAATCTAGCACTATGTCTAAGATTTTTTTACTATTAAGTTTCATGTGAAGGAAACTTTTCAAAACTCAAGTTAATAAAATCTTACTTAAGGTCCACAATGAGCCAAGCGCGACTAACCAATCTTTCCATTTTATCTAACGAAAATGATAAGAAAGTATACTTTGATAATATATTAGAATACTAGCTGACCAGGCAGACGTTGTTCTGCCCTTTCCAACGACCCTTCCTATAAAAATCCTTAAATTCGCAATAAAAAATATTGAGGGTCATTAAACGGGATAAAAACTATCCTATCTCTTTCCATTTTATCTAACAAAAATGATAAGAAAGTAAACTTTGATAATATATTAGAATACTAAGCTGACCAGGCAAACGTTGTTCTGCCCTTTCCAACGACCCTTCCTATAAAAATCCTTAAATTCGCAATAAAAAATATTGAGGGTCATTAAGCGGGATAAAAACTATCCTATCTCTCAAGTTGGACCGAAATGCAGACAGTGTGCAAAATTTCATTGAAAAAAGTTCAGTATTTTAGGAGTCCATCGCAGACAAACAACGTAACACGTAATTTTTATATATATAAAAAAAATTAGCAAAATAAAGTCCTGTTAGCATGTATAGCAATTTTTGTTTTATTTTGGGGCACCCCCCCAAAATAAAACAAAAATTTATAAAAAACCGCCCTGGGTGTCAACTCACGCTACGCCGTCACTAGTTACCATAAGGTTTGATACCAGCGAAGCAATAATGTAAGTAAGTAAGTTCAGCACTTTCCATATTGACAAAAATACGCATTTCTTTTCCGTGATGCTATATACACTAATAAAGTCCTCAAAATAGTGTATCTGCACACTCTATTAGAAAGAAATGCAACACGTAACTCGGCGGCTCTCATTAATTTCAAGGTCACTGATTTAGGAACGTTTCTCTAGTATGAAGTGTGCACTTCCTATATTTTAAAATCTCCTTGCCCTATCCTATTTAAAAAAATATACTGACTGTCTGAAATATGCAGTGTTCTGTACTCTGAAGGGTATACCCTTCAGAGTACAGAACACTGCAAAGCAGGCACTGTTATGTGACGGTAAAAAAGTTACGAGCGTGAACTCTTACCCGGAAAAGAATTCCTACCATTTATTAGATAGTGCATTCCTGGAAAGACCTATGAATAACGGTCTTAAAATTGTGTCGTGCATGAAAATCATATACACCTTCACGATTAAAATGTTTATCTTTTTTATTTTTATGTAGTTACTAAATTAATTGCATTTTTACATTAATTTTAATATTTTATTACTCAAGAAGGTAGTTTTATATAATATCCAAAGTAATTGGAAATTATCAATATTCGTGACTTGAAAATATCTATTGGCTGTTTTTTATTGTCGACCTACCTAAAATTACTTATAAATCTATTCATTATCTATTACAAGGAATGATATTGTAACGCCCAATCACACGCTTCTATATAAATGACCGTCTATAAAAATATTAAAAGATTAAATATTGTGATATATAAAATGACCAGGATAAGTAATACTGATCTTTCATATGGTTTTGTGTCATATTCGGGGCTTGATTGTCTTGTTAGGATTCTTACTTAAGTTGTCTTTAATTAGTAACTTAGTTCTTTTAGGTACATATCGGAAGTATGGCTATTTACTAGAGCACTCTAAAGACATTGGTAATGACTTGTAACTATCAAAAGAACAAGAAGAAGTTCACGAAGAAAGGGCTCAAAAAGGAAAAGAAAATTAAATCGTCCCTATTCCACTTCTTTCAGGTTCACATCAGTCAATTCCTTATTAATTAATCCGTATCCGCTTGAAAAAGGCTTACAATATTTATATGAAAATACTGAATACAAGAGATACAAGTCCCCCACATTTTTTAAAATATGGGAGGCACACGTCTCTTCACAAAGCCATACGTAATGAGCGCCAAATCAAATAACACGTTCCCCCGAAAAGGGATGTGAAGTTGGGAACTGGACCGTAGTCCACAGCAAAAGAACTGGCGAACGAGTAAAAGAGGACTCAGGCCCTTGGTAGTGCGTAAGCACAACAAAGGTGTAAGTACATTGCATGTAAACGCCGTACGGAATACGATCAAATCCAGTCACAGTGAATGGTCGTCACACGGTTTAGGCACACGTTAAACAACAGGCATACTGGCAATAAAAAGCCCCCCGTGAGTACCACTCCTGATAGACCGCTGCTTCTGGATACGTGATCTAAATGTAATGCATCACCACCAATTGCATGATCAGCACGAATTCTAGCTGCAGTGCGTGCCATTAGTCTACTGCTGACCTCAAGGGAATGGGGCCACACATTGAGCGGCCTTGAGAGTTCCTCCCCCACCTACCACCCGCATGAAGTTAAAAGCTAGTTGTGGTAATTAAATCCAAAGGCAGTTATAAAATTATAATAATAATTCAGCCATCAGAAAGGGTTTATGTTGCTGAAGTTCAGTATAATATACATTTTTCGATCGTGTTTGTCTCACCCACTAACAAGTTTCTTTCATTCCTTCCAAGGTGGGAATTTACAGAGGTATTTTTATGTGATTTTATAAAACGTCAGAAAGGTCAAAGGACAGTCTGCAACCCCGTCATGAAGGGGCCCGACTTGGGCAAAACTACTTAGTTTTGAGTCAAACAAAGACGCGGAAAGCGCTATAGCAACCTGCCAAACAAATATCGTAGAGACGCTATTCTGCAAAACACGATTACACTTGCATACCTCCATCGACCAGAACCACACAATGCGTCGAATTATGCGCAGCACACCCGCAGATCTATTACAAGACGCAATACCGTAAGTAGCAGAAAAATACCCCCACAAGATCCCTATCGAATTTGGCAAAAATGTTGTTAAAGATGTTAACTAAAAATAGCACTAACTTATCATAGTAGCACGCTACTAAGGCGCCAGTAAACAAAAATCAATCTATCATAGTTCTATTAGGATATGGAGTTGAGTATCCTTGTTGCACTTAAAAGTGCTACTAAACACACCCTCCCTGATTTGAAAAAAAGCCATCGTATGATAACGTAACGCGCTTAGACGCCGCCCACAATCGGTAATGGTGCGCGAAAGCCGTATTGTCACAACAAACCCGCTCACCACCGGCACAAAGATGATATGCTTAAGAAATTTTATGTAGTTCACGTTTACCGTGGTGTCCGTTACGGCAAGGCAGTCTATGTGAAATTATAATAATCTTTTTCAAGTGCCTTTCCCATATAGTCCAGTCACTTTAGAATAAATAGGGGTCAACCTGTAACATTCGTATATTCCTTTATTTTGGTGTTCTAAAAGTTGTGTGAGGCCTGATTTTATGAGATTTCTGAGATAACTTTTAGAACGCCAAAATAAAGGTATATACTTAAATTCAGCTTATTATCTCTCATTTCGAGGCTGATCACTAATTTGACTGTATACATAAAATGCTTTTACATATTTGACTGTGTGACTTCCCAGATATTTGCTTTATTTCACAGACCTTACTTTCATATGTCTTTTACATATACTAAAGAAAGTAAAACAAGAATATTGAAAAGGCGGAAATTTGTAAAGCTAAATCTAATAGCAAAAAACTGTGGGAAATAATAAAGAACATAACTCACACGACTAAAATCAAAGCTCCAGCTACAGAACTTCTTTTTAATGATCCTAGGAGGTCGGTTAATGATATAAATGAAAAGTATGTGAACATAGGAAATAATATAGCTGAGTCTATCAAGAACTGCTCGACAGACTTATCATTGGGCATACCAGACATATCATCTAGTCACTCATTTGCATTACTTCCGGTAGATGACTCTGAAGTCGAAACAATTATATCAAGGCTTAAAAATAACTGTACGGGACGGGACAATATTTCAAGTTCTCTTATAAAACGATACAAAAATATCCTAACACCTATACTCACATATATTTGTAATCTATCTCTAAATACTGGAATATTTCCTCACGAATTCAAACGTTCAATGATTCACCCTATTCATAAGAGCGGAAATAGAGACTGTGTCGATAATTATCGGCCCATTTCTATACTGCCAGTATTTTCGAAAATCTTAGAAAAAGTAGTAAATAATAGACTGGTCAGGTATCTTTAATCAAAAAATCTCTTATCAAATGTACAATCTGGTTTTAGAAATGGCAAAGCTACAAGTGATGCAGTACATGAATTCTTAAGTTATACCGTTAAACATATGGACGACAAGAAAAAAGTTATAGCAGTATTTCTTGATTTAGCTAGGGCATTTGACACGGTCTCTATTCCACTGTTAATTCACAAATTGTACAAGATAGGTGTCAGAGGATTACAATTGAAGTTTTTTGAAAGTTATCTCACTAACCGATCGCGATGTGTCAAAATAGGAAATTGGATAAGTGATGATCTTCCCGTATCCCATGGCGTAACACAAGGTAGTATTTTGGGTCCTATCCTCTTTTTGATCTATATAAACAGCATGTGCCAGACAAGATTGATAAATGGGACGCTTGTTTCTTATGCCGATGATACTGCCCTTTTATTCAGCGGTGATACATGGGAAGAAGTATACGTGAATGCCCAAAAAGGTTTCAATTTAATTGTTAACTGCCTAACACATAATAAACTAATGCTTAATGTCTCCAAAAAAAAATATATGTCATTTACATTTAAAAAAATTAACACTCCTATTTCTCCTAATTTCCATATAAAAGCACATATCTGTCAAAATTATAATGATGTTATTAACTGTTCTTGCCCTTCGCTCCAAAAAGTAAATGAAATAAAGTACTTAGGTATAATAATTGACAGCAACCTGAATTTTCAAGCACACATTAATCTTCTTACTAATAGATTACGTAAAATGATCTATATTTTTAAAAATATTCGACATGTGGCAGATGAAAAAATAATAAAACCAACCTACTTGTCACTTTGCCAATCATTAATTACCTACTGCATAACAGCTTGGGGTGGTACTTCTAAAACACATCTACTTAAGCTAGAACGTGCCCAACGAGCACTTCTTAAGGTGAGTCACTTTCTTCCATTTCTCTATCCCACTAAAGAGCTATACCAAAACTGTAAAGTTCTCACAGTCCGCCAATTATTTATTTTACACACTATTATGAAACAACATTCTCTGACATATTACGATCCTTCTCGTCTAACAAATAAAAGAAACAAAAGTAAAATTTGTCCTATTGCACCATACAAAAGTAGTTATACACATAACTTCTTTTGCTTTTTGGGTTCTCATCTATACAACAAAATTAATTCCATTTTATATATATATATATATAAATTTCCCAAATTTAAATGCAAAAAAATAGTTACCCTATGGCTATTAAATCAAGATTATGAAACGACTGAGGAATTACTTAAAATCATGAAATAAATCCCAAACGCTACACACACACACACATACACACACACACACACACACACACACACACACATTTGCTTTTCGTAAAATTTATTATTTGTCATACACCTAATATTACCTAGATTATTATAGATTGGTCTATAGGTGGGGCCTGGTGATCTGTCATACAGGGAATCCTAGTACGGACACCAGTCTCTCACAAATTAATTGTAGTAAATTAATATTAAGTTGTATGTTTATGTTAATTACTAAATTTGTGAGAGAAAAGAATAAACTTTATTATTATTATTATTACATATGGGCTTTCAAGCCCCAACTCTGCTATTACAATGCTTATGCATCTTAGAGACCTTCTGTATTATAGCTTTTGTATCTTAGACCTTACTATCATATATGTCCTTAATATGGGACTATTACATTGTACAACAGTACTTCTGTAGTCATTCGCGATCGAACTCCTCACCACCGGTAGATCTCGAATAAAGTAAATGGGAAGAATTGACCTCCTTGGAATTGGTTCAAAATTTGTATGGAGGGTCTATATCAAGGGTCGGCTAACTACTTGTTTTAGGTGAGATCCGGATGCTGTGGGAAAATTTTAACAAGGTCCAGAAAAAAACAACTGATAGCAATTAAGTCCTATGTATTATTTTGGTTTCAAATCAAATTCTGAATTATAAAACACAAGAAGTAAAATAATGTGAGAAACTACACCGACGGTCTTGAGCCAGTTTTTTACAGTTTGTTCTCGAGAGGAACAGCAAATTTGAAGTGTGTCTTCTAGATGGGCGTCCGTTAATCTGGAATGATATTTGTTTTTCAAAAAATTCGTCTTTGAGAAAGATGTTTCACATACGTATGTCGAGCCAAACATAGTGGCTAAATTTATAGCTAGTTTCTTGCAATTTTCATACTTTTCTGGGACATGTTTGGTCCAAATTTCTTTAGTGGATACCGTTTTATACATTTGCGAAGAAACATCTTCTTGCAAATCAATTATCTCTATTTGAAGTGATGGTTTTGACAGATTAAACAACTTGGCAGCTACATCTGTCCATTCTGCTGCTACATCTACTTCAAATGGCGATTCAGGAAACGGAAATAGCTTGTCTACCTCTACAAAGTCTTGGAACCTTGTAGCAAATTCGTTCCTAAGATCGGCCAGAAGTTTTACAAACACTGCAATGTCTTCTACAGAGTTCTCCTTTTGATATTCAAGAATTGTCGGAAAATGAATAAATTCTTGTCTTGCAATATCTTTTTCAAAAATAACCAGCTAGCGGCGAAAAGCAGACACGCTTTGTATCAGATCACTTATTAACTTTCCATTTCCTTGTAAATCTGTGTTAAGCGCATTTAAATATTTCAAAATATCTTTTAGAAATGCCACAATCAGCATATTGCGCTTGTGTTTTATGAACTCTAAGTGCTTTCTGGCTCCCTGAGTATCTAAGTTTTGCAAGAATTAGGTTACATGTTCTCTTATTAGCCAGAAACGTTCAATAACTTGACCTTTACTTGGCCAAGGAACTTTGTTGTGTTGCAGTAAGTCAGAATACGCTGAATCACATTCAGAAAGAAACTCCTTGAAATAACGGTGCTGAAGAGCAGAATGAGATCTCATAAAATTAACCAACTTGACCAAGCTGTCCGTCAATTCTTTCAGTGTATCACTAAGTTTTCCACAAAGAGCTGCCTGGTGAATTGTACACTGATACGATATTATACCTAAGTTTTTATCATAACACAATCACAGAAAGTTATAATTTTAAACAAAAATTTTCTTTTGGCTTGAAGAAAGCAAACAAAAAAACTAGGTTAAATTGTGTTGTAAGAATTTTAAGATATTAAAAGTTAAATAATTTAGAAAATCGATTATAATAATTCAATCGAACTTTTATTTATTCAGATTCAAAGAGTGAAAAAAAAGCATCTAAGGTTAACTTAAACTATTTTAGTTCCTTTGAATGATACCTAAATCCATTTAGAACCATAAACTATTGGTAAATCCAATTGTGCATGCCGTAAGCGCACACAAGTTTTCACTAATAACCTTATTATTATACTTCTAATTTTTCAATAACTTTATGTCAATCTTAAATTTTAAATAATGCAGCAGTTTAGCACTTCGTTTAAATTAATACCAACCAATATTTCAGCCAATAGTGTAACAAAAAAGTACATAAAATTAAAATCAGCCACTAACGAATTCAGCCAATTATTAAATCTATGTGTTAAAAATATCGTTTCTTACAGTTTTATAAAAATAACACTTTAAAAGATTTAACGGCAAACAATTTATTTAAAATGATAATTTTCAACCACAATTTGAGCATAAAATATTGGACATAAGTTTGGTTTTATAGCAAATATTTGTTACAATCCTCATTTTTTAGATATGTGAAGCCTAAATTTTAACGTAATAAATTAAAAGAATACATGTATTGATGTTTTAAGGAATGTTTTCTTTCGAATAAAATGGCTTTGTAAATCGCCATCTACTCCATTCAATAGGGTATTTAACACCATGTAAAAAAATGAAAGAATATATATTTATGATAGATTTTGTAAAAAGTAAACGAGAAATATTGATTTCTATTTATAAAAATGCATTATAAATTTTATACTTCAATTTAAATAATATTTTTTTTACCTGTACCTCAAATCTGCAAAACGATGTCCGCCATATTAGATAGCGTCGTAACGTCACTAGTTCAAAGAACTAGGTTATGTGCTGTGTATGTGTGGCTATGTGTAAGGCCTTTAATAGGAAAAATAAACAAAGCTCTGTGCCAAACATCTTGGGTTTAAGAGGAATGAAGATACGCCTATTTTCGTGTCGGAGCAGCTAACCGCCAAAGGGGCTCGTCTGTACTTTTTAGCACGGGAACTCTCCAAAACAAATACCTTTAAGTATTGTTGGAGTGCGTATGGCCGAGTGTACCTGCGAGAGCATGATACGTCCCCCGTAATAACGGTTAAAAGTGAAGCCCAAATAAATGGCTTGATGCAGAAAACATGACTATACGTTGAGCTTTATACGGTATGCAATCGAGATTTCTCTTTTTTGTTCAATGTTATTTATATTCCATTATTTGCTTTGTTTAAGTTAACTTGTTTCATATTCGGGCAAAACCTACTATGTAAAAGTAAACACAAATACATAACACACAACACAAACACACACACAAAACACATACTTACAATATTTTTGTACATTCCTTATCAAATTATAAGTAAATCAAAAGAAATCGTAATATTAATAAAACTAAATCAAAATAAAACTAAATTCCTTATGGTACGTAAAATCAGCCCTATATACGAAAACTGAAATGGATAGTTCTCTCATTAATCTGGGAGTAATAGATAAAATCCAAGTTGCACAGTCAAAATTAGAATCAATTTATAACTTCTCGAAAATATTGCATTACGTAAAAAACACTGACTTCACTATAATCGCACAAAATATCCGAAGCATATTTAAAAGTTTCGACGACTTTTACATTTCACTATCGAACTTTAACTTTGAGGTTGACTTGTTGGTATTAAGTGAATGTAGACTTGACGGTAATGAAGCAATACCTCAGCTGAATAATTATGTCTGCTTCTCGACCACAAATCATATAAATCAGTGTGATGGGGTAGTCGTTTATGTAAAAAACAGACTTAAAAGCAATATAAAAGAAATGAAATTAATACATGCGTCATGCGTGCATGTTGTATTACCCAGCTATACAATTCTTTGCATTTATCGCTCGCCTTCAATTAGAAATGCTGAACTTTTTATAAACTCATTGAGCAGACATTTAGATACTATAAAAGGACATAAAAATATAGTTCTCACCGGTGATATTAATTAAAATATTATAAATAAAACCATTGAACAATCACATGAACGTACAAATAGACTGGCATACCTCAATATGTTAGCAATGCATGGCATACTTCCAGGCCACGTATTGCCTACAAGGAAAAACAACTGCTTGGACCATTTTATGCTGAAAATAGATATTAATATACACTTGGCGTCCATTATAGTCTTTGACACCACTATAACTGATCATCAGATGATATTCCTAAAATTGACAAATACCGATACAAAAAGTATAAATAAAAATATAAATAACAATAATATTAAATATAAAACAATTACAAATTATGAAAATGCACTCTTAAGCCTAAAAGATAGTAATCTAGCTAAGTTAATATTATATGAGAATCCCACAGAATTAACTAACACCCTTATTAATAAGTTGCAGCAATGTTTAATGGACAACACTATCTCAAAACGCATTTCCTCCAAGGATCGTTTAATTAAACCATGGATTACACCAGGTATTTTAAGGTGCATCCGTAATAGGAACGACATGCAACGAAAATTACGTGTTGACCCATATAATGATATCTTGAAAATAACTTACAAAAGATACCGTAATTTTTGTAATAACATAATTAAAAAATCTAAGATTCATTATGATAAAGAACTTTTAACTAAACATAGGAAAAACCCCAGGACTTTATGGTATACAATAAATACCATAACAAGCGGTAACAAAAGCAAAGCAAATAGCTAGACATACACGCTTCCCCAAAGTTGTCTGTTGATCATGTGTGTGAATACTTCACTAATGTTGGTAAAACCCTAGCTGAGGATATTCTAAGAAACACCTATACACAACAAGTTGGTGCTAGCAATGTTTGTTCTAACTCACCTGTTGCGTCCATGTTTTTTCAGGAAACCGATTCTGAAGAGGTTCACAAAATTCTTGTGAGCCTAAAATCTGAGAGCGCTCCTGGCTGGGATAATGTATCTACTCAGTTTTTGAAACAGGCGAATGAGCAAGTAGTACCCATAATTTCGCACCTTGCTAACCTCTGCTTTGAATATGGAGTCTTCCCAGTTGCGCTTAAAAAGGCAATAATAACGCCGGTGTATAAGAATGGTGACAGAGAAGATGTATCTAACTATAGACCAATTTCAGTTTTAACCACCATTTCAAAAATTTTAGAGAAATTAATTAACAAGAGACTTATAAACTATTTAAATAAAATTGATTTTCTTTCAAAATCACAATATGGCTTTCGTCAAAATCTTTCAACTGAAGATGCAGTCACTGCACTAACAGCTCATATCGTCAACAATATTGACAGGGGAAAGAAATGTATTGCAGTGTTTTTAGATTTAAAAAAAGCATTTGATACTGTCTCTGTCCCCATTCTTATACAAAGGCTGGAGAGTATTGGCATAAGAGGAGTGGCACTTGCGTTATTATCAGACTACCTCAATGAGCGCAAACAATGCGTGAAAATAGGCCAATATATTAGTAACCAATGTGATGTGACGTATGGGGTACCACAGGGAAGTGTACTTGGGCCGACTCTGTTCTTGATTTACATCAACAGTCTCTGCAATATGAGTATCAACGCGGGACAAGTTTTTTCCTATGCAGATGACACTGCCATTGTTTTCACTGGCAACACGTGGGATTCCGTACGCCATGTCACGGAAGTGGGGCTAGTCAGGGTAGCTAACTGGTTAAAATCTAACCTTTTAACATTGAATACGGACAAGACAAACTACATAGCATTCACAAAGTATAATTCAACGCAACCTGAACATAATTTCAAAATTCAACTTCATGACTGTGACAACATTCAAAATAATTGCTCTTGCAAAGCCATAACCAAAGTTATCAACACAAAATATTTGGGAGTTGTAGTTGATCAGAGGCTATCCTGGCACGCCCATCTAGAACTAATGATGGGAAGAGTCAGAAAACTCATATGGGTGTTTAAAAAGCTGAGACATGTTGCTGACAAAAAATTATTAAAACTAATTTATGTTTCATTGGCTCAGTCACTATTGGCCTATTGTTTCCCAGTCTGGGGAGGTGCTAGTAAGATGAAGTTCCTCAATTTAGAAAGAGCACAAAGAATACTGCTAAAAGTAATGAGCTTTAAACCTTATTGGTTTCCCACTGATAACCTATACAAAATGTGTGATGTTCTTACAGTTAGGCAATTGTATATATTAAATATAATTCTAAAACGTCACAAAACGCTCCCATATGATCCTTCTATAATATCTAGGAGACGAAAGCATAATGTAGCTCCCATTGCTACAGTCAAGTCAAGTTATGCTAAGAGGCAGTTTACGACTCGATCTGCTTATTTATATAATAAATTTAATAAAGTTTTAAACATTTACCCTATGACTAAGTACAATTGCAAAATGACTTTGACAGCACTATTAAAAACTTGGAGTTATGATAAAACTGAGCATTTCTTGCTGAACCAAAACTAACACTTTTTTGGATTATATTTTACACATAATAGAAGTTTGAATAAAAAAAAATATTGTATTTAATAAAATAGGCATGATAAATTTCACCTAAACTAAATTATGTAAGAATTCACAATAAATAATATTGTATTTAATAAAATAGAAATGATAAAACTCACACACACACACACACACGCACGCACGCACGCACGCACGCACGCACGCACGCACGCACGCACGCACGCACGCACGCACGCACGCACGCACGCACGCACGCACGCACGCACGCACGCACGCACGCACGCACGCACGCACGCACGCACGCACGCACGCACGCACGCACGCACGCACGCACGCACGCACGCACGCACGCACGCACGCACGCACGCACGCACGCACGCACGCACGCACGCACGCACGCACGCACGAACGCACGCACGCACGCACGCACGCACGCACGCACGCACGCACGCACGCACACACACACACACACACACACACACACACACTTATTTTGTAATATTGTAAATCCTTTGTGTATCATGTAAAATTTGTTTAGAAAGCATATATCTTTATCTACTCTAATTTGTCTGTTGTGGAGCAACTTTAAAAATCAAAATTAAAAATATGTTTTTAAATTAAGTATTGAAGTAAGTAGGTATCACATTAGTATTTGTTAATCAATGTTATGGAGAGGGAGGATTTCTAACACAAGTATTTATTTACTTAAAAGAAATCCTCAATCATAACAGTGCTATGTAAAACTCTGATACTGAATAAATTATTTGATTTGACTTGATTTTGTACTAACTAGCTAATTTCAAAAATTTTCAAGTTATCATTACGATTGTTGACTTTTATTCCGAATTTTATTGAAAAGGCATCATGGAAGACGGATTCGTAAAAACGAGTTTATTACTTCGCTTTTAGCACTAATGTTATAGATATTATAAGTAATATAAGCTTAGGTGAGAAAAACTTTTTGTTATATTTTTTTGTACAAACCCTCAGACGAAATAAAATGTCACTTTTTATTTGGTCTGAGTACAAACCATGTCTTTATTCCCATATAATAGAAGAAAACAGGAATTAAGTAAAACACTGCACTGCACTTGCAAGGGCTATCAAAATGGCCCACAAAGGGCGAGACAGACGAACGATTAACCTAATCTATTACAAAATTTGACTTGCAATAGGTACATATCATGTCATAATGTTTTGTTTAATCGATAGTTAAATATAAACCATACTTACATCAAAGTGATCTTCACAGAAGTATAGTTTAGATTTTGTAGACAATGCCTTCGGGTCTCTTCTTGCCAGTTTTAACCAAGTATTTCTCATATTTAAATCAGTTGGCACTTTAATCCATAACTTCTCCGGCGTTCTTATGCTCGTATTTTTGCAATCAGGCACAACACAACAATGCTATAGATGATAACTCATTATTAAATATTCAAAAGTATCTTATTCCTTTGCAAAATTGTCAAAATTCTAGGACAGTGGCGTCACGAGTTGAACAGTATGGCGGCTAGCGTTTTCACGCGAAAATTTAAAACGATAGATTAAAAGTAATTTTTATGTCACTATTCCGTTTTAAAAAATTTATATAAAAATTATAGTGGTTCATTATCACTTTTTTTTTTTTTTTTATAGGATAAGGGTGAAAAACGAGCACACAGTCCACCTGATGGTAAGTGGTTGCGGTGGCCCACAGATATCTACATCTTTCCTCTATTACAAATCAAAATGCAGATGCGTTGTCACCCGTGAGGACTAAGATGGAATGCCCTCATTTCCAGTAAAAAGGGTCTCCGGTTCTCTTAATTCACCATACGAAACACAGCAGTGTTAAGCTGCTATTTTACGCTGGTATTCTGTGAGAGCGTGGTCCTTCCCTGGTTGAGCCGACTCATCAACTATACTACTTATATAGCTTGCAGCATGGCTTTACTACGTATCGAATTCGTATCAATTTCGATATATTTTAAAATATTGTATCCTTTTTTTCGTCGTCCAACTGTAAGTAAATAAAATTTTGGACGTCATCTTTACATCATGCAAATAATGACGGTATATCGATATGTCGATATTTATCACGCGATATATATCGATACTGATTAAAAATATAGATTCAATATATATCGATATATATTTTTCCCTTGCTCATCCCTAGAGTAAATAAAGTACTGTGGCTGTGGCTCGGAGTGCGGATGCGGCCTATTTAGAAAAAATAATTAATACAAGACTCTCAAACCATCGATAATTTCGACAAAACAAAATTAAACTTTTTTTTATAGCACAAGGGTGACAAACGAGCACACAGTCCACCTGATGGTAAGTGGTTGCTACGGCCCATAGACATCTACATTTATCCTGTATTCCAAATCGAAATGTAGATGCGTTTTCACTCGTGAGGACCTAAGATGGAATGCCTCATTTCCAGTAAAAAGGGCCTCCGGCCACCTGCACTCACCAAGCGAAACGCAGAGGTAAACCTTTACTTCACGCTGGTTTTCTGTGAGGTCGTGGTACCACCCCGGTTCGAGCCGACCCATCCGTGCGACAGCATAAGCTGCCGCGTGGCTCTACCACTGTAATAACATTAAAACTGCATTAACATTCAATGGCTTCCCACATGATAGATTAAGAGTTATAAAAATAGACTGAGTTGAACAATTGATATTTTCAAAAGTTATCGTGTTTACGAAGTCATACGGACTTGATAAATCCACACCATAAGCCACTAAAACCCCTTTTTATGGAAATTAGCCATTATCGATTTAAAAAAAAAGATTAATAAGTTCAACAATCATTTATCTTCTGACAATGTGCTTTTTATACCATTTATATGATTGCTAGATACGTTTTCATGCGACAAAACGTTGGAATCTTAATTTTTAAGCCTTAGGAGAACATATCTGCGCGCTTCGCGCTGAACGGTTTGTACACATTATATAACATAACATGTTATAAAATTATGCCATTATTATTACCATGCTATGTTATATAACATAACATTGTAATAGTTATATAACATGTTTTCAGTAATGTGGAGGCAGAATGTTATATAACGAATAATATATAACTCGAGATGCGACGGGGGCGTCGCTCGGGGCACCGACAATGTCATACGACAATGTCAACATTGTTATATTGTATTGTTATTCTAATGTGTACAGTATTGTTATTAGTTGCAATGTTGAAAAACAATGTTACGTAATGTGGACGTGTTGTAAAACAAAAGTTACACAACAAGTTACTTGATCTGTACGCACCCTAAGTCATGCAATATATTATTCGCACAAGTCAAAAATAATTATCAAACATTTTTAAATACAAACAGTTATGTTTGGGAAGCTTTAGTGCAGACAAACTCTTTACAAATAACCTTTATTTTCTGTTTTAACTGGTTACTAGGGCGATCTACCAAGTAGACTGTGTGCTCTTTCATTTCCCTTACTTGTATAAAAAGTGTCTTATACCTGATTCCATCACTGTACTTATCTCAAAATTTTGAAATAAATCAAGAACTGCAAATATAAATTACTTACTGGGTATGAGAATGCACGGGAATGAGATGATAAGAATGATATAAATGAAATAGGAATGAGTGGGTTTAATTAAAATCTGCGTATCATTAATCTTTTTAATACATAACCTTAAACTAAAACCTATCTTAACTGTAGTAAATATTTGTACAATAATAAATATTATCTAATCTGATTTTTCATGGACTGATCCGTTTGCTGATTTGTTGATATAAGAGTTGAAGTAGAATTCAGCAAAAAGATAAACAAACAGTAAAGCATTTAACAGGATTGTTGCTAATAATGTATATGAAGGTGGACACCCTGAATAAGCGTAATTCGCTGCCGCGTGTAATATTATGCACACGAACTGCAACTGAAAAAAAGAGAATCATTGTAAGGTGTATGTCAGTATTAGGATTGTTGACAGTTAGTGTAAGATAATAGACAGGCTATCCTGAAAATAATAGATAACGTTTATTTAATTTAAAAACCAAATTTTATAACACATTTAAAGAGCAAAATATAGTAGGAAATAAATAATATTTTAAAATTTATAATTTTATATAAATATTCTTAAATCTTCCTAGTAACTTAAATTTGAAAATTCACGTGTTATTTCCTTAATCGGATAACAATTACCCTATATGTTTCTTAGGGTCAATGACTACCGCGAAACCAAATTTCATGCAAAACCTTTTAGTAGTTTTGGCGTGAATCGTGGTTATGGCAGACAGGCAATTTTGTTGGCTTCAGTATTCTTTATTTAGTATATATATATATATATAGTTGTTCGACTATTATTCGTTATTCTGCTTAGCTGTGATAATTTTTCTTTTAACTTCATTAATAATAATTAACTTCATTATATATAATACTATCGTCTGTACTTTTCAAATTTGCAAAAACGGCGGTTTGGTTAGTAGATGGGGGGGGGGGGGGGGGGGGGGAGTCATGACTTTAATGAAAAATACCACATTAAAGCTAAATATTTCGCAAACGCACCCCTGAATCGAAAACATGTTGTTCCAACCCCCAGGTATTTTAAAAGATCTATCCAACTGTACCCCACACGATGGAATAGACGAGTAAAAAATCATCCTCCATTTGTTTGTATGGGAGGTACCGAAAATATGAGAATTTAGAATAACATTTTATTTCACAGTTATGTAGGCGGATTAATATCTATAACTATGCCAAATTAAAGATTTGTAGCGCCTAGTGTCTGAGTAAAACCGCAGACGGACGGACGGAAAAACATGGCGAAACTAAGTATAAGGTAATAAATAGAATCAGGCGTTATTTTGCGGAAATCCATTATTTTTGAGAGTGGTGTATCGTGCCTAGTGTGGTAGTGCTGAGGATGGTAGTGCTGGGATTGACGGCGACGGGTATAGTGCGCACGATTGAGGGAGGGTGGGAGGTCCCCTTAAAACTGGGAAGGACACTTCATTTTTTTTACGCGGACTTCAGCAAATTGGTTTATAACAACCCCATGGAAACTATAAACGTTACTTGTTGTGTAACTACGAAACCCTAAAAAGCGGTCTTAATGCCACAAGACATTCTCTACCAGTCTACCTTTGGGGTAAGCAGAGAAGATAATCTTATGGGTGCAAAGTGTTAACAACGCTTCTTCTATCTGCCCTTATCCCAAGTTATTTGGTGTCGGCATACAAGTATCGGCATATATAGTCGGCATACATGTCTTACTTTTCCGTTCTTCGTTATTAGCCATTTATATCTATTTAAGCTTCATAGCTAACATTATTTTTGTTACATGGTTTATTTTCTTTCACATAGGCATATTGACCATAACAAAGTGCAAACAACTACGTTAAAAAAATAACTATGTCAAATTGTCTCTATATCTCGTTTACTTGGGTAAGTTCCGCGGGTAAAAGCTAAAATAAACTAACAAAATATTAGCTTAAAGCTAATAAAATATGCAAAACCACATTATTGTGATTATTTTAAATTTACCAATGTTTTTCAATTTCCTTATTTTTGTACAAATTGTTATCACATTAAATCATAATTTTTCGTGTAGTATTATAATTAACGACGGTCATGGCGAAACTATAAAGGTTCCTTGTTATGTAACTTCAACTTCAACTTCAACTATATGTTCATTAAATATTCATCATCATCATCATTACAGCCTTTCATAAGTCCACCGCTGAACATAGGCCTCCCCCAAGGAATGCCACAAAGCATGGTCCTGTGCCACCTGCATCCATCGACTTCCTGCATGTCTTACCAGGTCGTCACTCCATCTAGTGGGGTATTATAATATTTTATAATTATATATTATATAATTCATATATTTATATAAATCTTATTTAATAATAGTTATTCGCCCTCAGTTTCATTTTATATTGAACGTTGCACTTATCCGTCAAATGTTTATCTGGGGGCACGGCAGTGCCCCCGCCAAGTCGAGCAAAAAAGCGGAACGGCCGTACCATCCTTTTCTCGAAGCAGTTCAGGCCATTTTTGAAACCCTGTAACTTCGTTATGGATAAAATTAGAAGCCTGAATTTTCACTAACCAAGTAGGCATTGTATAGACTCGGTATATTTCAAATTTCATTAAATTTGAACCAGTAGCTTAAGAATTATAACTAGTCAAAATTTCTTAATTTTGTCACTCACTGACTGACCGATCATCAAAACTCTGAGGCACTTCTAGCAGATATAGGAACTTCAAATTTGGATTAATATTATTATTTAATATATAAATAAAGGAAAAATTAAAATGTTTTACAATTTCGGTCTAGTTTTCGAGATACACCAACTGCATAAATAACTTTGTAATCCCATATGAACATATAGTATTACAAAAATACATTTGCAGTGAATGGATCGGTGTAACTATATATGTATAATGGAATAATAGGTGTAAATAGCTACCTAGATATAACTATCTACAAAAAGAAATGAGATGCCATCTAAAACATAACTTGTAAAAAAAGCCAAGTCTCGCAACTCAAGTCTTTTACTGTAAAAAGTTGTGAGATCCATGTAATACCAAGTCGGTTAATTTATTCAGTCCATAGATTGATACATAGATTGACTTGGCAATCGCACTAAACAATCTAATTTAATATTATATGTAATACTTGTGAGATATATTGTGTTTTCATGCGATTGCCATGTCAATCTATGTATCAATCTATGGACTGATTAAATTAACCGACTTGGTATTACATGGATCTCACAACTTTTTACAGTAAAAGAATTGAGTTGCGAGACTTGGCTTTTTTTACAAGTTATGTTTTTGATGGCATTACATTGTTCCTTTTACGTTCAGTTTGTCACGTAGAAACACCGTTTGTAGTTCATAAGTTTTTCCGTAATTGTAACCACTTTGTATAAATTTTATAAAGAGTTATCTATCTATCTTTCTACAAATTGATTAAAATAGAATAGAATATTTTTTATTCTTTTCTATTCTATTCTATTCGGTGGTTCGGAAAATACCTCTGTCCTGGAAAGAACCAGGAAGGAACCCAGTGGGACTTTTTTTTCAAACACAATAATTTCGTTTATACAATTTTTAAATGATTTTTCATAGAACCAGCATGGTGGCGATCATCTCATTCCCAGGGGTTATTAGTATAACATATATAATATGTATAGATTTCCGTGTTTTGATGGCGTAAGATAATCCATTATTCATATAATTCCGTTGGTGCCGTTGGTGGCGACAGAAAACTGAAGAAATTTCAACAGGAGATGACCAGCAGCGACTTCCTGATTCACAACTGAATAGAAATAAAAATCTGCGATCACCAACACGTTGGCCAAATACGGTAATTATGGCAAATATCCCCCCATATGGTAATATATGAGGATAGTCTAAGTTTAATAGTGGAGTGTTGATAGGCTTACTTGACGTAAGAGTATGCCTCCCCCATAAATAGACACAAGGTATAGTCCTGAGCCACCTACGTGTTTAATCAGGTCATTACTACTTAAAGTGAGGGATCGTCGAACACTCCACATTTCAGTACGATTATGCTACTCGAGAACCTTTCATTCCCAACGGTTGTCGGTTTTTAAACTATATTAGCTCGACCCTTGTTCCTTCAGCTAAATGATCTCCTTCGCTATGTCAGTTGATCTCTACTATTTTCCTTTTGTGGATATCCACGTTTTTAATGCATTCTGAGTGACTTCGACCTTCCCCATTCATCCAGCAATGAAGGACCATGCTAGCACGCACTGTACATTTTCGTCTGACGATACTGAGGAACATTGGGCAAGAAGATTTGTCGAACAATTTCACGAATAGAGCCCAGTCGAGTTGGATTCGTCTGTTGACCACTTGGTCGAAATTGTATTATTATAATAATAAAATCTATTGTTTAATCACTACTTACAATTTGCATCAAAGTAATATACTTCTTCCACCACAAATATTTGTTTAGGTCAGGGAACGCTGATAACGTATAATAGGTATACATGATTATATGAACGAAGGAGTTAATCGTCCCAAGGAATATGACACTGTACGAAGATTCATATTTCAAAGCAATCCAAGAGCACCACATCATCATGGAATGGTGATATATATGTAAGAATGTGACCTGACGATAGTTCTTGCGTAACACAAAAAATATCGTATCCATCAACTCCGTTACTTTGGCGAAGAAGTAATAATAAATGCTAGTAGATACCTGAAAATAAATAGTTGATTTAATATGTTGTTTTAAAGTAAAGAGTTAATGGTGCCAAGTGCAAAAACACAAATGTATGTTTAAGGTTTTCAAGGGTCATGACTATATTGTAGAATCTTTCATTCTTATCGTTTGTCGGTTGATCGCTGTATATTATAACCAATATATTGCTACTTCAGTTTACGGAGTCATTGGGTTATGTCGGTTTCTCTGGTTTGACAGCAGACATCATCGTTACGGACTCGTTGATTAACACTTTCACTGCCCTGTTTTCAGACACAATAGTAATACAATAGCAATGACCTATATGTAGTGCACTGGACAGCAAATAGGTTGAGGTCCCCCATATGCAGGCAGGGAGATATGATCCTTAGGTTTCAGTTTTATATATCATCATTAGCAAAATGCAATGGTTGTACTTTTTAATTTAAGATTTTAAGAAAGACGCAACGACATCAGTCGTAATTTCTCGAACACAGCCCAGTTGAGTTGGATCCATCAAATAACCTCGTGCTCGAAGTTGAATTTACCTAATCGGCCAATTTGTCTTAGGTACTGTTCCTAAGAATTAATGGCATTGGTTTAATGTGGACGTTGCATAAGTTCTTTTGTTTTGTTCATGTTTATTTGAAGATTTTCCCTTGTAAAACACTATTAACGTCATTGAGCACTATTTTTATAAAAGTAGCGCCTGCAGTTCATAGACTTGCAGTATGCACTTTTTAACAGTGGTAGAGCCACGCGGCAGCTTTTGCTGTCACACGGATGGGCCGGCTCGAATCGGGGTGGTACCACGACCTCACAGAAAACCAGCGTGAAGTAGAGGTTTACCTCTGCGTTTCGCTTGGTGAGTGCAGGTGGCCGGAGGCCCTTTTTACTGGAAATGAGGCATTCCATCTTAGTCCTCAAGGGTGACAACGCTATTATTTTTTGATTTGTAATAGAGGATAGATGTAGATGTCTATGGGCCGCAGCAACCACTTACCATCAGGTGGACTGTGTGCTCGTTTGTCACCCTTATCCTATAAAAAAAATGCCAAATGCAAACTAAGAAGGCTACAGAAGCGTTGTCTTTTATAAAAACTAAAATGGAATTGACTGAATATATTTTTATACGTGGTAGAGCCATGCTGCAGCTACATTAGTAGTATAGTTGTAGCACGTATGGGTCGGCCTGACCGGGGAAGGACCACGCTCTCACAGAATAACAGCGTAAAATAGCAGCTTTATGCCGCTGTGTTTCGTATGGTAAGTGTAGAGAACCGGAGACCCTTTTTACCGGAAAAGAGGCATTCTATCTTAGTCCTCACGGGTGACAACGCATCTGCATTTTGATTCGCAAACGAGGATAAATGTAGATGTCTATGGGCTATAGCAACCACTTACCGTCAGGTGGATTGTGTGCTCGTTTGTCACCCTAGCCTATAAAAAAACCAATAGCAGGGTGCTAAGGTCCTCTAGCAATTCTCCCTGAACCGCAGAAAGGATATAAGCTTTCACATATGCAAGGAAAAGTGCTCGTTTAGTAAGTTCGAAGTCCTCAAGTCTGCATGTGAGGTAATTTGTCATAGTTCTTGAAAACGCCGAACGGGGGCGCGGCTCAAAAAAGAAAGCAGTCTGTAGTTATTCAATTAAGCGCTGTCGGCTTTCTTCAAGAATAAGACCACTACCCTTCTGCTCCATGCCTCCAGAGTAGTGCCTAATTGAACAACTCATTTTTTATTTTAGTTTAATAGAAATAGACCAAACACGGGCTGAAGACGTAGCTTTACTCTAACATAAATGCGACGGGGCTTGTGCTTAACAATGAAGTACGATTTTTTATGGAATAATGGTGACAAACGAGCACACAGTCCACCCGATGGTAAGTGGATGCTGTGATTCATGGACATCTATATTTATCATCTATTAAGAATCAAAATGCAGATGCGCTGTCACCCCTGAGGACTAAGATGGAGTGCCTCGTTTCCAGTAAAAATGGACTCCAGTTTTCTACACTCACAATACGAAAGACAGAAACATTAAGCTGCTATTTTACGCCGGTATTCAGTGAGAGCGTGGTCCGACCCCGGTAGAGCCGACCCATTCGTGTTACAACCATAATATAGCTGCAGCCTGGTTCCACCACGTAAAGTGCTAAACGTAAATATGCTATGACTTAATTTTTAATTTCGTTAATAAAATGTTACTTACATTCCATCGAGATTCTTCTTTATCCATTAGGCATGATGAACCTAGCAGCCCATTAGTTAATATCAGTCTAGAACCCTAAAAAGTAATCATCATAAAATTACCATAGCTATAATAAAAAATTTTGATTCTATGATTGATTGCAGCAATTCACAAATCCACTACCGAATGGAACACCTACAAGGAATGCCATAACACGGTCCTGAGTCACCTGCAAGCTGCAAAATATGTCATTTTTATAGAATAAGGGTGACAAATGAGCACATAGTCAACCTGATGGTATTAATCTTCATTTATCCTCAAGTAAGAATCAAATAATTGCAGGATATGTTTGCCTTGCTATCCCCGAAGACTAAGATGTAATGTATAGCTTATAGTAAAACCGATATCTGGTTTTCTATATCAACCATACGAAATACATGAGCACTAAGCTGCTATTTTAAGCTGGTATTCTGTGAGAGTGTGGTCTTACCCAGGTCGAGTCGGCCCATTCGTGTTGCATAGCTGCAGCGTGGCTCTAACACGTATACAGCGTGACTGTAGCACGCATAAAAACCAACAGTTGCAAATAATTGCAGGATAAGTTTAGCTGTGAGGTGTTTTACTTCTTCTTGGCTAAGTAGTAAATTGTTTAGATAAGTCACGTGTCCAAATGAAAAATAACTAAATTTGTACGTCCTTAAATTGCTGTAGCCTAGAATAGACGTTCTTTTAAGCAACAGTATTCAGATAAGTCGTGTACCAAAATTTTTATATCGTTTTTAGAAGTTATAGGATTGAATTAGAATAATTTGATCCTAATACTTACCGTTACCCTCACTGTTATAGCCTGTCAATAATCCACTGCTGATGATATGCTTTCCCCCCTAGATTACCTCATTGGAGGGATATTTGCCACATTTGCCACATTTGCCACACTTGGCAGACGGGATGGTAACTGCAGTTTTTTTTTAAGTTGTAATTAGGAAAACGGCTGCCCATCTTTTGGTTTATATTCCTCTGTCGCTTCTTACGAACACCATGGGACTAAAAATGAGGTTGTAAATATTCTTACACCGCTGCTACACTGTCAATTTTAATACTTTTGATACAGAAATCTCTCTTCAGCTATTATATTTATCTAATAGTAAAAATATACTTACTATGAAAAATAGAAAACAAGAATATGCTACTTGAAATAAATTGTATACTATTATAACTTTTCTTAGTTGGAACGGTTGTCTTAACTTCATAACTATAGGACCAAATTTAAGTACAAATAATAAATACGATATTGACAAAAACAGTAATGGTACTGGCGATTTCATTAGAAACCACTCATCAACGTAGTCAACTGAAAGAAATAAAAATAAGTAATTAAAAATATATTTGGTAAAAATAACAAAATATTTAATATTATGTCAGTAAATAAATTATTTATAGTTTATTATCTATATTGAATTAATATTTGTCGAAATAATATAATACCAAACACTCGACAAATATAACCCATCCTTTTTTGGTAGTCATGTAAACAAAACTATCCAAGAAATAGACGACAGAGTGCCGTGCTATTGTAGAGACCCAGCCGCGTGAATGATATTCGATTCCCAGGGTAATATGACATCCATAGTTATAATATAATTACAAAACAACTAAATAATATCATTATATGAAGATTTGAATATTGCAAATAAATCTTCTTACCTTTGCCCTTAAACTCCCAAAAATCATGCTTCGGAAACATTCCATTATTTGTTAAAAGTTTTAATTCCATATTGGTTAATTATATTATATTTATTATGAGTACTTTTCAACACTTCAGCACTGAGTTAAGGCAAAAGTCGTTTACGATAATTTTTTCTGTTCAGCTTTAAAATAGCTTAGACTTTGACATTGAGTGACTGTACACAGTCACTCAATGTCAAATCAATGTCAATCATGTTCAATTGGGTACTATATTTTTCGACACTATTTTAATAATTCAGTGTCTGACCTAATTCACACCAATTAAAACAGCACCATTAATTCTAATTAGATTGTCTGTTGCATGCCTTATGCGCTAATCACTTAGGCATGTACTACTAGCGCCTTAAAATCAAGATTTTATTTATTTATTTAGTTAGATAGATACACCTCATCGACAATATCAATATGCATTATTACGAACGAAATACAATTTATTTAGACAAGTATATGTCTTTACAGGTGTATAAATCATTATATGAAAAAAAAACTAAACAACATACATATAAAATCTAAACAAACACAAATTAAACTAATTGAGCAAAAGCACCACATCCAGTAAAAAAATTGCAATAAATAATAGTTTAGAATCATTAATCGGCCTAGGTAGTTAATAGTAAGTCTACATTTTCTTTTGAATACACGTTCGGGGTCGCTAAAGATGTCGATTTCAAGATTGTTTAAGCTGTTGTAAGTTCGCATACATCTATTTAACGGTGAAAACTTACCAAGATTGGTTCTACTGAAGGGAATATTTAGTAAATTAGTAATTGGGTGTCTAGGAATATGATAGGGGATTTTAAGGCACACTTGCTGCAATAAACTTGGTGAAATTAACTTACCATGTAGAAGTTTATGTAGCGTCATTAGGTCTAAAAGTTTTCGTCGGACTGCCAGTGAACTCCTTCCGAGATGAGAAAGCCTAGATCTATAGTCAGTATAGTATGGACAGTTTTGAAATTTATAAGCGATGAACCGAGTGAAGTTTTTTTGAAATCGCTCGATTCTGTCAATGTGTATTTTATAAGCACGATTCCATATCACTGTGGTATATTCTAAACTGCTACGAATTAATTCTTTGTAGATAGTTATCAGAGTTTGAGTATTTTTGAAGTGATTACATGCAGGTTTAATAAAACGTAACATTTTTATGAACACGTTACCACGTTACCTATATGTTCTATAAAGCTAAGTTTGTTATCAAGAACTAGCCCAAGATCACGGGTGGATGAAGATTCACCCAATATGTCTTTATTAATGGAGTAACAGGAAGCAGTAGTAGATTTATTTCTTGTAAACTTAATGTAGGTTTACGAGGATTACGTTTCATTTTGTTACTTATGCACCATCCATAGATAGAAGGTCAAGGTCATTTTGCAAAGATAAAACATCATCCTGATTTTTAAAAGCCTTGAAAAATTTTAAATCGTCGCGAAAATGTTACATTGGCGTACAGCCATTAATGTTATTTGTTATGTCATTAATAAACACTAAAAAAAGAATAAGACCAATATGTGAACCTTGGGGTACGCCTGAGAGAGCCACATAATCATTGGACCTATATCCATACAATACAACACTTTGTAATCTATTTATAAGATAATATCTTAGGCAACGAAGTAAATTCCCATGTACAGCGTATGAATTTTATTTAGATATTAGTAGTTGATGGTCCACGATATCAAATTCACTAGAAAAATCTGTGTATATGGAATCCACCTGCATATATTAATTGTTGGTATTTATACGGCGGGAGCCTTGTTGGGATGATATTAATTGGGTCGCAACTTCTCTGCTACCGAGTCTCTGTTGACACCAAACACACAATATACTGATAGTATGGGCTTTGGAGCTCATTATCATGATTTGTGCCGACAGATCATTCTTGTAATACGTTTGCAAAACACTGTGAACATATTAGTGCATTTTAATCCATCTAGAACAAAACAATCTTACTTTAATAAAATATATATATCTATTGCAGAAGCGCATTTTAAACAGTGCAACATGTTTTGACATGTGAACTGAAAGATAATTACATCATATTAAGATTTTGCAGCTATTATGAACTTATGTAGAAATTAATGATTATTAACAGAATATACATAAAAGCAAATGCGTTTAATAGCTCAATGAAACATCTTTCTTTAGTACATACTTGCATACTGATTCAAAATGTGATTCTACAGAATACAGATGACCGATATCAACTATATATCAAAATCTCACGTAAATCATTAATCCATAAAACAAAAGCTGAGTCAAACAAATAGTAACTGATCCAAAGTCCAAATAAAAAACCAAATTGCCAAAGAAATCTACAATTAAACGCATTTACAAGTTCAGAACTACACAACCAAGCTCGGAATAAATAAAAATATCATTTGACAGAAATGAAATTTGACAAATAACCGTGTCTTTTTTTACTTTTTTATGACTGGAAGGGCACCATCTTGTATAACAATCAAAAACATGGGATAGAATTTTTATTTTTAGCAAGTTATTTAGTTTGATATATTCTCTCATTTTATTTTTAACAAAATCCCTGAATTTTTCTCTTTTTTACGGTATTATGTACATAGACTGGGCCAGAAATGGCCCGTCTCCTTTCATACATATTTAAACGTAGTGATTATATTCTCTTCCCTGAATGATGATATGATGGTCATATGAGCATTAAGATTCGTGCACTTCTGGTTTTTTTAATTGAAGTTTGGCATATTATTTGCGGAAAATCGGAAGTATAGTACTTTACTTACTTTACTTATCATCACGCACAATCCCTGACGGGGTAGCCAGAGAGAACAGATCGCTAAGTGTCACGATCCTTACATACCTCTTTCGCTTCTTTCAGATTCATTATCTTCTTCATACATGCATGTCTAGGTATCCGAGTACTCTTGATCCTCCTCTCTTCGAGCAGTTTGCTCACATGGTCTTCGAAAGTTAGTCTCGGTCTACCTCGACACCTTTTAATATTAACTTTTGCGCTATCTATTTTCTTCACCATTCGGTCTTCACTCATTCGCTCAACGTGCCCAAACCATCGAAGCACGACCTTATCAATTTTTGTGATAAGGTCATCTTTCAAACCTGCCATATTGCGAATCTCTTTGTTTCGCTTTCGGTCGGCCATGGTAACGCCGCACATTTTACGAAGAGATCGCATCTCCACTGCATTCAACTTGCTTTTATGCTTCTTCTGGCATACCCAGGTTTCGCTGCCATATAACAAAGTCGGTACCAACACTGCGTTATGTATTGCAAGGCGTGCACTCTTCACTACGCCTTGCCTTTTGACTAACGCAGTCAGGGTACTATTGGCTTTGTTCCCGGCAGCGACACATCTAAATCACATCTTCCATCCCGGCTAAAAGCACTCCCCAAGTATACAAATTCATTTACCTGTTCTAGACATTCCTGATTTACCCATATTTCACACTTCGTTCTCTCTTCGTCCCTTTCAAATACCAGAACCTTAGATTTATTAGCATTCAAACGGAGACCTTTAATTTCACATTCCTTTTTCATACACGTGACTAATGCCTGCATTTCTGCCTCTGATGGTGCAATAAGCACTGCATCATCAGCATACAGCAGACAATTCACTTTTATGTCACCCAATTTCACACCTAAACAGCTATCTTTCAGCGTCTGTAAACTGTTGAGATACAGTATGAACAGCCAGGAAGACATGACACAACCCTGTTTTACGCCAGTTTGGACGCTAAACATGGGTGACAGGTCATGCCCTACCCGCACACAGGCTTTACAGTCACATTAAAGTGACTGCACAGCCCTTAGCAATCGACCATACCCCGGCAACAGTTCCCACATTTTCTTCCTTACAACCTTATCCAATGCTTTCTCAAGATCCACAAAAGCACAGAAAATCCTCTGGTTAGCAGCCAGAAGCTTTTCCGTGATCATGTGCAGAGAAAACATTTGATCCGTGCATCCTCTTCCAGGTCTAAATCCGCATTGTGCTTCCCATAGAAATCTTTCCGATTTCTCTTGCATCCTACGTGTCAAAACCTTCGAGTAGACTTAACTTGCTAAACTGGTCAAGCTGATCGCCCGATAGCACCCGCAGTCAAAATTTGAAGCTTTACCTTTATATAAAGGCACAATGACTGCGGATCGCCAATCATCCGGGACATCCCCCGTCCGCCAGCACAAATTGCACAGCAGATAAAAGCTATCCCAGACGCGAGGCCCACCATACTTAACCATTTCAGCAGTAACTCTGTCTAGTCCCGCAGCCTTACCACATTTCAAACTTCGAATCGCACGTTCAATCTCTTTCATACTGATGACCTCAGTGTCATCGAGGTCCGGGTCTGGCGTACCAGTCACGGCGTCATCCCCGGATCCGCCACTAAGATCATCACACGCATACAATTCTCTATAAAATTCGCTCCATCGCTGCATGACGTCCGATTTTTCTGTGAGGACGGCATTAGTTCTCGAAAGCATTTTGTTCATTCTTAAGGCCGTCGCACCACTTCGGGTCCTTCCAACCTCTTTCCAGAAGAGTTTGGAGTTCTCCTTAAAGTTGTGCGACAACCTTTCGTCCGCTTCTATTCTACACCTTTCACGCCTTTCCTCAATCAATGCTTTCGTGTGAACTTTCTGCAGCTTATATCTTTCTTTCATCTTCTCTCTCATATCCTTTACATTACTAGAGGCCAAGTAGTCTAACCATGCTTTCTTTTTCATCTTTACAGCTTCTTTCACTTCATCATTCCACCATGCATCTCTTCTTTTACTACTGCCTCTTTTTATTGTTCCACACACTTCTTCCGCTGCACTTACCATTCCATCCCTAAGGTTCTGCCATGTTTTTTCCACACATTATTTCCTGCCGTCGATGGTGTCAAGCTTTTCGGCTACCCTTGCATGATATTTGTCCCTAGTATCCGCTTCCTGAAGCTTCCAGCTTCGGATGCGACAGACCGACTGTGGTTCTGTTACTGCCGTCCGGTGGCGCCAACCCGCGAACAAACCCCTAAATCTAGTAATCACTAGATAGTGATCCGTTCCCAGGTCAGCACCCCTGAACACTCGCGTATCCATCACCTGTTTTCGCAGTCGGTCATCCACCAGGAACAAATCGATCATACTTCTCTCATTCTTTCTTTCTCTAGTATACATATGGATTTTCTTGTGATTAATTATAGTGTTTGTCACAAGAAGACCCTTTTCCTTGCATACCGCCAGTATAAGCTTGCCAGCATCATTAACCCTTTTATCGCCAAACTTTCCAAGCACCGACTCGTACCCTGGTCGAGCGGTACCAACCCATCCATTCAAATCACCACACACAACAATTCTTTCGTTTCAGAAGCTTTCTTTAGTACAGATATCTTTATATCTGCACTAAAGAAATATCCTCAGGAGAACCAAGTTAACCGATAAAGTCCAAAGAATCAGTACCGACTGTGGGGAAGAGGGGTTCCCGAATGACACTCCCGTACTGGTAAGCGAAGTGTAGGGTAGTGGAGGCTCGACTAGATGTAGTGATGACCTGATAAGAGATGTAGGAAGTTAATGAATATGGTGAGACAGGACGGTGCTTTATAGTTTTCACAAAATTTAAGTAACAAATGAACTTACATTCCACCTGATGGTAGTGGCTACTGCAGTCAATAGACTCCTGGGACTAACTTCAAACGAAGAAGGTTTCCAATGCGTTTTCACCCTTGTGGGCGCAGAGAGAATTCCTCACTATAGTGTATGTGTAATGAATATATACTACTGGCTTTCTATACGTTCGAGTCCAAATGGATCCCTAGGCAGAAATGGAGTCCCAACAACTAGTAAGTCCAACTTACTGCCTGTTGATAATGACGTGAAAATAGAAGGATCGCTGATATAAGGCAAGATACAGAATGTAGTAAATGTTACAATGAGAAATGCTTCAGTTTTTTAGACGATGATTTAGATTATTTTTAATGCCAAAAGTATGAAATATGGTATTGTATATGCCAACAAGGCCGTTCCACTTAGGAATGATGTGAAATATTTGACAGAGTTATGTAGCGGGGAAGTCAATTTGTTAGAAAAGTGTAGAGATTAATATTTACATATGTTACAAAAAGTTACTAGTTACAAGGTATTTATCCTGAGTCGTGAAGAAATTTTGCGTACATACCGAATCGAACCGACCACGCTCTCACAGAATACCAGCGTAAAATATCAGTAATACTGATGTGTTTCGTATGGTGGGTGCAGAGATACTGGTGATCATTCTTACCGGTAATGAATCATTTCATCTTAGTCCTCACAGAAAACCAGCGTGAAGTAGAGGTTTACCTCTGCGTTTCGGTTGTTGAGTGCAGGTGGCCGGAGGCCCTGTTTACTGGAAATGAGGCATTCCATAAGATGACGAGGCACTCCATCCTAGTCCTCACGGGTGACAACGCATCTACATTTTGATTTGTAATAGAGGATAGATGTAGATGTCTATGGGCCGCAACAACCACTTACCATCAGGCGGACTGTGTGCTCTTTTGTCACCCTTATCCTATAAAAAAAAAACCTCAGGAATGTCAGCGCAGTTGCATCTTATTATTAATCGTGGTTAGATGTGTCACTACGAGAGGCGCAGTATCCATTTATCATCAGGTGGGCTGTGTGTTCGTTTTTCAACCTTATTCAATAAAAGAAAAACCTATGAAGGTACACTAGAACTTTTCATATCGTGACCGTAACTGTTTCGGTATAAATTAGCATGCAACATTCCATGAGTGTGCAGTGTGTCATAGGGAGAACCCGTACAAACTGGTTTGAAATGAAGGTACGAGTATAATATGTCATATTATCCTAAAACAAGGCTTACAACGTGCAGTAAAGGCCGAATTCCACGTTTTTAGTTCATTGTTTTTTTACAACTGCGAAAACTAAATTATATGATACCTTATTTTGATACGATACACAGATAAAATAAATTTCATCCTCACTATGATAGTACGTCAATTTATTGCTGAAATCCCATTTTGCTAGACATGGCCCATGTCTAACAAATGATGAAACTGTAAGATGTAGGCTTACAGCACTAATACCACAGAAACTAGACTCTGAGCACTAATATGAAATGCTTGGTTATAAATAAAATGTGTCGCCGAGTACATTCACTATAGAAAACACAATGCGGGCGATAAAAAACTGTAATTGAAACGGAAAATACAGTAGACAATAAAAATTTGTGTAAGTTTTTATATTACAGCATTTAAGAAACTAATAACATTTTCATATTATTAACAATCTCAAGATGGGACTTTTTTCACACAATACAAATAGACCTTACTTTTCTTCAGTGTCGCGAAAGAGGGCTAATAATCTTACGCTCACCAGATGTCGCTAAGAGAGTGAGGTGAACTTATTTGTACACGATGTAATTATAATTGAGAAGTTGCGATATAAATAAAAGTTTGTAGCTTTCTGGTGCGTGTAAATTTACCCATTTTTTTTATAACGTGGAAGTTGTTACAGTATATCTACAGAGCATGTGACAACCCTGTACGGGCGTAGCATATTAAGACAGATTTTAATTGTTAATTAATTTAAAATCAAATTAAATTACAATTTTAAGGTACATAATCTATACATTATTATTAATTAACGCCCGATCATGAACAGGCTGCAACGACAATACAATGAACTCTAGAAAAAAACAGACGTAGACATTTTTTCAAATAGCCTCTCTAAATTCAAAAAGTTAGTTCTAGGTGCAAGTTTGAGTACGGAATAATTTTGGATTAGTTTAGTTTTTTTTTTAGTTTTTTTTTATATTTTATTACTTTTTAATAAACATTAATCAGTCACATTTGCAAGTCGTGGCAGCCTGTAATTGAATCTGCACTTAGCTTAAATCTTAGATTATAGCTCAAGAATTTAATGTTTTTGGTGTAAGATTTGTTGGCTGTCCTTAATAAATAAATAAATAAATAAATAAATAAATTTATTAAATATTAAACTTAATAATACACATATATATTTAAAATGGAATGTCAATAAATATTTCATCTCAACTGATGGTAATTTTAATTCATGTAAATAAGATTTAAAACTTTGATGAAAATATTAATAATGTCATTTAAGTAAATAGAAATAATAAATTTAGTCAAAATAATTTAAATGTATAATTTGTCATTAAAATATTCATTCAAATTATAATAGCTTTTTACAACAAGCGTTTTCTTAAGTACTGTTTCAAATTTACGACACTGGAGGGCTTTTATATTATTAGGTAAATGGTTGTAAACTCTTATAGCCATGTAGTAGGGACCATTTTTAAGTATTGTTAGATGTGCGGTAGGAGCAACCAGGTTATAACCACGGTGACGTGCGCCGTATGGATTGGGTCTATCCCCAATTCGTTGAATATTATAAGGATATTTCCCAACAATGCGGCATAACTCAAAAATATAAATACACGTCACAGTTGATAAATTGTATTTAGGGAACAATTTTCGACATGAATCTCTTGGAGCTACAAATGCAGTTATCTAAGGAAACGTTTTTGGAGCACGGATACCGCGTGCACCTCGGTAGAATTGCCCCAGAATATGATGCCGTATTTGATCCAGGCAGCGGCGTGGCTGTGGTACGCAGTAAGCGCACACTGCCCGTTTGTGTATTTACGTAGCTCGCGCAGGGCATAGCAAAAGCTGCTCAACTTACTTACTACGCTCTCTATATTGTTTTTCCATGAAAAAGTTGAGTCTATTGTTACCCCTAGGAGCGAAAATGTGCGAACTTCCTCAATATTTATACCTTGGAAAGATATAGCGAGTGGGACTTCTAATCTCTGATATGGACGAAACTCCATTATTTTTGTCTTTTCAAAATTTAGCTATAAACCCAAAACGTCCAATTCATCCACAATTTTGCTAAGACAGTAAGCTATATTTTTCTGCAAACTAGTGAGATTTTTTTGTTCACAAGTAATTAAAACTGTCGCGTCAACTGCAAACAAAACGACTCTATGTGGTATTACTGAAGGGAGTTCGTTAATGTACGTAGAGAACAGCAATCATCCTAGGACGCTACCTTGCAGTATAGATCCTTTTACTGTGGTAGTGTACGAGCTGTTTTCGTTTATCATTCTTCTATTTTAATTTAAATGGGATATCTGTACGTACTATTTCCTATTCGCAAGATAAGAAGAGAGCCATTCGTGCGGTTTCCCTCGTATTCCTAGCGAATTTAGCTTTTCTAGCAAGGGACCATGCAAAAACGCGATCGTATGCTTTGGACATGTCCATAAAAATAGCTACAGCACATCTTCCCCCATTTAGAGCATTAAGAATTTCTAAAATGATGTACATACAGCGGATGTGGTAGAATGATTTTTTCGGAAGCCATGATGATATCTATTAAAAATGCTGTATTTTTCAAAAAAAATATATATTGTACTACAAATTAAAAATTCTCTCAAATTTTTTGAAATTACAGACAGTAATATAAATGCGATGGGGTGATAATTAGACACATTAGTTTTATCACCTTTTTTTAAAAACAGGTTTTATCACTGCTAATTTTAGATTTTCCGGAAAAACGCCATCCTCATACGATTGATTTATAAGAAAAGTTAAGAGTTTTACAAACTCATCTACGCAATATATCAGTAAGGTAGCTGGGATTTCATCATATCCACAAGAGTTGTTTCTTTTAAGTCCCATTATTGTTCTTTTTACATCAGCCTCTGTAACACTACCCAGATATAGTGAATTTCTTAAGGATACTCGAGATGGGTTGGATGGATGAATTTGGAATAGGGCAACGGAACCCAAGGGGCCAGCAGCTGGCCGACTTCATTGAGACTCGCGCGCAGATTTGACGATTTCCAGCCTCCCGAACAAGCCGGTTTCCGAAAAGGCTTTAGCACCATAGACCACATACATACCCTTCGGCAAATTGTACAGAAGTCCGAGTAGTACAATTTGCCACTATATCTGGCGTATGTGGACTATGAGAAAGCCTTTGATTCCGTCGAAATTTGGGCGGTGCTGCAGTCCCTTCAGCGGTGCCAAGTTGACTGTCGGTATATCGAAGTGCTGAAGTGCTTGTACAGTAGGGCTACGATGGCTATCCGAGTACAGTACCAGAGTACGAAATCTATCCAATTGCAAAGAGGTGTAAGACAGGGTGACGTCATATCCCCGAAACTCTTCACCGCTGCATTGGAAGACGTTTTCAAGCTTCTGGACTGGAAAGGATACGGTATCAACATCAATGGCGAGTACATCACTCACCTTCGATTTGCCGACGATATAGTCCTTATGGCAGAATCGCTGGAGGACCTAAGCACTATGCTCAATGACCTCAATAGTGTTTCCCAACGGATAGGTCTTAAGATGAACATGGACAAAACAAAGATCATGTTTAATGTCCATGTCACACCTATGCCGGTAGTTGTTGGGAACACTAAGCTCGACGTTGTTGACGAGTATATTTACCTGGGACAAATAGTCCGACTAGGTAAGTCCAACTTCGAATGAGAGATCAATCGACGGATTCAGGTCGGTTGGGCAGCGTTCGGGAAATTACGACACATCTTCTCGTCAGGTATACCTCAAAACTTGAAAACGAGACTGTACACCCAGTGCGTGTTGCCAGTGATGACATATGGAACTGAGACATGGTCCTTCACTGCTGGCTGGATGAGGAAGCTCAATGTCGCTCAGCTAGCTATGGAGAGGGCTATGCTCGGGGTGTCTCTGCGTGATAAACTCAGAAATGAGGATATCCGCAGTAGAACCAGAGTGACCGACATAGCCCAACGGATTAGTAAGCTGAAGTGGCAATGGGCCGGCCATATAGCTCGAAGAACCGACAACCGATGGGGAAGAAAGGTTCTCGAGTGGCAGCCTCGTACCGGCAGGCGAAGTGTAGGGCGTCCCCCCACTAGATGGAGTGACGACCTGGTAAGATATGCAGGAAGTCGATGGATGCAGGTGGCTCAGGACCGTGCTTTGTGGCATTATTTGGGGGAGGCCTATGTTCAGCAGTGGACTTGTGAAGGGCTGTAATGATGATAATGATGATCACTCGAGATGGCTGTTTATTTATAGAGCAGCAGTTTTTTGAATTTATTTAATATATAATAATTATTAAATAAGTTTGCAACTTTACTGGGAGATGTATTTAATCTGTCATTACGTAAACAAATGTTTTCATGTTTTACACTTTTAGTTTTTTTTCAGTTTTTTCATTAATCATAGCCCACATAGTTTTATATTTATTACGTAACGTTTGCTATCTTTTTATGTAGGATTTTTTTTCTGCGGCTATTTTTGCTGTAAATTTTTAAATAAGATTTTAAAGCTTCGTTATTGTAATAGTTCGTAAGATAACGTAAAAACGTTTGTTATGACAACATTTTTAATGCCTTTTGTGGTCCATTTTGTCTTCACTTTATTTTGTAATATATGTAGAAAGGGTAAATGAATATAGTACAGAGACTAATTTTGTAGTTAGGAATAATAGTTAATTCGTTTACACGAATTAATTATCCAACGAGTCGAGGATAAACTAGTAACGGAATACGACAAGCGTACCGTTCCACGTCAGAGCCAAGTCTGTCCTAAGGGCGGCCGCGCCGTCCGTTTTATACAAGCAAAACGGGCGCCACCGCAGGTGCAATGGTGCAGGTGTGCGGAACATGTGTTATTTACAAGAATTCTATCTAACTGCACCGACGGCTACCGCGCCGCACGTGCAATGGTGCTGAACCCGTCACGGCCATACTGACATGCGTGCGTCCTCGCACGTGCTCCATCACAATTTTAGTTATCTGTAGACAAAAAAACATCGTTCGACTATCCTGACAGACACAACAGCGTCTGGTCCGGTCTATATTGACCCTTCAGACTTGAGTGACAATCAGTTTTGATCCGGCAGTAAGCCCTACAAAACTTTAATCAACTTTATGCGAGATCGGAATGATTTGTCTGTAGCTTTTCTATTTTCTCTTTTTTTTTTCAAGTACTGTTTTCGCTAGTCCGGAATCACTATTCCCTATAGCCATATCATTGGACCGGCACAAAGCCCTGCAATGATAGTAGAAATTTTTTTTTTCTTACTCTCTTTTCTTTTCAAGTACTATTTGCTAGTCCGGAATCACTATTCCCTGTAGCTATATCATTGGACCGGCAAACGCCCTGCAATGATAGTAAGAACCACTTTTTTTCTTACTCTCTTTTTTTTCAATTCAATATAGAACAGGTACAGACCAACCATACCGCAAACATATCCCTGTCACAATCACACAAAAGTGTATCATGAGGGACGTGGTGACATGATAACACCTAAGTATGTAAACCAACAGCAACACGACACATCCCAGTGCAGCACAGACCAGCCTTCCTGCATGAATTCCGAGCTTCCAAAATTCATCACATATTCACTTAAGAAACGGCAACAGTATGACATTTGAAAACATTGCAAAAAATAACAGAAACTATGTGTAGAGGCAAATACCACAACATTTCAAAGGGAAGGAGGTAGCTGCGCAAAATCTACGAAAGCCGACCTCAGACGTCCATTTACAGCGCCAAAGCACCATTTGTTCGGCGGCCGCTTAAATTGCCCTGCCGTAAGATCAGCCGATAAGTTACCGTCTGTAGCGGTGTAGGCTCAATCTTACCAGCGTTCGGCCATACCTGACCATGTTCGATTAGCCGTCACAACATCTTCCTCATTGATCATTGTTGTAGAGACTTCTACGAATCCCTCGACATCAAACCCCAATCTTGTCGACGACACAATATTCGGAGCAAACTGCAACACTGATGAACACATTAGAACACAAAAATGTCACTTATTATTTTCAATTCATAGCGTGTTAAAGTTAATCCTTTATTTTGGTACATCCCTTAAACGTTTTGAACTTCAAAATATAGCAAATGATACGCGTAAACTTTCAAATTACAACATAACTTGAATAAGTTAATTAGAATACCTCTAACGTTTCTTTCGACATTTGTTAACATATTTAGGTACATCAAGAAATAATGAAAATACTTGCGGGGTACTTTTAATACAAATCGAACAAATTAAAAAAAATTGGCTTCAATAATTTCACTTTATCTTTTCTCTACACTTTAATGATACAAAAATATCGTAAGTAGCATAGCAAATTTCATTACGGTATTTAACATAAAAACAGATTCATCAATGCGGAATGCATTACAGTCTTCCACAAATGTAATAATCCTCATACTATTCGAAGGTTAAATGTGGGCAAAAATGGGGACTTTATCCTACTTCTGATGTAGAAAGGGTAATTGAGTATAGTACAGAGACTAATTTTGCAGTTAGGAATAATAATTAATTCGTTTACACGAATTAATTATCCAACGAGTCGAGGATAAACTAGTAACGGAATACGACAAGCGTACCGTTCTACGTCAGAGCCAAGACTGTCCTAAGGGCGGCCGCGCCGTCCGTTTTATACAAGCAAAACGAGCGCCACCGCAGGTGCAATGGTGCAGGTGTGCGGAACACGTGTTATTTACAAGAATTCTATCTAACTGCACCGACGGCTACCGCGCCGCACGTGCAATGGTGCTGATCCCGTCATATATAAAATTTTCGTGGAATATGCTCATCTGAAATATACGTGATTTGGTTCCGAAATTTATTATAGTTTGTATTTTTATCATTCGTTGGGGTTATATTGCTTATATTGTACATTATATTGCTTCAATTAATTTCATTTAGTTTATTTCTGAAATTATTCATATTATTTTCATTAAAAAGTTGTTTGTTTATTTTATAAGTAATATTTAGTCTATTTATGTTCTCTTTTACTGGTATTTGTCCAATTAATGTGTGATGGTCTGATAAGTCATAGTTTTCTGCCGACTTCCAAAAAGGAGACGGTACTCAATTCGAGTGTATGTTTTTTTTTATGTGTGTTACCTCATAACTTTGTACTGGGCGAACCGATTTAAATTATTCTTTTTTTATATGAAAGCTGATAGTTCTCATGTGGTTTCATATAAATTTTATCAAGGTCAGACCAACGGTTATTGAGTTATTCTAAAATAACCTATATTGAAGTCGCTTATATTGAAGTCGGCTGTACAAAATTTTTAATTTTAAATTATGTACAAAAGCCCTCATGTGTTTATTTTTAGAAATTATAAATTGGTCAATGCATAATTTACTGTTTTGGGTCTCACCTGTAGGGGTTTCTATAAGACAGCGTAACTTGGATGATTTTAAAAGATTGAAAAGTCTACGAGATATTTTTGTATCCTTTGTAATGTCAATATTTATATCACCCGCTATGATAATTTTTTTGTTATGAGAATTTCTGGATAAGTTGTGTAGTAAAACCTGCATTTGAACGAAATATGTTTCTATTTTCCTCTCACAGCGATAAATGGCCACAATCAAGAAGTTGGATTCAAAAATCTCCAACGCACACAATTCTACGATAAATTCTTCTGTGAATGATTGAATGTCTAAACTTTCTTTAGTTTTTATATTTTCTCTAACAAAGGTACCGACCCCACCATGTGTTTTTTTTGTCGTAAATACTTTGCACGTAGTTCGTAGTCCTCTAATGTGTAAAAATTATAGTTAATACGTAATAACCAATGTTCACTCACGATTAATAGATCTATATTAACTTCCATTAATAATAAGTATAAGTCGTCAATTTTGTTGGAAAGACATTGAATGTTTTGATACATAATTTTGTAGTATTTAGGGGTGAAAGGAAAACCTCTTTGAGTCAGTTTTAATTTCTTGACACGTTATTACTTTTAGATCAGAGATTTTTTTCCATTCGTCGATTTTCACTGAATGTTACATCGTCAAATGTTGTTATGAATTCGTCAATGTCGTGCAAATAGGTCTTTAATCCGAGTTTATTTAATTTTCCATTATATATTGAGAACATATGAGTGGAATACTCCAAATTTTTATTTGAGTCTAAAATGTAACAGTATTCGAAATTAATATTATCGGAGTAAAATAAGTTATTAAAATATAAGGTTTCAATTCTTCTATTATATATATTTGATTGGTAACAAAATTTAAAAGTGGGCAGGCATATCAAAATATTTGTGTGCTGAACGGTCAAAAGAGCCTTTCTCATATTCAAAACTAATTCATTATAATTTTTGGAAACATTAAAATCAGTTTCAACTACAATAAAAACACAAAAGTCATTAAGGGTGTAATCTTTAAGTTTTGTTTGTAGACCACTTAATAGTTGGTTAATGCCACCTCCTGTTATGCGGTAGTGGCAGATATTTTGCGTCTCGAAGTGGTTTCTCAATGTGGTCGCCATTTTATTGCTGCGAATGCTGCTGATGATGCACAGTTTCCTATTCGGAGAGTCCTTGCAAGTTTCTTCCCTAGTCTTAGTTTTTGAGACTAGAGATTCGGTGTAAAAACGGTTTCTATCATTTACAATTTTTTCAGGTTGAGTAGCAGGCAATGTTTTTTTAAGCTTTATTTGTTTAACACTTTCGGAACTATAGCGTGTATCAGGGTTAAAACTTTTCCTTTTTTGTTTTTTGGGTTTACTTAAAGGTGTTGAGTTATATGAATTATTAGCTGTTTTATCAATTGTACGTCATCGATACTAACAGTTTTGTAAATTTTTATAATTTTTTCTTGGTCTAAAATTTTTTTGTTAAGCTTCCTAATCGTAATATTTTATTTATCCACCTCTTTGTTTGCTATGATTAGTTCAGTTCGTAGTCTTAAAACTTCTTCTTTTAACTGTATATCCTCAAGCAGTCTCTTAAGTCGTCGTCTGGTAGACTGCGAGAGGATTTTTGTAAATTTAACGAACGAGAGTGTGTATTAGTAGACATAAATGAGTCTGAAAAATCTGGAAGTGATTCAGGTAGTTTTTTTTTTATTTTTCTGACGAAAGGTGACAAATTCTGCGTACTCATCATCCACGACTAGTGCATCAAAGAAGTTAGTTGTAGGTATATTTATATTTGCCGCCGCGGGAGACGCCCCGGGCGTCGGGGGCTACGTCGTGGCCCCCGGCCACCGTAGGCGCGGGCCTGTGGATGGCGAGCAATGGGTAGCTCGCCGTCCGTCCGTCTAACGACGACAGGCCGTGTCGACGGCGCGTTTTGTTCCACGCGCGCCTCAAAGAGCTGTCAGCATCGTGAAGGGGCCCGCAAGGGCCGACGCCTGCCGGGGCTGCGGGCTGTTTGAAAGAGATACCGCGGCTCCGGAACGTAAGGGCACTGAAGGAACACGGATGGTTTTTAGTCAGTAAAAGTCTGACACTCCCTTCCGCTCCACCCAGAGCGAAAGGCGTCATTTGATGATTTTCCATCCGCAAAAAAAAAAAAAAAAAAAAAAAGGTATATTTATATTTAGTTGATAAAAATTCGGCAGTTTTTGGTATTTACAAAATCGCATAAGCATTTTTTTCTTTTTTCGACATCTAGTAAGAAGGAAAATTTTTCTCCTATACTTGTGCAGTCTAAATGAAAGAGATTTTTACATTTGGGGCATTCAATAAAATCTCTTTTTGTTATTTCTTCCCTGAATTTAAAACAATTTTTCGACATTTTGTAGTATTTTCTTCCTTTTGTAAAATCAATTAAAAAAGTTTTTAATTTTTAGTTATCGCCATCTAGTGTATTGTAGCTGCACTATTATTATACATGTCCAACAAGGGCGTACTTTTTATCTTGTCGTCGATGGTCAATCAACCGTTGAGTTTGTTTTTCCGGTAGATGGCAGTTGTGTACAACGGAATCTAATTAACGTTGAAGAGTTAAAATCAGCTGATTGGTCAGCTGACTTGTGTTTACAAATTTAAACAGCAAACGTTTCACCAGTTCAAAGTTTTCAAAAATAGTAAATTCAAGCATTTATGGTTTAATTATTCACTTATGACATGAGTTGTAGAAATACTAGGTTGGGGCACTTATTGATTCATTTGCACTTGAACACTTCGTACTTTTATTACGGTGTTTTTTGTCTTATCAATACTGATTGATTTTCACACAATATACGCTGCTTTTTACTGTGATAACATTTCCACCGCTCTATTGTATTTAATTTTATATGGAACACACTGATTTACTGTATTTAGATCACTATTTGTTAAGTTTAATAAATTTATGACGGAGCTCGATGTTAACCATGACAACTAGCGACACCTATCATATTAGTTGGTATATCAAGCTCTTCCTAATAATTTGCAATAAGCAATGACTTCGATACAGCACCTGCTGATGCTGACCACATGTGTCGCATCCCGGATGCAACGTGATCCGCGCTGCTAACTCTTCACCCCGATTGACGTCAATGCGCGTTTCTGCACCCCGATTGACGTCAATTCGCGTTTATCGAATTTCAACATTTTTATTGTTTAGAATTAAATCGATCATTCTGTATTTGGCATCGATCAGACTTAGACTTAAGTTTAATTGTAAAATTTATTTAAATGAAATTTATTAAAATAATTTTTGGTTTTTTGGGTCCTCCGGCTGTGGTTACTATATGTGGCGCAGTCGGCTCAAGTCGTCTTGAGGTAGTTTTGATTGGATTTTCTCACGTTGAAATCCCACGTCGTAAAAAATCGCAAAAATTACTGAAGTTGACGTAATTTTTATGACCTTAAGCCTAGTAGCCGAATTCGACGGCAACTCGCACATTCTGCCTCGCTTTATACATTTGTGTGATCAGATTGTAGAGAAATATATATATCAAAACGAAGGTAACCCATTAGCTAAACTATGTGTCGTGAGTGGTATCTTAATAATTTTTTTTTAAAAAAAGCAACTCGTACGTAAGCGCGAGCGAGCGGACGTGTGATCAGTTGAACGTAATTAATAGCGGAAAAAGTGTATTTCTCAAATAAATGGGTACTAAATGTAACGGCTGCGATGCCGTAATATACGACATTTTGTACATGAAATGTACAAGAGATGAATGCAAAAAATTGTACCATCGTAAGTGTTTAGCTCTGACGAAGGATAAATATGAAGCATTTACCGAAGAATACAAGTGCAATTGGAGATGCCTGGAATGTGTTTGCAGTGCGCCGAAGAGGGATAGTTCGGACACACCAGTTCGGAGTAACCAAAATAAAATGAATGAAGTGTTTACTCCTTGCTATGTAAACACAGACCGAGCCAATAGGATCATTCCAAAAGAAGTGATAGAAGTGGATATCAGTAGTAAAATACTGCAAGAATTGAAGGAATTTCGGTTTGAGATGAACCTCAAAATGGATGAGCAAATAAAGGAGTACAATTTGCTCAAGAACAGATATGTCGACACCGAAAAAGAACTACACGAATTGCGAGATACTATGAAGGTAGTGCAGCAAAAGGCGAGCAAAGTCGATGAATTAGAAGCGCAAATAAAAACATTGGTGCAAAAAATGAGCAATTACAGAATTGTCTGAACAAAAATCAGCCTACAGAAGAAAGAAATGATACGGCAAAAGAAATCAGGAAGGAGACTATGTCATTTTCAAATGTACTCACACAAAACAAAAGCAGGTAATAAGTAAAAATCATTCTGTGAACAAAGATAAGAGTGTAGTGGCGTGTGTGGCCGCGAAACCAGCGTGTATTATAGAAACCACTACGGATTGTTTAGATAAGGAACAATTAGCGATAGATACTACAGAACTTCGGATTGAAACTAGCAAAAAGGAAGAATCATGGATCACTGTACAGAAAAAGAAAAATAAATACCCTGGAAAGCAAGTCATAAGAGGAGGAAATACTAGTATAGGAAATATTCAAGGCACTGAAAGGAAAAAGTTTTTACATGTTTGGCGCCTAAAAAAGGATACCACACTAGAAAGTTTAGAAGGACATGTAAAGAGGATAAGTGGAAAAGAAACGGAAATAACAGTGAAAAAAATTAAACATAAAACGGAAAGAGACTATGCGTCATTTATAATAGGAGTTCCAGAAAGTTCATATGAGATACTATGTAAACTAGAAAGTTGGGCAGTTAACATTGATTTCTGTGAATGGGTGTGGTTTCATAAACCACCCAACAAGTAATAAGAAATCACTCAAAACTGTGGAGATATACTATCAGAATGTGAGAGGATTGAGAACAAAATTACACGAATTTTATGTGGGAGTTTTTTTCCTATAGTTATGATTCTTTTTGCAATAACGGAAACAGAATGCAATAATTCTATGATTCAGAACTCATCCCACCTGGATACAAGATACTTCGGTGTAATCGTGAAGACGGGCACAAGCAAGGTGGCGCGTGCTTAGTGACCACACCGCGGTACGAGCTTCGGCAACTAAATGCACGATGTACGTATTCAAGACCAGGCATTTGAACTGGTTAGCGCTGCGGTTTATTTACAAAATAAGTTCATGTTTGTGTTGTGTGTAGTATACATTCCACCGAGTTGTAGTGATAATGAAAACATGTTGTTATTTAGTATAATCGAAAATTATCATGACGATTATAATGATCTAATAGTGATAGGCGATTTTAATTTATACTCGAGCTCCACAAATGTACGAAATTATTTTGAGTACTTTAGCACATATTGTGAATTCACCCAGTACAACACAATAGGAAAATGCAATGAACGCCAACTAGATCTTGTTTTGAGTAGGCGTTCAGTGGAGGACGGGTTGGAGGTGCGCGCGGCTGAGCTGATAGTGCCACTTGACCAACATCACCCGCCGCTCGCTACTGTGCTGCCACAGCGGGGGCGAGCGCGCCACGGTGGGCTGCCCGCGCCTACGCCGCCGATAGTTGAGTCTGAGGGGTGTACTCACACGCACACTGAATGGAACTTTTACAAAGCAAACTTTTCTTTAATGTTTTCTTTAATAGCGGCTATAGACTGGACGCCAATGTATAGGTTAGATGTAAATAGTAGTTTAGATTATTTTTATGAGGTTTTAAACACGGTTATGGATGACTGCGTTCCAAGAAAAAAGCGAATACGTGTAAACTCGGAGTACAGTTACCCCTAGTGGTACACAATACACATTATTCGCAACATACAATTAAAGGCTAGGCTTCATAGGCAGTTTAAGAGTAACAAATCAGAGGCTGATTATAATACGTTTGCTAAATGTAGGGCGAAAGTAAAATGTTTAATAAACTCTGCATACAAAAAATTATAAAGACCGGATGCAGAGTGAGTTCCAGGAAAATCCAAAAGCGTTTTGGGCTTACATTAACTCAAAAAAAGACAGCAGAAATTCCACACAATATTTTAAAAAATGGTAAGGTACTTACTAGTGAGCAGTGTGCTATTGAGTTTGTGCAATATTTTTAATCTGTTATTAGCCCCAAGATGCCCAAGCTGGACGTGGAGGCGGCAGTGAAACAGGCTGGTGGTGAAAATGGTGCAGCTAGGGTACACTTAGACCAACTAAAGCTTGATGAAGTACTTTACGCTCTGCAAAAACTCAAACCAAAAAGTCAACAGGGCCCGATGGAATACCGCCCTATATTTTCAAAGACTGCCATCTAGTAGTTACTCAGTAGGCCACTTCTCTACATCTTTAATCAGTGCCTGGCGGAGGCTGTGTTTCCAGAAAGGTTGAAAACAAACAAGGTCATCCCGGTACCCAAAAGAAAGTCAGCATCGAACGTGGACCAATACAGGCCGGTTGCTGTGCTTTCGACACCAGCTAAAGTACTGGAGGCTGCAGTACACAAGAGCATCCTCTCGCAGGTTAACGTACAGCTTTCAGATGAGCAACATGGCTTTAGACCCACCAGGAGCACCACTAGCAACCTAATTAATTACATGAATTATATTGTACCTGAAGTGGATGCTGGAGGACAGGTAGATGTAGCTTTTTTTGACTACAAAAAAGCTTTCGACCTCGTGGATAGTGATATACTGCTCACAAAACTGGCAGCTTTAGGTTTTACACCCCATTTACTAACCTTTTTTGCTAGCTACATGCGGGACAGACAACAGTATGTAGAATATGCGAGGCATAGGTCAGAATATTATTTTACTAGGTCCGGAGTGAGTCAGGGCAGCAACCTAGGTCCGTTGGAATTCATTTTAATGATAAATGACCTTCCGGCGGTTGTCAAGGATGCTCATTGCATTCTATTTGCAGATGATTTGAAACTGTACCTTGCTGTTAGGAACAGAGTGGATTGCCAAAAGTTACAACACGATATAGATAGGGTAGTAACCTGGAGCAAAAATAATAATTTACAGTTTAACGTTTCGAAATGTATAACTATGACTTTCAGCCGTACACTATCTCCAGTTACGTACCAGTACCAAATTAACGGGGTACCAATAGCGAAAGTGTCAGAAGTCAGAGATTTAGGGGTAAATTTCTCCTGTAAACTAGAATTTCGTGAGTATATAAGCAAAATCTGTAAAAAAGCCTACAGAAATTTAGGATTCGTGCTTCGGGTAGCTAGGGACTTCACTAATATTTAGGCAATTACTGCACTGTATAACTCTTTAGTGAGGAGCCAATTAGAGTTCAACGCAGTCATCTGGTCTCCACATGAAACTAAATATAGTATCATGTTGGAGAGAGTGCAGAATATATTTATTAGATATTTATATAAAAAATTTATGGAGTATACCCATTTTACCCAAATAAGTATCCTACCTTATTCACCTTATGTATGGTAGGATACTACGAGCTAAAAGCTAGAAGGAATTTAGCGCTAGTCTTATATATCTTTAAGGTGATGAGGGGAAAAATTCACAATCCGGACGTATTGCGACAAGTGCGCATGTGTGTTTGGGACAGATATGTATGGCGGCGGCGGCGGCCGCGGCTGCTGGCTGTGCCGCGCGGCCGCATTAAGTTGGTGAATGAGACGCCGTTTACGCGCGCACTCTATATCCTCAACCGTATAGTAAAAGACATTGATCTATTTTGTTGTACTCTGGATGGGTTCATAGCGAGAGATCTCTTTGAAATAAGTTATGGTCCTACCGTGACATAAATATAGTGTTTGTTATAGTAATAAGTACACATGATCAATATATTAGTTGTGTAATTGTAATTGTACTTTGTAAAGAAATAGTTGTCTACATTATCGCATTAGGTGATAAACCTGTAATGATAATTGTATAGTTGGAAATTAAAAAAAAAGTTAGTCGAAAATCAGTTAAAGACAAATTAAACCTTACGGTTAATTTTAGATAGCAATAGTTATAGAGATTCTAGTCTAAGAAAAATGCTAAATTTGCTCAGCGTCCTGCTGTATTAACTGAAAATATCGACGAAATATTTAGCGAGCTAACTAGAATTAAAAATATAAAAGCTTTTATTCACGCTTCAACTTTACATCATTCCATGATTAGTATAGATATTTTAAACCACATGATCCAATTCTTAATTATCATATGTGGTAAGGAACATGTATTGCAAAATATCTTCACGACTCAGGATAAATTCCTTGTAACTAGTAACTTTTTGTACCGTGCCAGTAATAGAATATACAATTTTTTTTTTATAGAATAAGGATGACAAACGGGCACACATCCACCTGATGGTAAGTGGATTCTGTGGCCCATAGACATCTACATCTATCCTCGGCTAGGTATCAAATTGCAGATGCGTTGCAGACCCCCTAGGACTAAGACGGAATGTTTCATTTCTAGTAAAACGTATCTCTGGTTCTCTACACTCACCATAAGAAACACAGCAGCATTAAAGTTAGTATTCTGTGAGAGCGTGGTTCCTCCCCTGTCGCGTCGACGCATTGGTGTTACAAACATGATATGGCTGCATAGTAGCTCTACCACGCTACAAGCGTATGATCAGCAGTGGATCGTCCTATTAAAAGTAAAACAGTGGCAGCCTACATACACCCCACTACTGAGTACACGACGCAGCGAGTTTTAGGATTGATTGAGTTGACTCCAACGTGGGTTGACCGACTTCACATAAGTATATCTACAATGATTTCCAAAATATTTTTTTAAATTGTCAAATATGCAACTTTTCTCGCGATATTGTCCTTCGCGTTGTTCTTCCTGAACGTGGTAAATCGAAACCTCAAATTGCAATTAAAATATGAGTGGTGTCGGTGCGGATCGAATTTGGGTTTCTTACGTAC